>OZ026849.1:16961117-17427512 GCA_964023205.1 Lutraria lutraria
TTACAAACAAAATGAACTACCTGAGAAAGCCGCACCCCACCAGTTATTACACAGGTCGTTGATAAATGTCTCGTTTTTCTCTGGTAAACAAACTGGTCTAACAAAAGCGTTGATGTCAATATCTTCAGCTAACTTCAACATAGCAATATCGTTATCATATTTTACCGGATCGAAGTTGGAATGAACGAATAATGTATCCACCTAAATAAATTTTAAAAAACGCTATTTTCTTATTAGATATCATTTCAAAAGCGCGGCACGTCTTCTCTGTAGCAGTTTGGCTGAAACTGACAAAAGTAACGTCTAAGACTATTAGTATTCAATCGCTTTTTAATCCGTTCTATTCAATTCCGCTCAGTCAATAATTATCAATTTGTTTTTTTCCGTTTTGTCCATTTCAATTCTGTTCAGTTCAAATCTGTTTTCATCCGTTCTCTTCAGTTCTGTTATTTTCTGTTATATTAAAGTCTGTACAGCTCAATTGTGTTATTTATCGTTCTATTCAATTATGATTAGTTCGGTTCTGTTCAGTACTATTATTTTATAACCTGTTCAGTTCAATTTTGGTCAGTTCTGTTCAATATAGTTTAACTCAGTCTATTTAGTTGCACAATTTCGGACATCGGTTAATTCGGTTTTACAGCAGGCTGGTGTGTAAATAAAATACTGTTTTAAATAGACCTAAAAATTAGTGTTAAAGATATATGAAATAAATATGTGTTTACCTTAACTATACGTTCCTGTCCTTCAATAAATGCTCTGTCGTTCTCACCAATGACTACAGTCCAGGTTTGAGGATAGTGGTTTCTGAATAAATCATCAATTTTATACAGTGAAACACGGTTAAAGTGATATTGTATGTACAGTGCAACCTCTCCAAAGCACATCCGGAGAGATTGAACTGGAATTAATTAATTATTATTGTTTTAATACTTCATATGTTCGTAACTATGCCTTTTAAAACAGAACCTGTCTTTGATGTTGTATGTCTGTTAATGTAAGCCGTAGCATTTGCTTTGTCTATTTTGTACAGCGTTTTCTGTGGGTGGGAAGAGCCATGCTAGTTGGTCTGTGATTCGGGGGAGATTTCTTACCGTGATGGATTAATTGTGGCTTGTATTCTGTGAACTGTACTAGATATTCATTATTTTGGTATACAACGGTTTCTTGGGATCCGTTGATACAATAAAATCTGTGTTAATGTCTCTGACATAACTGGTTTTACTTTTAAATAAAATTGATGATTTACGTTTTCTGAATAACAATGTATTTTTCTTCTTATCTTATTAAAACGGATAACTGGTTTTTATACTCACTGGCGGAAGCAATGCGCTGCTGATAAAACCAGTTCCGATCTATCAGAATCCCGCCACACATGTGCTGATCATAGAGTCGAAGCGACACCTAGCGGAAATAACCAAAACTTGAAATCACCACATTAAATGCTTATACAAATATTTTTTAATAAAGAAACTGATGCGTATAGTTTTGTCCGAAATGTAACAAAGAGTATTGTTTCATATCAGCACAAATTAAGAATTCAAAGCACGTGACTGTTGTCTGTGACGTCATACCCCGAGTGTTGTAAGTTCACACTTACCTGCCATGGAAATTCACCGGCTTGAGCCGCTTGGCCACCAACAATTTTATTTGTATGTGTTGCTGTCGGTGTACTAAGTCCACATTGATCTGAAATATGTTGTCACAGTATGTTATCAATAAAATTGTTCTATTAACGTTCCAACCAATCAGATGGCTGATAGCCATTTTTGTTATTCTCGTTTAGCCAATCAAATGGCTTACTTTTGTTTTACATTTTAACCAGTCAGGTGGCTAATATGTATTTATCTTGCATATTTAGTCAATCAAATGACTTAATTTTTTTTGCCCTATATTTTTAGCCAATTAAATGGCTCATATGTATCTATCTTACACCTTAAGCCAATCAGATGACAGTGTCTGTTTGTTTAGCCAATCAAATGACATTGTTGTTCTATATTTTAATCAGATTATATTTTCGTACATAGCTCTTACCATTCGAATAGCTTGTATTTTGTACACCGTTATTATATAAGTTGGCTTAAACTTGTTTGTACATTCAAGATTAATTAACACTCAGAAGTCTCTGATCCATATGTATTCTGGATTATGACCAAGTTTCCTTTCGATCAAACAAAATGTTAGAATTCACCATGAATAATAAATATTTTGAACTCATTAACTTATCGCTAAGTCAAGTTTTTTTTCAAACAAGTCAGTATTTTTTCGGACTCATCGAACCAGGATCTTATACTACTATTACGTATAAGCAAAGACGTACTTGGCATGAAAGCAGGGATCTTGGAATATCCGTGTTTGGAAGCAGCACATTTCCTCCGGACCACAACCAGATAGTGTGTAGTACTCCCCATCTAGACAAGTTGTGTATTTATAATTGACGCATGATCCCTGATGGTCACTATGGCAATCTGAAACAAAACAGAATTCATGAATTTACTGTAAAATCACACTTTGAGACTACAGTAGAGTACGGTTATATTGATTCCTGGGGACACGTATAGATTATTCACTTTACCGATGCATCATTATATTCGAGTTAACTATACAGTATTTTACTGTATCCGATTAACCACTACATCCGATTTCACTAAAACCTGTACAAGTTCTTCATTATGAATGTTATAGATACATTTGTAACCGTATTTCACAGATTGTCCGTCAATCGTAGGTCACCGTTAACTCCTCGGTTTTCTCCTTCAAAAACATCTTTTAACGCGCACACGAGAATTAACCACACGTTACTATATTAGTATTTGATCTGGTTGCTTTTCCACGGCATACCCTGTCATCAGGGCCATATTTCAGGCCGTGTGTTTACTATATCAATTATAGTCTGGAGTTCCTTCCCCTTACACTATGTTATCGGGTCAGGCAAAGCGCAATAATGGCGGCGTCCTCTGTACATTCTAAAGTATGGGTATTTTCTTATATCAATTGATCAAGTGCTTGTGAGGGTTGTAATGAATCCTATATATATAATTTATATGATAGATGTCTATTTTTAGATGATCACAAAAGATTTTTCAGAAACTATAAAGACTCACGTCCGAAATTACAACTACTTCATGAAAGTATATATATGAACAAATAAGAATGATCATTAAAATATCTCACCGCTGGTACAATATTAGTACATAAACAATTAAAATTAGGCATAATAACACAAACGGTCAGTCAAAACAAGAATATTCCGCTGCCTGTGCATTACCACTGAAGGCCGCCATTACTGAGCTTTGCCTGACGTAATTGTAGAGCACATCCGGGAACCAGACTATATCAATTACAGATTAGCTAAAATGTTATAAATATGTCTTTATTAATAGGTGGCCGTTAAATCGGGATTGACCGTATTTTGTATTAAAGAGTTTGCATGAGCTGATATAGTTAATGTTATATGAAGGTGATCCAATCACTAAGCTTGGCTGTGTGTCATTCTTTGTACATCGATGTTCAAAATACTAGTATGTACGTAGCATGTTGCATTTTTGGTACATAATGAGATGCGATATACATGTATACAATACAAAAAGGCGACGAGTCAACACCACGCGACCACAGTGAGATGCAAAATATTATTAACGGAAATAAGATTATAATATACACATGACTAAGACAAGAAATGGCCCTATCAAACAGTTATGCATACTTCATGATCTAGTCATGAATGGTGCAAGAAAAAATCATGTTTTCACAAACACCTTTACAAAACATGTATAGTCAACCTTACGTTCAAGACCACGCCTATTAGAAACGACTTGTATTAAGAGAACGTCTATACAAAACATGCATAGATAACTTATTGAAACACACCATTACCTAAAAACTAAAAAAAAAAAAAAAAAGTATGGTCCCAGTGGGGTTCGAACCCATAACCCTCAGGAATATGTCAGTATATCAGTAAAATTCAGAAATTGAGTACTGTTCAAAATGGCAGTTTCGCATTAGAGATTGAAATTCTTAAGACCGATATTACGATACGAACTTAGGTCTAATCAGATACCCTTCGTGTTTAGAGACCACTTTCAAATATAAGCGTAGTTCTGCTTGCCAGAAACAGCCGAATAAAATACATATAAACTTACAGAGTATCATTCTATCTTTGTTTCATTTATCTTGTGAGAAGTGCACTGCTGCTGACGAAATGTGAGGGAACGGGTCTGAATGAGTACTAATGTCCGTGAACAGTCAACAGTTAGCAACCGCACAACGTGGACTATTGCTAACGGGAGGTACGGGTTAGTACAGTGCAACCTCTCAAAAGCAATATCCTTTAGGAGAAGCAAAGATATGTTGTTGTTGTGAGAGATTGTTGCTCTAGGGAGGTTAAGTTAAATCGTACATTTAGGAGAAATGGAAAATTATGCTGTTCTTAAAGGGAGATTGTTGCTCAAGAGAGAGCCCTCTGGAGAGTTTGCACTGTATAATATTATGTACGTACGTGACCCCAAAACACTGATTAGGTAAGCAGACTTAAAAATGTTTGTCAACAGCATTGTATCAAAATTAAAACAAACTTGCATACCGAGTCAGTAGTGTACGTATAGTGTCCGGTTTAGATAACCAGAATATCGTGTAAATTATCAACAAACTAACAACATAACCTCACAATGAGACCATCTCAACATTCAGACCATCTCATTACAAAAGGTCAAGGTTTTAATTATTTTATAGCGTCTTCCCTATTGAAAGAGCCAGTTGGCTTATGAGACACCTATCTTTTGTTCGCACAGTAATCCCAAATCGATCTTATAATTAAAATAACGATTTTTCGGGTTTCCTATTTATTTGCTGCTCATAATAGGAACGCCTCAATATTATACAGAACGCATTTTTTCGTGTTTTATTATTTCAACTTGGTTTTTGAACCCTATGAATATAATAGTAGAATCTTTATATTTGATTATTTAGAACAAAATGACCAACGAATGAAGGCTCCTTTCAAAAATGGCCATAGGTTGTTGTTCATAGGGGTTGCCTGACAATGTACCTAAATACAAAGGTTTGATATTGAGATATATTGTACATTGCTAAGATTATTTACAATCGAGATTTTCAGAATAAATAATGGTATATTTTATATCGAGTATCTTATTGTTGCATTAGTATTACTGCAGCCACAAAAAATTAATGAGTTTTATTAAATAGAGTCGTTTTCTAATGGTTCCAAATGTAATCTTAATAACCAATATGTCAAGTACAAGCAAACCTGTGAAAAAAGTCCACCCTTGGGAAAGACATGATGTGGCCTTTATAGACAGGTGGTCTTTATTCGGAGGTCATTTTGTTCTAAATAATCAATTACGTTTTTTTTATTAGATGGCTTTTATTCGGAGATGGCGCTACACAGGTTGAATGTATATTGAACCACAAGGTGCATTTAACAGATATCGTCCTTGATGGAGGCATAAAATTTCGGTTGTTATCTGTAATAATAAGGACAAATACATGGTCCTAGTTATACAATATCCATATTTGTATGTAAATGCCAAATTTCAATTAAAATCTTGTCCGAGTGAACGGCAATCTGTGAATACACGCCGTCCATGCCAAGAACAATCACTGTCAAATACACTTTCTTCATTAGCATATTTGTAACAATGCTCAGTCAAATCAAAGGGTAAAAGGCGTAGCGTGTATCGATGCATTACAAAGGGAGCGTTAAAGAACCAGTGAAAAAACTATTTGAAAAGAGTAGGGAAACGGCAATTTCTCTCGCTTACAGTACATAAACAATTACTGTACGTTGTGCCCCTTGAGACTAGGGGTATAAATGCCTGTTCTCCTGTATCTTATCTCCCACATAGACGATTGGGGAACCCCCAAATGTGTAACGTCTCAAAATAAAGCCTTTATTATTTTGATTTTTATTATCATCTCTCAGTGGCGGCCCTTAAATGACCATAGCTGTTAAATAGTCCGTTAAACAGAGCACGTTGGTCAAACATGTTTCTTCACCTTTGAACTCCATATTATTAAGATGTATTTACAATTCGTTGTAACAGAAAGATTATCATCAATCAAGTTTAAACATCAGAAATTGTTGTTGTTTTTAAGTGTGATACATAATTATTGCATGTATCTTAAAACTGTAAAATTACGGAACACGAACAGATCATTTTTGACATGTACCGGTGTGAATGGAACTTATGTAAAGAGAAATGGCGTATCACCAAATGCAACAAATTATTTTGAAAACACACTCGCTAAGATAAATGTAGTTAAATAGGAATTTTTGAATATTGATCACAAACTTACCGCTGGCTACGTACGCCGTCCCCAAGACTAGAATTAAAGCCCATATATACATAAACTTTGACACAAACATCATGATTTCTCTACAAATGTCGTAGCATACAATACATGAACGAATTTAGAACAATTTTTGTGTCATTCCTTATCTTGATTCAATAAGGAAGTTTTGTATACTGTGCGACGTTAACACTCAAATATGCGGTGCCGTCTTATCTTAGCCTCATAGACATTTGTGTACACAGCAACAGCGTTAAACCTTAACGCTGAACATCGGATAATGTTTGTTTGCATGTTTGAGTTGTATGCCCCTTTTCAACAGTCAGAGTCATATGAGGCAGACAGTTCACCTAACCGTCGTTCCTGGGAAGAACCAGAACTAGACTCCCATCCTCCGTAAGCAACTGCCTACTTTCTCACATAAAGAGACATAGTCGGTAGCTGGACTCGAATCCTCTATCAGTTAGAGGTTACAGTGATTTGAAGTCAGCTACCTTAACCACTAGACCACAGAGACGGATCGAATTTGGGAGAAAGATCCTGCATTTATAACGTGAAGCATCATTTAGCGGTCATCTTAATATATGACCACCTCTTCTTTCAACGTCCATTATTCCGGACATACTTTCATAATTCTATTTATATTTCTGCAGCGCTTTCATTGGGCCCTTAAAATGGTATGTTGGCCCTTTAATTAGTAAAATAAGGATTATCACTCTCGATGGGTCAAATTTGTAATTACAAAAGTAGGAAATTTTGCAGACTCCTTAATTTACATACAGCCAAGGGTCATAACTCATACCTGACCTTTAAGTTTTGACATCTAGTAAAAACCCTTTTTCAATATTCAGACCGTTTTATATATTTTTCCAAACACGGTCTTAAATTCATGTTTGCTTGTTATAAAAATTTGATTTATGTTCGAAAGGAAAGTTGTAGGCGGTGAAATGTCTCAAGTCAATTATCTAACATGTCAGTGTAGACCACAGAGGAACGTCAAGCAAGCAGATGTCCAGAGGTCAGTTTGCATTTTACAACATGTGCGGGGTATGGTGTTACGTCGCGGTCATCTGTTACATATCATTATAACATCGGACACGAAATCAAGACACATTTGGCCAAGCTTAACGAACACGTGTAAAATATGTCATCAGCCTAAAATACGACATAGTTTATGGGTCTTACACGGCTAAGAGAACACACTATACATTCTATTTTCAACAACTTAAGCTGTACGTAATTTTTCGTCAAAACGTCAGTTCAATTAATCTTTATTAAATATTTTTTAAAAACGCAGTCATATTTCGAATATAATACTATACAAGAGCGCCGGAAGCGGTGCATACGCTCGTCTGTTCACCGCTTCAGTGAGATCTTTCCACCTATGAAGTTACATGTTGCTTCCTCTTATTGTTTTCAGAGTTATGAGCTACATTAAAGTTGTTGCACGTCGCAGTCGCAGACACAAACGTCGCAATGATCACAATAGCTCGATTTTTTTCTTTTTAAAAACAGACGAGCTAACATGGAATTTAAAATGCGAAACCGCGAACAAAATCTGATTTACTTACGAGACAGATATACTGTAAAACCTTAAAGGGGCATACCCTACAACTGACAAACATTCTGTGAAAGTGTAAAAATGTGCTAGATGTATATGTAAAACAATATATAATGGATAATTGCAAGAAGAACTTGGGTCATAAAATTAATAGTTTAGGTACTAGCCGCAAAAGCCATAGCTATGAATAATAAATCACTTCCACCCAAAAATTGTACAACGAATTCCAAAGAGTTTCCGATCTTTTATGGAAACTAATATTTTTTGTGATTTTATTAAAATTTTATTGGATGAATTTTTGGCTGAAACTTTCTTCGTCGGCTTTTTTCTTTACAAGCTTTTAATTTATCATCATTTTGTCTTGATTGAAGATGCACCAAGTTGTAGGGTATGCCCCTTTAAAGCTAAACTGGTTCTCGTTAACTCTGTCTGTACAAATCCTTTGCGCTTGGAACGGTAACCAATTTACTTTTGGTATTACCATTAATATCGCCTCATTAGCAAGCTGAAATATCAAAAAGAAGTATTGAAAAAACGGTCCCAACAAAAGCTGATCGTTGTAGGGAGGTTGTCTTTGTACTGAATAGACTGCTTTATGTACAGCCAAACATGTGTTAGTAGCCACCTCCGAATAAAGGCCACCGTATGGATAAATGTTTTACTCTCCTCTACTGGTCATTAATCAATATTCAGTTAAACCTGTTTTAGTGGCCACCTCCGAATAAAGACCATCCTGTGAATAAAGGACATCCTGTGAATAAAGGCCATCCTGTGAATAAAAGCCATCCTGTGAATAAAGGCCATTCTGTGAATAAAGGCCATCCTGTGAATAAAGGCCATTCTGTGAATAAAGGCCATCCTGTGAATAAAGGCCATCCTGTGAATAAAGGCCATTCTGTGAATAAAGGCCATTCTGTGAATAAAGGTCATCCTGTGAATAAAGGCCATCCTGTGAATAAAGGCCATCCTGTGAATAAAGACCATTCTGTAAATAAAGGCCATCCTGTGAATAAAGGCCATCCTGTGAATAAAGGCCATTCGATTAAAACTTACATTGATCAATAAGAACGAAATGACCTGCGAATAAAGGTCACTTGTGAATAAAAGCCATATTTGTTTTTCCCAAGGGTGGACTTTGTTCACAGGTTTGACGGTTTAACTGAAAACTGTTGAAAACGGCAATACACACCCCCCCCCCCCCAAAAAAAAATAACTATACTTGTCCCTCTTTTGTTGATATCTAAGGCCGAAGAAATGCTAATAGGCGGCATGCAATGAAGAGTTCGTTGAATGCATTTCAGATACAGTCGAAATGCGATAGTCCGAAATGCGATAGTTCGAAAAATGCGTTAGTTCGAAATCGTTCGTCGGTCCCGGCGATGTATTATAAATTGAATCATGTTCTAATCAGATGAAAACCGTTTCCCTTCTCAATAGGTGCCTCATACAGATCGTTCAGTGATGTTGTTTAGTATTTTCTTACGATTTTACACATAAATACATGTACATATGTATGCGCAAAAATAACACAGAAAACAATGCTATTCATAACATGGACAAACAATAATTTGTATTTTTCTTGAATGCAGCAAAAAGAGACGTAATTTACTAGGATTAATATCACACTACTTAAGTTAAGATGCTAATACTTGTAAGCATTTAGTTCAGATCGGTGACATTTATATCAAAAGGCAACACGCTGACCACTAGGCTAATTGTGTCAATTTTCTCAAGTCATGGCCTGATCGTGTGACCGTAAATCTTTTACGACCGTCGTATATTCATTAATTCATATTTTAACATAATTATGCGTATTTCGAGTCCATAGCTCAGCCATGCGCTTAGCTCTTTATTATTCTAATAAATAAATTGACCAATCTCTGACAAGCGCCGGAGATTGACGGAAAATACCGAACTATTACGAACTTAATCCTTAGATGACGTCAGACGGAAAATCAAGCCACTATGAGCTGAACGAACATTTTTACACACAAAAAATAAGAACAATTAAACTTAATTACTCACATATCCGTCTCATGTGGTGAAAATTCATATTGTTATTCGGTTTGAATAAATATTACGAATTTTGAAATGGCAAGTTTTACAGCAATATTCTGTTGGATTTCGGTTTTGTCAGGAATAACACAGGCCCGACATACGTCAAGGGTAAGTGCTGGTGTTTTAGTAGATTTTAAACTGTTAACATTATTGTGTCTGACTATTTTTCATACAAGACTTTTAAAAAGTTTTTTTATAATATCTTATGCTCAAATTCAGGTTGGGGGAGGGGTTAAATTACCGTTAAGTTACGTTTAAATTCAGTTACATGTATTCTACGTTTAAATTTAGTTATTCTATGTTTAAATTCAGTTATTTTAAGTTCAAATTTAGTTATTTTATGCTTGTATTCAGTTATTTTATGCATTTCACTTTTAAATTCAGTTATGTTGTGTTAGATTTAAATTTAATAAATTTATCATCTTGAATACCAATTAAGTACTTACTTATACCTCTAACTCAAAAAGCCGAATTTCAGAACGACTGCCATGTGTTTTAAAGCCATGGAACACGCTTGATAGACTAGAATGATAGACACATTACTGTGGAATCATTTATTTTCGTTGGGGATTTAATTTCGTGAATTTCGTTGGTCGGCTCATCGACGAAATCAAATCCCCACGAATTTAAAGGCAGAGATCAGTTATTTCTTTTCAAAATCACAATCCACGAATTCATGTCCCCACGAAATAGCCATTTTAGTAAAAAACAGAAAATTGATCCCGGCAACGAAAATAAATGAAAATACAGTAAGTAGCTTTAATTGAAAGGTGGCCTTTACTCCGAGGCCAATTGGTTCTACACCCTGGTGGCTTTTGCTCGGAGGTGGTCGCAAGTACAGATTTGACTGTACTCAATATTTTATGTGGATAGATCTTATAAGTATTGTAGATATAAGAATTCATTGACATATTTGGGTCCTAGCATTACCAAGTGATCGTTTTGGCACTCGGGGTAAAATTGTGTCAGATTTACTTGAGAATTCTAACAGAAACACCAACTGGAGGTTTGAGCTAAGAGGTCAATCTTAAATACTTTAAAACCTTTGACCTTGACATTGTGAAAATGACTTATTTGGAATATATAAATTACTAATGAAATAGTTCATGTATGTATACTACTCTAGTCTACTTAGCTGAACTTTCAAAAGCGGACAATTCAAAATCACGGTTAACTTATTCAGGGAAAGACTGGTTCCCGTTCCATGTTGCAGTGCACCAAAGGCTTCGTACAGACAAGTGAACGGGAACCAGTTTAAGAAAAGACTAAATTAAAATCCCCTTTACCCGTTCCAGACCGGGCAATGAACAGTGAAGGTTACCTCCCTTAAATTTGTGCAGCCGCCATGAATATACAATTGTATTTATCCAACAAATAAATGAGCCTACAATTAAACTCGTTAAAACATATATTATATTTATATATATATATTTAGTCTTTGTACCTAAATCGAAACTAAGCAATGATCAACATAATTATGTGACATAGTTTTCAATAACAAAAATGTAAAAACAATCGTTTCCTATATCAGATCTTAATCATACAAATGTATATGTATTTATACATAAATTTATAAAAATAAAAATGATAAAAACTTATTGAAGAAGGCTCAATGCCGAATCGTAAAAATACATAAACAGATTTAAACACGTGTTGGTGTTGTTGTTTAAACTGTACTATACATAAATATATGTGATACCGTAGTATACAAATAACCAGTATAAAACAGGAATAGCACACATTGTGAGAACTGGTAAACAAACAAAGGTGTGGCCAAGCCAAAAATGTCACTTAATTCATCGATTAATGACGGAAATAATGGCGACAATATCGGTCAATTATTTTTATTCGTGTATTTCCCATTCATCTTTTTGCACTGTTGTATTGAGGTCAAGATTTATACAGTAAATTCCGTCTTAACCGGACTTTCCTGAAAAACGGAATTCCCTGAAAAAAATGTTCTTAATTTTTCTGAAACCGGAATTCTCAGAAAACCAGACTTTTAGCCCAGTCCGAAACTACTTCTGAAAATTTCCGAAAAAAATGAAACTTTGTCTGATTTTTAAAGAATTCCTGTTTTCAGGGTTTTTAGTAAAAAAAAAACACGAAAATATCGATATCACAATTAAGAAGGAATTAAACAAAAATATATCCAATTTTGGTGAACAGACGACAAAGATAATAGTGATATTTAAAACCTTACAATTTTACACACATACGATCGGTGTAATTTATTTATCAAAAGTCTGGACTATGGACCGCACCCGTGGTCAGGTGATTAGCGCCGGACTTGTAACCCGACAATCTGGGTCCGAATTCCAGTCATTTTGTCAATTTTTCGGAAAAGTTGCCAGCTACTTGTAGGAAATGATTACTTGTTAGGTGAATTGGTCGCCCTTTACAACTGAAACATCGCTGAAAAATGCCGTTTAAATCACAGGGACACTGAAATCTGATCTATTGGCAACCATTGGCAACCTTACTGTTCAAAATATGCACTCCAGCAAAAATTTGAGACCGACTGTTTTCGGATAAAAAGGATTCGGATGAGATAGATTTCAGCGCATAATCTTTTTTTTCATGACACCTTGGCACCAAATTTGTTTTCAATATTTTTACGACCGATTGATAGTGATTTAAATCATTCGTACACGGAAATAATGTTTCTATGGTTTTTGGTTGTCTTATCTGATAATGGTTAGGCAGTCAATATGACAATATTTTATTACGTTGTCGTTAAATAATGATACACTATGTCAGATAGTTGATCCTAGACCCTGAAATAACCTAATTACAACAGACACGTGTCCGTGATATAACATTCTTAACTGATTTTTTATATGTCCATGTGATAATAATGTCGCGTGTTTTCTTTTTATTTTGCTGTCGTGTTTTTTTTGTTTTGTTTTTTTTGTACCAACAGTTTTTGTTAAAATAAGGAATCAGTGCAAGACGGACCTGTCTCCTTCTTTCTTTGTTTCTTTTTTTCTTTCTTTCTTTCTTTTGTTCTTTATTCTGTTCTTTCTTTCGTTCTTTCTTTCTTTCTTTTTTTCGTTCTTTCTTTCTTTCTTTCTTCTTTCTTTCTTTCTTTTTTCTTTCATTTTTCTTTCATTTTTCTTTCTTTCTTTTTTCTTCCTTTCTTTCTTTGTTTCTTTGTTTGTTTCTTTCTTTCTGTCTTTCTTTCGTTCTTTCTTTCTTTCATCTTTTTTATAATACGGCACAATAAAAACAAAGAAAAGGATTGAAGAAAAAAACAGTGAAGTATTGTGAAATATTCAAATTTTCTTCTCAATCTTTATAAATCAATAAAATACATCAATTAAATCCATTATCATTTTCAAATTAATTTCTTTGTTTTACGTCACTGTAACGACATTAATCTTGTGACGTATTTATCTAGTTCTCCATTCTTGGTTGCTATACAAAAAAGCATTCGCGAAACATTTGAAGTTTCTTTTATTCGAATTTAACGAGTTGCTTAGGTGATCATGTCGTAAATTTACGCCAATCGAAAACCTTAATTTAGTTTTACATTTATAGCCCTTTGACCTATATATCCGTCAATTTAGTGTCTGTAACCTAGAATGTTCACCTCAATAACCCATAAGCTTACCAAAATTTAGATAATTCGTGATTCTCTGCTCAAAGACATTGGACTTCCGAAGGCAATTCGTCCTCCGACACTGATTTGTTAGATTCATTCGTATGTTAATACCAATATAAAAAATCCAGAAAAACTGTTTCGCTTCATAAAAAGATACAGGATACATATAGCTTATTCATTTTTATTACCCCTCACTTTTTTCGTAATGTTAATTTCCCATAGGCAAACAGGTAACATATTTACTGTTTCATTCATGGTACCACGTAACTGAACATTTTTTTACTGTCACTGGGTGATAGTAAATTTTTAACAGTATTTTTTTACTGTCACAGGGTAATAGTAAATTTCTAACAGTATTTTTTTACTGTCACATAGGTAACAGTATTTTTTCAGTATTTTTTACTGTCACATAGGTCTTAGTAAATATTTTAAGTATTTTCTTGAAAAAAGTCTGGGGTAATAAAATAAATAACACATAGCTTACGTTGTGGGTAACAGTAAAAATGTCAGCCTGAGGAAAGTAACAGTAATAAAGACTCTCAAACGTATACATTACAATCACCTTTCCGTTACCAAAAGGATCAGTGTTAAAATTAAATTACCTTTCCACAAGGAACCGATTTTTCTCCATATGTTGAAAAGTTGCTGGCTGTTTGTTAAAGGGTAAGTTAGTACTTGCTAAAAAACTGATTAATTAAACCTATTGAAACATTTGCGTAAATTAAGCATTAAAGGTATTTTTTTGCATAC
This sequence comes from Lutraria lutraria, assembly GCA_964023205.1. Classification (NCBI taxonomy): domain Eukaryota; kingdom Metazoa; phylum Mollusca; class Bivalvia; order Venerida; family Mactridae; genus Lutraria; species Lutraria lutraria. The sequence goes on from OZ026849.1 coordinate 16,975,400, forward strand.
AGTTTTGTTGTGTTCTGAGACATTTATTTAGGATTGTATTGAATGTATTTTTTTATTGCACTACTTTCTGTTCAAGGTAAGGTTAAAGACCCGTCCGGACTACAGTTTCACGGTCAGTGTTGCAAGCATGTGTCCCATGCTACTTTCATGGCCACAAATTATCTTTGACACTTACGCGTTAAATTGTCCATTGTAGGCGTTAAACTCTTAACGTCAGCCGTTAAACCAACACTTATTGTGACATTCCACAGAAAAGAAGTATAATTTACGGCGTGTTAGCAACTGTCGTAAAAGTTGCAGCCGAATGACGTTTCATCCGATAACTGTCCTACTGACCGGTAACGCTTTAACGTACTCGTTCTGTGGTCAGAAATTAGCGCTGAAAATGATAAATTGCTGGCTGTTTAACAAACTAGTACAAATAAGTGTATCTATATTCTACTAATCAATTTATGTTTTAAGCTTCGGACTGCCAAATATATTGGCAAATGAAAATCTCACCGATGAAATCTTCTGAAATATCATTTTATCTGAATTTTTTTTTTGTTGCATCCTATTTACAACTAAATCTGGGATAAGACATTATATGAATAAATATTTTAGTCCACATCAAATGATAGACATCTGAATAAAGACCGCCTGTTCTTAATGATCTTCTCCTCGGCTGGCATTTGTTTTTAAATTTAACTGTATAATATTATATTATTCTATTTCTACGATATGTTATTAATTATCAGATAAATGTCAAAATTGTCAAATTATCTTTATTTTGTCAATAAATGAAATGCTTCACGACAAGTTTATATGCATTGTGTCTTGCAACAAGACGTTTACAAATATTCGCGCATACAATTGCATCTTAGTTACTTATCCGAATACATGGAAATTCATAACCTAAGGTATCCATGCTAAATATATAATAGGTAAGTAATAGATATAAACTATAATAAGTTATAAAACTTGTCAAAACTTGAGTTCAACCTCCAGGCCAGGACTAAAATATCTGCCTTATTAAATATACATCGAGCCGACTTGTAAGTCGGTGTCAGACGGCGCCCTTCTTGTAATAAAATCACAAATGATCGGCGTAGTCTGGTAAATTCGCGGTTTCACTAATCAAGCCATTGAAGAAACCTATGAGTTATATTGTTCAGTTTTACTCTTTCATCTCAAATCATGAAAATTAGGTTCTGCTTTAGAACACGTAAACTATTTTTATTTGTACGTATCCATAAGTACGTGGAATGAATTATATTTACAAGTATATAGATTAATAGTTACTCTCACTTTTGTAAGAATCATGGTTATATCATAGGAGCGACATGCAAAAGAAGTCAATAATAAAATAATGAATTTTAAACGTTAATTGAAGTATAATTTTTTAATTCAAGCTTAATCCGTGGAAATTGTACATTAGTAATTAATGTGTTACGCATATCGACTTTCTAATATAAACTACACATACATCTAATTTGTCTATCCATCCGAAATGTCTAAAAGATTGTGTATAATTATAAAAAGAATCACAAAAAAACGGACAAAAGATATTTTTATGATTTTTGGCATTTTTTCTTAAGACCATACTTATTAAGACTTCGTTACGTTACCAAGAAGCGTTACCGTACTATTATAACAATCACGAGACATATTACATGTACATACTGGACACAGCTGTCAATGAACAAATGTGCAGGTGTTCAGAAATCAGAACAATTGATAATCAGTTATACTATAATAGGATAGACAGTGAATGTAGATAATTCATCAGTCAGATCCACGTCCATGTAATGGTCTAATTTACGAGCTTAACATGTCACTTTTGGTATAACAAAAACGAAAACCAGAATACGCATTAATAATTGTGTGTTATAAATCAGGTTTTTCGCCTGTTCATACATGTGTGTGTACATAAATTATTAATGGTACATTTAGAAAACTATGATATATGCTCGGTACAAGATTAAGGTCATTAATTGAGAATGGGTGAAAAAAAAGATAAAAAATGGCGTTACTGAGTCTGTTCTCTTCCAACTATTGAAAAATCTGTTGACTCAACGGCGCAAAAATATTCTAAAACCATTTATTGTTTTAATCTTTGATAAGTACGTTTATAATTTTGATTTTAAATATTTGGTTGTTTTCGAATATTACCGTAATTCTACGTTACCGTTTTTTTCGTTCAGCGTTGTATTACACTGCGTTATTGTCAACTTAATCAAAAGACTTTACACGACTTTATTTATCTAAGGCAATCTTATTATCTGTAAAATTATGGAAATTGGAAAAGTTCTATTACATTTTCCATTTTTGAACAACGCCAGTCAAAACTAACTAACTGTCTGTAAGAATCGATAAGAATGTAGCCATCAAATTACTTCATTACTCTATTTAACTGACACTTAATTTCTACGCTGATGATTATTGTAGAGTATAATTATGTAGTGGGCAGTTTGTAATCCATTAAAACATATTTGATTAATTAACTGTCCACCGATGCATAACAGAAATGCAGTCAAACTCAGGCGTTATTTTTTTGGAAATTGACCGATAGTTCAGCTTTCCATAGTCGTCACTCGCTCGGCGCGCATTAATTTTGATGCGGACCAAAGTACTACGTTTTTCTACATCCGCAATTCAATTATTAAATTAGTTCCCGTTCCATGTTGCAGTGCAAGTCTATGTAAGTTCAGTTTCTATGCGTACTTACAGTACTTTGATTTTTCTAGTTACAGAGTTCCAACATCGGTAGAGTTATTGCATTTGATCCATACGCCATTCAGGGCGGTCGTCTGATAGGTTCATCAGCAGCGTCTTCTTCTAACGGTCTATCTTCAGCAGCCTCAAGTTCCGCCGGAAGTACACGTACGGTGTCAGCCTCTACAATGATACGACCACGACAATTACGTAAGTTTGAAAGAATTTTGTACCTTTGTTTCATTTTGTCATTTTCATTCTTTTGCAAAGTACATTTGGGATGGATTCCCGACCATCATGCTACCTATGACGGGGTTAATAAAGTTAATCCAAATTAATCTAAATTATGTAAACATGTATTTAAAATCTTTCGTATTTTAGAAAAAAAAGGCAAAATAAATTAAGGTTCTGGTTTAGTTGTTATTCATAAGCATTATTAATTATCATTGCATTTTTATTATCCCTTATTATCATTGTTATATCTATCAATTATCATTATAATGATAACTATGAGTGTCACAATCAGCCATATCTATTCTTATACCATTCTTATAACTGTGTCATTAATCATCATTTTTTATGTTCGGTACGAACACAAGGTTAAGAACTTAAGACAAAATCAGGATTTTTTCCTATATAACGAAGAGCTTCCATTAACCTTTCGCCTACGAAAATAGTTCCAATTTTACAATTCAATGGCATAAATACAAATTCAAATACTATGTGCATTCAAGTCAAAATCGTTCAATTTCCAAAACTTAGCCAAATACTCACACTACAAAGACATTTAACGTGTGACTGCTATGTAGTTTCAAACAACAGCGCCTTTAGAACTTTGATTTTATCTATTATTTGTCAATAAATGTTACAACTATTATTGCATTGAGCAATGCCACCAAATACATGTACTTTAAGATTGTATATTTTTCTTGCAGCGTCTAGGAGATTAGGAAATGTACGACGAAGACCGATGATTACCAGAGTTGATGGACGGCCTGTGTTGATAATCCGACCGGGCTTAGTCCAATCACTTCAAAACAGGGCTGTCCGTCCATCGAGAATTGTGCAGCGTCCACCATCAGCACAGTTTGTTCGTGTAAATAACCCAGTGGGACAAGCGACTTCATTACTTGATATATTGGGTTTGGCCCCTAGTGCAGTTACAGTCCCAAGAGGAGCTAGTCTTGGAACACGCCCACCAGGCGTGGCCTTCCTAGGTTCCCAAGGTGTTGGTCGTGTCATAGAAACAGTCATTAACCCAATACGATATATATCTAGTCTCCCACAGATCGCAAGGAGTGTAACAGCAGCACCCCCTGTTGCTCCTGTGGCGCCCGCTAATACAGGACTGAAATCGACTGTCGCTGGCGTAGTCTCCCGTATTGGAACGACTGGACTGGAAGCTGTTAGCGGGACTAGGAAGGGTGAAATAGTTATAAGAGGCCCCGGGGGCTCCATCATTATCGGCCCTGACATTCTTACTGGCATCACCAAGTCTGCTGGCGTTCTACCACTTATCTCAGAATTTGAGGAGTTTGAACAAGAGGTAGGACCTAGAAAGAACCCAAATACCATTCGTTTGTCAGATCCGGGTAAAGGGAGCATTGTCTTAAACAGGAATCCTGTTGCAAGTTCTGGAGCGACAAGTTCCGCATTAAGTAGTGGTGGCAATGGAGGTATACTAAGTAAAGATCCGACACTTGCTGCTTCTGCAGCAACGTCATCCGCGGTAGCAACATCTGGTTCTGCAAGCGCTTCTGCTAGCGCTTCTGTTGCAGGCGGAGGTGTTTCTAGCGCCGCAAGTTCGTCGGCAAGTTCAACAGCTATCGGCAACGACCCTGTGGTTGTTATGGGAAATGGAATAGTGGTAGAAAAAGCCAATGGGGGTCAGACTATTACACTTGGTAAAAATGGGAAACAAACACAGGTGATTACTATGGGCGGGGCGCAAGTTCAGATCGCAGACAATGGGTCAGGAATCCGAGCGCCCGGAAATTCAACTTTTATCGTGAAAGGATAGAGTTATCTAGTTTATATATTTAGTATATTTATACACAATGAACTGTAGATATTATTGTTTCGGATCTTTGTTCGGAGTAAGTAAAAAACAGAAGGACTGAAGTGTCCCTGACGATAAAGGCGCATGTGAGATCTATGTGTCACTCCAGTCCAAACGTATGACGATAACGATGCATTTTTTTGCATTCGAAATTATGTGATAGATTCATATATGAACACTGTTTGAAATTGACAATACGTCGGCATGTTGTTGATCAATCAAAACGCTGGATTCAGAACCGATTCGTCATGTTGCTGTCAGCCATTTTCTCCGACAGAGAAATGTTGGAGGCAGAACACTTCATCATCACAATTTAAATGGTATGCTGGCAAAAATACCTGTGACTCAGAGCATATCATACGGTTGTAATTGCCTCTGTTTGCAAAAACCAATTATTGAAGAGTATTGCATGCATTTGTATGAAATTAACAAGTTTAAATTTTTGATTTTCTTATTCTGATACGGAGTTATGTCCCTTTTAAGCAAAATCTTAACAAAGAGGACTGGCTGATTTAACAATTGAAATGGACGTTTAACATATATGTCGAATTTAGTAATGATAAGTGTCATCATCGTGGCGAGCGCTACATGACGGTATCAATGCGCGCAAAAAAGTAGTTCTCTGATTGTGTTTTTGTATTTTAACATAATTATTAGTTTTTAATGGTGAATTAATTCACCGCATATAAATATATCATATTTTTAGTAAAAAAATAAATCCTTTAGTTTCACTATTAAGTTTCATTTAAAGCACAAAGTTAATGGATATTGTTGAAGAAAAAACGTTGATACCATTTAAATCACGGTCATGAAACGTAAAATTGTTTTTTTTACGAATATTTCAAGCAGATCGGTGTCGTCTGCAGATTTAGCATTTGTGTTATCACCAAATATTTAATTATTAAATATTATGAGGTTCCAACTGCTGAGACATATTTTGATTTATTTCTGTCATGAGAGTTAATTTCTGTTAGCTCATGTACAGAATGAATGCCACATGTGAACAATGGCTGCTATTTAGTATTCATATGCCGCTGAATCATTGACACTTGTTTCTATTTTTCTTCACCGCCTTAGTAGGTTCTCAGTCAAGGCTTATGCAGTGCTTGTATTTTAATGGATGGTGCTTGCATCTAAATAGGCGGTGCTTGTATCTTAATGTGTGGTGCTTGCATCGAAATAGGCGGTGCTTACATCAAAATAGGCAGTGCTTGTATCTTAATGGGTGGTGCTTGCATCTAAATAGGCGGTGCTTGTATCTAAATGGGTGGTGCTTGCATCTAAATAGGCGGTGCTTGTATCTTAATGGGTGGTGCTTGCATCTAAATAGGCGGTGCTTACATCAAAATATGCAGTGCTTGTATCTTAATGGGTGGTACTTGCATCTAAACAGGCGGTGCTTACATCAAAATAGGCAGTGCTTGCATCTAAATGTCCATTTATTTTTAAAATTTAATAAACATATATAAAAATGTATATAAATTATAAATAAATTAACAAAATAAAAAGAAAATTGCCAAAGATTGAGTTGTTTCTTTTCTTTGTATAATTATATGTTTATCTTGTAATGTAAATCGCAAATATATTGAATAATTTTATACAAATGTATGTGTTTTCAAATCTCGTGATCGAAATCAAACCTTGATGTGAAAATTAATGTGGGCGATTTCTGTAGTAATGTGTCCTTGAGGAATATGCTTTTTCAACGTTTTGTCTTCATTAGCATTTTTTTTATTGCGGTTTGATTATACTGTCTGAAAACTCGTTTGATCTTCAGTACATATTGGTCAGGGGTCGGTCAGTGAATTATTTGACATCATCCGAGCGCAACCCCTTTGTAATTCCCAACCTGAATTGAACTCTGCAAAGGAAGTCGCGCAAACTTTCGGTTCATTTATGACTTTGGTTTTGTTTAGTTTAAACTTTATTTCAAATTATATTTCAAACATACACACATACATGAATTGTGATAGTTACTAAGATAGGATATTTTGGATTGGAAAACAAGGATTACTTATATAAATTCCTCTCCATGTGAAAGAAAGCTATGAGTCATGAAAAATACATGGTCAGTGATAAATATTTAATAATACATAACTGCAAAAATAATGTTAGATGTTTGAAAACAGATTGTTTGAGAAAAAAAATACTAGAAATGGTGGTTTCATGTTCACGGCACGCGGTCAGTCAGGAACAGGGAGACCGGCCTACTCAAATCGTTTTGTTGCTATAATGTAACGCTGGACGTCAAGAAACAAATATTCGTTTTCTTCGTAGGAGAGTCTTTCAGAGCCATTCAAGAGGTTTGATAGGACAAATGGACATTTGATGTTGGCAAAAGAAGTTGCTCGAGAGTTGATATAGTTCGGACATCGCATAAGAAAGTGTTCGACTGTTTCTATGGATCCACAGGTACATAAGGGAGAATCGACGAGAGACCGCCTGTGAAGGTCATGATTCAGAGAACTGCATCCGAGTCGGAGACGTGTGTGTAGAATTTGTCCGATGCGTGAGCCACAGTTAAACAGAGGTGAAGACCTTGCTTTGTTTGTTTTGAGAGCTGATTTAAATGATTGCAATGTGAGTGCATTTTGTACAGGTGCAGGTAACTGATTCCATTGACGTAATGTGTTTGGAAGAAATGAGGAGCTGTACGATTGTGTATTTATTTTAACTTGTCTTAAGTGTCTTAAGGTGTATGTGTTTTGTTGGTTTTGATTTGTATTAGGAATCAGATTTGACAAATAGGATGGAGTGAGACCATGTATCATTTTATAGAAAAGAACAAGACGGTGATGTTTTCTCCTCTCTATAAGGGTTTCCCATCTTAGGTCATTGAGTAGTTTCTCTATGTTGCAGTATTTTGTAGCTCCTGTACAAATTCGCGCAGCTTCGACCTGGACAGATTCGATTTCATGTATTAAGAAGTCACTGCAGTTGTCCCACACAACGTCTGAATATTCTAAGATAGGCCGAATGAAAGAGATATACATCCTTTCAAGACACGATCGGTTTATAAGAAATTTAAGGGACCTCATTATGCCGATGCGTTGCCAAGCTTTCTTTAAAGAAAGTGAGATGTGGGTGTCCCACTTCAGATTTGCAGAAAATGTAAGTCCTAAGTGTTTATGGCAGTTTACCTCTGCAATATTTACATGATTCATAGACAATGGAGGATGTATGGGCTTGTTTCTCTTCCTACTGAATATTATAGATTCTGTCTTCGAAGGGTTGAATGAGACAAGCCAGGCCTGGGACCATGCATGAATGGTTGCTAAGTCAGAATTTAACGTGATTGATGCTGTAGCTGGATCTTCTACTGTGATGTAGAGACTAGTGTCATCTGCAAAGAGTCGTATGTTGGATTTGATTGAAGAAACGATGTTGGTTTTGTTTCAGTTGGATAAATGCCGTTTTTTCACGATATTTCAGTCAAAACGGCGTCCGGTTCACATGACAAGTTATCCTAGACTGTATTCTTACCAGTACTATCTTATGCATCCGTAGGAAGCCGACAATATCTCCACATATGGAGAAAAAATCGACATTCCTATGTTCCGCAGTACTCGAAGGTGAAATTTCTTTATTACTATCAATTGCGTCTGTTAGCAAGTTGATCTGTACTTGTCAATTATTATTACAATTATTCATTTACAGTCAAACTTATGAACAAAGGCCACCTTTGGGGGAAAATGTGGCCCTTATTACAGATAGCCTTTATTCGGGGGTCTTTTTATTCTCAATGTTCACTGACAGAATAGTCTTTATACACAACAGTGTGATCTTTATTTCGAAGGTTTTCGCTGACACCGATTTAGCTGAATAAAAGCATTTGCCTAATATTTTGGAAGCCTTTAGTAAGTTTCAAACTTAGGTTGATTTGCCATGAATTTAGTTTTAGTGTAAAACATTTCTTTGTCATCTTTTCGTCGATCGACTTCGTTCATAGATTTCGCAATAAATAAATACCATAGTCATCCGCCACATAAGCAATCAATTAATGGACACGGTATGATAATTATCTGTTGCAATAAAAGATAAATAAAAATGTCATTGAGGATCATCATGTCAGTCCATTGTCACATATTGTTCATCAAATGTTCACGTCTTCCTGTTGGATGTATTGGATTGGACACGAAGGTCACATCATGACATTCGGCTTGATTCGGTTAATTCCGGTCTTTTCCGTTGTTTCATTAAATACTGCCAAGTGGCGATCACAACAGATTATGTAGATGTAGACAATTTAATAATCAGTGTTACATCATGATATCAGTCGACATGAATCGGTTAATTCCGGTCTTTTCCGTTCGTTGATGGAATGATACAAAGTGGCAACCACGACCGGCGTTTGCCGAATGATATCATGAATCGGCAAAATATTCGGTAAGGTTCGGATATATCCTTAGAACTTACTGCATACTGACGCCTGTTTTGAAAATCGAAAAATACAGATTAATTGGCTCTTTATATGGATGAAACAAAAATCAAACGTGAACCAGTTTTGGACAGAAAAATGAAAAAATCGAAACAAACAATCAAACACAGCTTTAGCGTGTTTTAACTGATAAAAAATATAAAAATACAAATGTAACAATAAGATAACAATTATAAAAGAAGAATAAACAAGTGAGCATGTTAAAATATTTGGCAAAAGCTATTCATGATTTGATAACATAGTGCAGTTTAGTTCATTTCCTTGTTGCAAAGCGTCTCTGTGCTGTATTTCACGAAATGGGGACTTTTGGCGAATATGATATCTTATAGAATTCGTTAGAATTTCTTTGCTCCCACTATTTCGATGAGTCTATAAAATGGATAGGGTATGGAAGAGAAAGACAATCGGTAATTATATAAACCTAAAAGCCTCAGCAGCATAGCCTACTGGTAGCTTCTTCGTCTCGGGCCGCTTGAGCCTCATTCTCGAAGATACGTTCTTTGAACTCGAAAATACTAACAGATAACATTTACATATCAACACAAGAAAAAAATGTTAAAAAAGAATAAAACAACAATGCATGCGTATAGAATCTGTACGCAAGATTTTTAAACTTTTTTAACACAATTTTTTCATGAGTGACCAGGACTCTTTTTCTTGGAAATTCGATTAAACATATTTAACCGAATTTGTAAACCAGTCTCTGAATACCGCTTTCTCATTGGTCAATTCAAACTGAGCGCTAATGAACAACCAATCAAATGTTTAGTTTACAGACTGGTCCCGATCAAGAAAATTGTGCGGAAGCATATTCTTACGATAATGTCGAGTAAGCGTGAACGAATAAAATGTTTAGGGAGTATAATTTTCCATCCAGAAGAATAAATCGATGTCGTCTAGACCTGAGCAATTCACCATCTCACCACTGAAAATAAACAACATTTGAAACCATGAACTAAGTATGCGTCTTGTACAGTAGAACACCGTTATAGTGAATCACGGAAACGCGAATTGTTCGTTCATTATATCAGAGTTTACTATAACCGTGATCTATTGTATTATAACATTAAGAACTAGAAATATGAAATTGTTAATATTGTAAACTATACTCGTAATATGTCTTTTATTCACCAAATTTCTTTACGTAGAGTTCTTTGAAATGGATATTGTATATCTAACAATTGATCAAAAATAAAATCAAATACTAGCGCGATCAGTTCCATTGTTAATATACACATATAGAAAAATCAAACCATACATTTTCTACGAAAGTACACGGTTGGCTGTTCCATTTTACCCGCTCGGTTGTAACCTATCAGTTATGACGACTGGTGACGTCACGGACTATTTATTTTTATACGCAGAGGAGTAAAATCTAAAAGCGCCCAGAAAAATAGTTCTTTTGGTTTTCGAATAGAATGAAACAATACATACTTTCCAATATTTTATCAGGTGATTTTATCATTTCCCTATACATTGTACTTAATTTTATGTGTATAAGCAACAAAGAAAATTATTTATAATTTATATACATACTTAGAGGGCACGAATACATTTTTCGGAATTTTGGCAATGTCCATGGTTTTACATATTACTTTTGCAAACTTCATTCTTCTAATTGTTTTGTATTGATCTGGAAAAGAGAAAACAGAAATACAAGACACGCTGCAAATTGAATGTGAAATACAGTATAGCGTTACGGATACGGTACAACACAATTTATTATATTTTTTTCTTTGCAACATTGTAATGCATAATACTCTGTTTCATACAAAACACATTGTATTGTCAATTGTGTAAAAGTATAAAGGACAAATATAATGGATTGCTTACAAAAATAAAATAGTTATGACTTTTTTTAACAGCAAAGATGTGCACTTGGTTAGAGCAAACAGTCTGTGGTAATTTGAAGACATATATTCGCTTAAATATTGGTAAAAGGGTGAAATGTATATCAAATAATCTCGTAATTAAATCATTTATGCATCAACAAATTTAATAAAAGAAGATACTATAAGTATTAACAAGAGTGCCGCAAGCGGTGCCAACGCTCGTCTGTTCCCCTCCGCAATCAGATCTACTAGTATCCACATATGAAGTTTCATGTTTCTACTTCTAATAGTTTCTGAGTTATGAGCTTTAAAGTTTTGCGCAGACGCATACGACGCAGAGATCACAATAGCTTAACCTTTTCTTCGAAAACAGCCGAGCTAATATGTCCAACCAACCAAATACACACTTTTGTTTTCGTGTTTGTACATGTACATGTATAATAAATCAAGCTTGTACTTACCATTGTCAAATCCTGTCTCCATGTAAGGATTCTCAAAGAAATATCTATCACCGGTTTTAAACCTGCTAAAGTTTTCCCCTAAAATGCACGCGAAAGTGGGTCCAACTTGAGCCCCTTGTAAAACAGTCTCTTTTACACCACCGGAAAACAGATCAATATCGTCTGGATGACTGAAAAAGTGAAAATTTCGTGTATTTATCATCAACATAATGATATTTGAACCGGTCTTTTTCAACATACTTTGAATGCAATATCAAAAAAGCTACAAATCTACTAGAACATGATCAAGTATAGCCTATCTCAGGTATGGCCGCCGCGCATGCGCAGTTCCTGACACCAAAGATATTTTCTACTTCCAAATATGATGTACCCTATCAGAACTTATACAAAAAAAAACACATTTATTTGATACCCAGAATTTTCTTACCTGTACACTTGTCTGAATTTGTCAGCGGCCTTTGCAGTAAATTCACCCATTGCAGTTCCTGATTGGCTAAACTGCGCTTCCGTTATAACCGGAAGTTGGCAAAATTTGCGCCATTCGTTGTAGGGCGGTAGTCCATGATCTCTCCCACGTTGTAAGTTGACAGACACCAGGTCGAAACTCTCGCGCATCTTCCGGTCAAGAAATAAAAGATTCCTGACGCCTTTGGTAAACGACCTTAAACAAGAAATTGGTTCAATTATTTGTTGTAGTTCTCAAATAGGGTACTGGTTTAAGTTTCATTGAATTGCCAAATGACACGTTCAGCTTGGCTTTGATTGATTTGAAAATACAGTGTAACCTTTCCAGAGCAGCCCTCTCTTGAGCAACAACTTCCGTTCAATAATAGCAGGCCTTTTTCCTCTGTACCATTTAACCATTAATTTAAGCTCTCTAGAGCAACAACCTCTCAACAACAACATAATTTTGCTGCATTCGAAGGTGTGTTGCTTTCCAGAAGATGCACTGTATAACATTTGATTATATTTGAATGGCTAATTAAAACAAATTGTACTGTTGTAGATTTTGATTGGTTGGTCATTTTTTCTAATAGATTTTCATTGGTTGATCAAGTTTGTGTAAAGATTATGATTGGCTGAATAAATCTTTTTTTTTTTATGATTGGTCAATCAACAACTAATATTCTTTGGATTTTATACTTTATACTATACGTACCCATCACTTACTACACCTTTGTCATGGACCATCCATCGAGCGAGGCCGCTACACGAGCTCACTGTCAAATTGGGGTTATTGAAAGTTTCTTCGATGTTTGTAACTCGCTGCGTTTTATATTCAACATCCAATAATATCTGTTCGTCTGGGATCGTAGCATGCCCAAATCTAAACGCAGCCGTTCCGAAAGCGTTTGAGGCGGCTGCGTTTTTGTTCCCGTCATGCACCAACCGGATACTCTCGGCAATGTCAAGGTCGTATTTGTTCATCGTTTCCGGTCCAAGAATTGTTGGGAGATATTCAGAATACACAATGTTTTGCATCACGGCAATAACGATCTTTCTAGCTTCCTGGAAAATCTTCTCATCCGACCAATCTGTGTTAAGTTCAGAAAGTTCTAAGGCAAGTACGTTATGTAGCCGTACAAATATGGTGTGCAGTGTGGACAAATTCGGCACTACAGTGGCTCGATTATCTCCTGTAATAAGATTTCATGCAAATATATTTTAGATAGAGTTCTTTTAGTAACATTTCATACAAAGGTAAAGCCAGGCCTGTGTTAGCGACCATCTCCGAATAAGGCCCCCCGTGTGAATAAAGGTTATTTTTTTTCAAAACACGTCAATTCTCGGACAAAAAATAACAAAACTTTTGTATGAAAAGTATTGAATAAAAATTCGGAATCGAATGAAATAATTGCAAAGATTATAGAGATTCAGTATTACAAATAACCTGTTTGCAGAGGTTCCAATGTTCCATTTTTTTAAAAAAAAACAATAGTGGGAACTCAAAATCTGTGACAACGTCTAAAACTCTATGTCACAGTTTTACAATATGTTTTGTTAAATGGTAAAATACTGAAATAACTTACCGGCATCAAAACAAAATTGCTGTCGACCATTCTTACAAGTTGGTACTGATTGCCATGGTAACAAATTTGTATCATCATTTACCAGTAAAAGACCTTTAAAGAAAATAAATATAGGACACTTTATAGATGATAATAATATACTCTCGTCTTTGATTTATAAAATACAATTAAAATGTTATGAATTATGTAGATGTTTAAGCTTTTTTAGAAACATTTTGCTAACAAAATGAAACACAATTTTGATTTTACTGTGTATAGTGTCGATATATTCTGTACTATGCACTGTGTAGGTTTGGATTATTTTTGAGATGGTATTTTTTGGAAGCTGGATGTATATATTGTATGTGTATCGTTCTTTAATGCGATAATGAGACGGCTGTGTTTCGTTTGGTCTGAATATAATGTACGGTTGGGGTTCAACCGAACAAGCATTTCTTTTACCTTTTCTATATCTTCTGAGTGACTTTTGGCGTGCCTCTGTTGGTCCATAGACATTGCTGGCATCTACATAGGACGATACTTCGTTAACCTGTTCTCTTTTACCTTATGAAATTATATACAAAGAAATAAATGTCAAGTACTGTAGAACTTCTGTGAGCCGTACCCTCGAGTTCCGGAAACCCTGCTGTTCCGGACTTCTCATTGTCAGGACATGTCCGGTTTAAAGAGGTTTTATTCGTATACTACAAACTACTAGTATGTTTAACAAATATTTGTTGTCATTTCCGTGCAGTTCTGAATTTTCTTTAGAAATTCGACCACAACGTTTCAACTTCTCACTTCTGCAAAAACCTGTTTCATATGCCATCATTCAACACAGGCTAACAATCTTTAAAAAAAACAATTGTTATGCTTTGATGTTTAAGCTTGAAGATTTTCATTGGAGGGAGCTGTCCAGCTAGCTTACGGAAGATCGGTGGTTCCACCAAAGTGTTTACCTGATGTTCTCTGTCCCCTTTAATGACGAAAAAGCTGTTATATGACCTTGCCTGTTTTAACTTTAAAACCAAACAACATTCCAATTTTAAATATTAAAAAACAGATAAACCTTCCAGACACACGTAGCAAAGATAATACATGTATTGATTAAGAGCTCCTTTTCAGGTCGCCAAAAGGTATCAATTTGGACGAGGTTGCATTAAACAAATACGTTATACTAATTTTTTATACAATGTATAAAATTAATAAAATCTTACAAATTTCGCAGTCTCCACAAACCGCTGGAGCGGACCTGGTAAACTTCATACAAGTCGATGCCCCAAAAAACTCATCAGCGTACACCATGTCAATGTTGAAACATGCTTTGCTGAAAAAAAAGACGAATTTACAATAAAAGATTATTTATTGGTTGTTTGATACATGAATAAATATCTTTTTTATATTTCTATACTGAACGCTTAAAGCTAGGGACTCCTGGTTTTAAACGACATTGGCTTTAAACCATAGACTGCCAAAGATATTGACATGAAACTACAGACTGCCAAAAGTTTCGACTAAAACCAGAAATTGTCAAAGGAATTAACTTTTAACCAAAGATTGCCAAAGGCATTGATTTCAAACTGTCAGAAAAATTGATTTATTACCAGAGACTGTCAAAGCATTGGCTTAAAACCATATATTGATTTGACTTAAAACTAGTACATGGAAAAGTGAATGAAATCTTGCGTAAAAGATAGTTTGATACATCTATATGACACAATAATCACTCCCATAATGGCCACATCCTTATACAGACCGTCGTGTGAACAAAGATCTATCTTTGACCTTTAAAAAAAGTCCATCTTCCCCTAAAGACCGTATATATTCTCTTCCATTTAGTCTCTTGTTAACAGGTTTAAGTAAATAATACTCTGATACCTCATATAAAATGTCAAGAATTTGTACTTACTATGGACCAGAAAGTGGGTCTTTTTCGTCGCAGCACTTTAACTTAGAACTGTGTGGCCCTGTAAAATTACATTAAATTCAGTGCATTTGCTTTTCCAAAGAATCTGATTATAATTTGACTAAATTAAAATATCACAAAATAAACAAGACTAATTTACGTCACAGCCACTTTCTTGATCAAGGGAAGTAACTGTTGGGTATTTCAAAAATAATTTGGCAGCAGTACTCTCCCTTACTAACATTGCTTTTTGGCTTGGAGCTACGGCTCCAAGCCTATGTATTGTTTTCGGTTACGTTTGTTCCCTAGATGCTGGTAGATGCAATGCGAAAGCTGGGTACAAGTGCACAAAAATGTTAAGAGTCCGGCGATTGGTTGAGAGCTATATGTTAACAGTCCGGTGATTGGTTTACGCTTACTGTGTGAATCGGTATCACATGACTTGAGTGTACCAACTTCACTGTGCTAGTCTATTATGAAATCAGGGTGTTTCACTAAAGATCGGTTTGTTCTATTAACATTAATTACACGTTAAGGTACACATTTTAAAACTGTCTATTTTTTCTGTTACTATGTACAATATATTTAAATCAATTATTTTAATCATTATTGAAAGACATATCAGCGGAGGATTGTTCAAGAGAATTTAAGGAAGCCCCTGATATAATGAAACCTGCGAAACGCTATTGCCGCCAATAATTTTGTCACGTGATCTTGATGTACACATTTGCGATTTCATTGTAAAATCGGGGTGTTTCACTATAAATCGGCATGTTCCATCAACCGTTAAGGCACGAAAAGATAAGATATATTAACGCAGTCTCAATTATTTTTACTTTACTAGCTCTTTGTTTAATTATCAACATAATTGCTGAAGGTAATAAGCGGAGGATTAATTAATTAATGAAATACACCCCTACTATAATTTAACTTGCGAAACGCTTTCTCTGATGCAATTTAAAACTTGTGTACAGTACGATGAATTATAGGAAAATCTATAAATAGAAAAATATACCGATGTTTCAGACTACCTGTTGACTTTGAAAGAGGACAATTCCATAACTAAAATGGTCAACAAGACGAAATAAAATGAACCAATTTAGTTATGGTATCAGAACTAACTTTTATCAGCAACAACCAGCCAAGCCTTTCCTTTTTAAAAGGAAACTTTATTTCATTGAAAACGTTCGTCAAATATGCTGGTTCTCGTTGACTCAGTCAGTTCACTGCAACATGGAACGCGAACCAGTTTATTTTTCCTACTGACATTTTCTTATGACATCACGTGATGACAAAGAAATAGATTATCTCCCTTAGAGGAAACCCTAAATCACCAAAATTAGAGTTATTACTAAAAATAAAATGTGATGGCGATGTTAAAATGATGATGATGAGGATGAGGATGAGGAGGAGGAGGAGGAGGAGGAGGAGGAGGAGGAGGAGGAGGAGGAGGAGGAGGAGGAGGAGGAGGAGGAGGAGGAGGAGGAGGAGGAGGAGGAGGAGGAGGAGGAGGAGGAGGAGGAGGAGGAGGAGGATGATGATGATGATGATGATGATGATGATGATGATGATGATGATGATGATGATGATGATGATGATGATGATGATGATGATGATGATGATGATGATGATGATGATGATGATGATGATGATGATGATGATGATGATGATGATGATGATGATGATGATGATGATGATGATGATGATGATGATGATGATGATGATGATGATGATGATGAAGATGATGAAGATGATGAAGATGAAGATGGTAGTGATATATGCTGATGATGATGATAGTAATGGCAGTGGTGGTAGTGACATCGTTGATGATGATGATGATGGTTGTAATGATAACTTACCATCAGACGTAGGTGTTGAAACAACATCGTGAGACATGAACTGCCCAAAGGCCATTACCATGACTGTAGTTTTTGTATCTACCTGTATCTCGGTGCCAGCTTTGTGTATAACGTTACTTACAGTACGAGGGCTGGGCAATGACTGTCCATCAACACCATACATTCGTGGAGTTCCGATACCTGTGACATAGATAATTATCATTAATTATCTTATTTCATTAGTACTAGCTAAATATATTATATACTGTGGAATCATTGATTTTCGTAGGGGATTTAATTTCGTGGAATTCTTGGGTCGGCTCATCCACGAAATCAAATCCCCACAAATTTAAATGCAGACATTTTTTTCAAAAATCAAAATCCACGAATTTATGTCCCCAAGAAATAGCCATTTTAGTAAAAGGCACGAAAATTGAGCACAACGAAAATAAATGAAAATACAGTATATACACGTGCATAGGACTTCTTCAGTTAAAACACTAATATGTAAACACCAAATGTATTAAGAAATGTTGGTAAATCAGAAAAAAAATTCTGACTGACACAGTACGAACAACAAAGAACCAACTGAAGTTGTTTAAAAAATTACAAAATGTCAATTTTTTTCAAAAATCTAAACTATTTTCTACCATCGGAATAGGACGGCGGAAGGTCGCGTCTAAAGGCAGCTCCGCCCATTCCCCAGTTTGGATGCGCGACGTTATTGCAACTTCCGTTCATCGTACGGTACGGCGATGATGCAGCTGATGACGAACATGACGTCACTTCCGGGCAAATATCGCCCACCATTTCACGAAACATTGCCTGGTAAGAAGAATTTGATTGGAGTCCAGTTAGAGTCTCATTGTTCCTGAAATAAATCATAGCAATTATTAAGTAAATGCATATACATGTGCTGTCGAAATTTGGACATGATTTTAAGTTCTTTATTCCATGTGTCGAAATTGGGACCTGTACATTTAGTTCTTTATTTCATGTATCGCTCTATGTATTACAGACGGGCTAGTAAAGGCAGGAAGTTACTACAACCGTTTCAAACCATATACGAGTTCAATATAACCGTGTTTCACTATTTCTGAGTTGACTATGACCATGTTTCTTTGTAATAGTGTTTCACTGTACACTTGTTTCAATACGAGAGTAATCTTAATTGCTTCTGAGGAATTCGTGCCCAATACAATACGAAAACGTCACCATAACGATGTACAAGAAATGACGTCACTTTCTCTGACTTTTAATCGTATTTAAATATTTATTCAAAATTAATACATGTATATGCAAGAGCGCCGCGAGACTGTTCACTGCCTCAGTGAGATCTATCCACCAATGAAGTTTCATGTTGCTACCTATTATAGTTTCTGAGTTATGAGCTACATTAAAGTTTTTGCACGTCGCAGACGTCGCAGTGATCACATTTATTGAAAAGCTCGACTTTCTCTTTGAAAACAGACGAGCTAAATACCACATTTGTATTCAAGATTAACGACGCATAGACTTAAGCAATGTTATTATTCAATAGTGTACTTGCACTTACATTGCCGCCAGCTTATATATAACTTCTTGCATTATAAATCCCTTCTGTGTAATATGTTCAATAGTCATAGAGGAACCTGAAAATATCAGTTAATAAAAATATTGTATCCATACCACAATGTACTGTACTTTAGCTGCTCAATGCGACAAAATAAATGTTAAATTATAAGAATAGATTTGCCTAATTATCGATTTTTATTTGATAGTTACTATACCATCTTCATCTTTTTCTACGAATGTTTGTGTGAGTTATTGCCCTTGTTGAAAAATATAAATTTATCAATTTCTGTTGATACTTCACGATGTACCATATTATTTCTGTATTAAGGTCAGTACTCTTTAATGTTTCTTTGAAAATGGATTTTTCCTTCTAAAATTGAAAAATTGACTACTTCCGCAGACTTCATTGCAAAGTTAAATGGACAATAACTCAAAAGAGTGTTTTTGTTTTTGCAAAATCTCACATTAAATATTTTTTGTTATCACGAAAACCAATAAAAAGGTTCCCAAAGCCAGTCCACTTTATTTTGGGGTGATTATCTTGGACATATTGGTATAAAACCTTAAATGCATTTACTTGTATCATGTATACCAAATGAAGTGTTACATCTACCCTTTAACTAGATCAAGATTTTCACCCCGGATGATGCTATCCCCCGGACCGTCATTTATACTGGTTCCCGTTGACTTGTGTGTACAAAGCCTTTGGTGCACTGCAACATGGAACGGGAGCCAGTTTAAAAGTGATTTTAATCATAGAGTAGTGTCCCTTTTAACTAGATCAAGATTTTTACTGTTTTCGTGTAGCTCCGGGTAATAATCTTAAATTACTCACCGTTTTCCGCTTTCCACATTTGTATTGCGGATTCTAGCCCCTCCCTGTGTTCTATCAACTTCTCACGATCGCTTTTAACATCCGCCTTGCTTGATATGTATAGATAAATTGGAATAACGCACAAAATCAGGACGCCCTGCACAAAAAATAAATAAAATAATAATTAACGTGGGTTTTCCTTGATTTTGTAATGGTATATATGTTGTTTTTTTTGGTTTTTTTTGCTTGGTCGACTAATATAACAATCCTCGACCAAACCCAAATTTTTGTAAAATATTTTTTATAATTCCTACTGTTTTTGGTACAAGCAAATAATGTCTAAAAAAAACATTTTTTGATAAAAAAGATGGCCTGAAACTGATTTCGAGGTAATTATCAGTTAAGTACGAGTTTGAGATATCATCAAATACATTTACACACCTTCATAAATGGACTAAATTATGTTAGTAATTGTTTTAAAACATATTTGGTACCTTTTATCGTTTACGGTCGTTTAGTGGCGTGTTTCAAAGTCAAAAGTTCACTAACTTTTTATCTAGATCACGGGTTTAACACGTCTGTACCGAACAATTAGTAATACAAACAGACGTTACGTTCATGGTACGGCTGATACGGACTATATACATACACCCTGTCTAGACAATAGCCCGTAACAAACCGTGAAACGGAACCGCACTTAACATATATCGAATTATCTTTTTAAAAATAGTTACGAGGTTGTAGATCAACTAAAGAAGATCGTCATTGTTTTTATCATACATTGTTGTATGAAACGAGAACACAAAAGAAGTGTTTTAAAAACATATGAGTCACAACACCCCCCACCCACACACACAAAAAAAACTCTTAACGACTACCTTTTCAAAACGACCATATAACCACAAACATCACCTTTTTAAAACGACCATATAATCACAAACATCACCTTTTCAAAACGACCATATATAACCACAAGCATCACCTTTTCAAAACGACCATATAACCACAAACATCACCTTTTCAAAACGACCATATAACCACAAACAACACCTTTTTAAAACGACCATATAATAACTACAAACATCACCTTTTCAAAACGACCATATAACCACAAAAATCACCTTTTTAAAACGACCATATAATGACTACAAACATCACCTTTTCAAAACGACCATATAACCACAAACATCACCTTTTCAAAACGACCATATAACCACAAACATCACCTTTTCAAAACGACCATATAACCACAAACATCACCTTTTCAAAACGACCATATAACCACAAACATCACCTTTTCAAAACGACCATATAACCACAAACATCACATTTTCAAAACGACCATATAACCACAAACACCACCTTTTCAAAATGACCATATAACCACAAACATCACATTTTTAAAACGACCATTCAATTGTATTCATAATAATACTCAGTTACTTACCAATACAATGAGTGACGTCAGGATGCATATTTGAGGTCTCGAACACCTGATGTTCCTTTTACGCCTGAAAGTAAAAATGGGAAAAAAGACAACTTACATGTAGTAATAATCATTCGTACCCTTTTATTATATCAATTATATTCAATATAGCGTTTAAAATCTAGTGCTCTTTTTTCTTCATGGTTTCTCAACAATATTGGTCGTGTTGTCACGTCACGTCACGGACACAGGTGACAGTATCAGAGTTTGGTCCACAAATGATGCAAAAAAAAATGTGAAGCGATTTTCCTTCAACACACATATTTTATGCTGAAACAACGAGATGCGATGTTCCACATTGTTTGGCATTTAGACATATAGTAGGCTTTTTACCTTGATAGTATATAATAAGATCAGTGACGGGTATTTTTTTGCATCATTTGTGGACCAAACACTGATACTGCAACCTGTGGTCACGGAGTGTTAGTATTCTAGCAACTTGAAAATCATGCATATCTTATACATGTTTAAAGCATGCCCGGTTAGTTTTGAGCGTTCAGCGGGTTACTGATCAAGAGTTCGAACCCCGGACGAGTCTCACACTGTCTGTGACAAATTTTGATTGATGATATTACATCCTATGTTAAATTGTCCTCCGCTTCTGAATTAAGTAGAGTAGCTTGGTAGTAGCTTGTGGATAGAATGTGGTTAGTACTGGTTAAAAACATTGAACAGCTACTATATAAGTGACCCCCCCCCCCCCCCTCAAAATCCACATGAGGTATAATCTCTTTATTGTTTTATTACCCCTAATGGGATTAATCCTGTCTTTTCATGGTCAGCTAAGTGTCTGTAGACTTGACACCTAGTCACATACTTTATTGATTTTTAGTGATAATTAGTTTATGGATAACTTACTGTTGTTTTTATAAGCATTTTATGTAATTAATGTATGTTGTCCTTTAATTACCAGCTTATGTTTATACCAGTACTGCTTGAGAAAATATATTGTTTAGAAATATTTAACAGGTATAAAAGGTGTCAGGATACGTTTGTATTAAATTCACAAAATGGACGTTTAATTTATTAAAATCATCCAGATCTAACTAATTGGTGTGAGATACATATATTTGCTAACGTGTTTGCATTGAGCATTTATTTGAGTAATGAATTTCTTTAATCATATTAAATGAGCTGTCTTATTCTTAATACTTTGCATTTAATATATACATACTTTAAAATATATATATATTTAATTAAACCTTGAATCAATTTAAGTATCTATACAGTAGCTATATATTAGCCATACATTTAAGTGACTGATTATGTAATTAGAAGCTAGTCTATCAATGACCCTGTCAGTTTTATTGGACTCCCTACTGTGGAATATACAGGACTGCTGGGTCTTAGTCACATGCCTCGCATTCCTGGTTCAATGTCTTTAAGGCAGGGCAGCTGGTTAGGATAACTACCCGCCACGATATAACTGAAATAATGTTGAAAATGGTGTTAAATTCGAATAAATAAATAAACCTTTCTAACGTCCAACGTTATCCGCTGACAACAGATCCCAAATAATAATCATCAGGGGAAAAAACCAATGCATAAACAAAAGATATATTTATAACACATTTTACGTCTGGGTCAATCGATTACTGGTTAACATATTTGACATAATGTTGCTTGTTCGCACCGACATCCTTGGTTAATTGACGACTTTTTCGACGGTGTGGAGTTTACACTTTGGAGTTTGGAAATAAGCTAGCTTGGCTGGATCTTCGCATTTTGGCTGTACCCGGGTGTGAATCGAATCACATGGCTTATGATTATTGGTATTATTGCTAATAATCAAATTACTGAATAAAAACTTTGTTTGTAGTAGAAAGCTAATGGGAATTTAAATGTCAGGGTATGAGCTTTATACATGTACAGTCAAGCCTGTAAACAAAGGCGACCCTCGGGAAAGAATTATGAGACAAGTGACTTTTATTCACAGGGTTGCCTTTATTCAGAGGTGGTCGCTTACACAGCTTTGACAGTACCAATAAAATAGTGCTACCTGTAACCAAATCATCCTAATTACTATTTCAGTCGTTAGTGTTTTATGTCGGTGAAATGTATTCATAGATTTGATCAGTAGACGTTTTTTATAGTTTAGAATAAGATTTTATCTAAGTTGACGGGTTGGCTAATAAAGTGTACTAAGTATCGTTACAAAATCACGGTATCGTACCAGTCTACATGTAATATACACGACTGATTTCATTGTCGCGTACCGTCTGCGCTAAACTGGGTTCGTTGAAAATCTTATAATAATTGTATATTGCGCATGAATATTATCAATATATCGAAAAATGGTTGTAGAGAATATTCGGATGCAGGGAAAACCAGTTTGCCTAAATTCGTCTAATTATTTATTGTATTGTAGTGTATCATACTGAAAAAAATCTGGGTTCCAAGAAGTTGCATTTATCCGTGACCCATCAACATTATCTCACTCCATGTGAAAACATGACAATACATAGTTCCCACATCTACACTATTTACCTCCCTTGGCGACCATCTTGTTTGGCAAAAGCATTGATAGAAGTATTTACATTTTTGTTTTGATAATTCTAAATATAGGATAATCGTATGTGACAACTAAATTTTCTTAAACCTGATGTGCTTATGGCCTTAATAACTTCATGATTAAGTTATCTTTTATAAAATGGGTTGTTTAAAAACCAATAAATACAATTATTCAACGAGGCAATATGCAATACAAACATAACATATTAGGAATATATTGTGTAGAAATGGTAAGGATATATATGGGAGAAGTATTTTTAATACATATAAACATACAGAATTATATTAGGCGAAGCATTACTGAATAAACATGATGAAAAGTTAATGATTAACCAAAGAATAAATGACATCAAATCTCTTTGCATGTTTTCAACCAGTCAGAGACACTCAGATATAATGCCATTTAATACGGAGAAAAATCCACATTGACATTTTTCTTTTAATTATTGTGTTGAAGACCATGATCCTTCACCCTCGTGAGAAAAATAATACTCTCACATTCCTTAAAACTCTGATCGCACAAAAACGACCAGGAGATATAGATCTCGGTTTAACGCTAAATAATCCATATTCGATAAGGTTAACTTGCTAAAATCAATACTGACCACTTATTGTTTTTGGCGTAAAGGGAAACAACTAGTTTATCACACAGATAAAGAAATCAATAACGACAGGAGTTGTCTTTTCATGGGGAAATAGCGTCAATGTTCCGCATGACAAGATTTATTCCTCTTATTCACAATGTTTCCTAAATAAAACAAGTACTTATTGAGATACATAACTCTGTCCATGTAGTTACAATAAAATGATTTGAAATAAAAAATATAGCAAGTAAAAACGGCAATTTATACATTTGAATCATCATCTGCTATATAGATTTTTTGTTGGGACCACTAAAATTTCTTCAGACAGATTTTTTTTTTCAAATGTAAATATTTCCGAAAATAGTTCCGTAAATGACTTAAAATTTCTTACGATTTCTGATTCAAGGTATGTATATTAATTGTGCATTCGGTTTTGTTCGTGTGTTGTTGTTTTTTCGTGTATTTGTGGTGTGTCTGAACGTACGTACGTCCAAATGTACGTGTATGTTAAATCTATTTGGTATTGATAAATCAATTCCAACAAAAATATTTAAATCCGACCCCATTAATTTAGGAAATATACCAAACACATCTATATAATCAAACTATTTCCTTTATGCGGCATTCTTTAACCAAGCTGTTATGGAGTCCGGGGATGATAGATTGCTCCTAGTTTGGAGTTCCTTCCCCTTACACTATGTTATCGGGTCAGACAAAGCGCAATAATGGCGGCGTCCACTGTACATTCTAAAGTATGGGTATTTTCTTATATCAAGTGATCAAGTGCTTATGAGGGTTGGTAATGAATCCTATTTATATAATATATATCACAATCTGATTAAAATCATATCCTTAAACCCGCTACGCTATGAGGATCTGAAGACGACCTATAGAAGGTCACCTCAGGTGACCTTTTCCACTAGCCAATCAGCGCCTTACTTTCATAATTCTGAAAGTGATCTGATTCTATTTTTAACCGCAGTAAAAAGCAATATTTGACTTGTAGTTATCACGAACACCTATTCTTACGCAACTAAATATGTAATGATAGCGCCCATGTGACATGCGTGTTTATTAAATTTTCTGTACTACTATGGCCGAATCGATCAGGATTACTAAAATAATCAAAAAGTGGTTGCAGACAAATATGTTATACGTAATTTAATGTTTACTAACGTTTAAATAGCATCGTCAGGTAGAAAGTTCATTCGGCCAAAGTACCGATGAAACGAGTTATACGATTGGCTGAATTATAGATAGATATAAATAGTGATCATGGAAATTCCGACTTTTGAAAATAGAAACTGGTATAGGCCGTCATCAGATCTTGCCGTCAGGAAGATCGAATACTTTAGTCAGATTGATATATATCATAGATGTCCGTTTTTTAGATAATCACAAAATATTTTTTTGGAAACTATAAAGACTCACGACGAGTCACGTCCGAAGTTATAGATACTTCATGAAAGTATATATATCAACAAATAAGAATGATCATTAGAATATCTCGTCGCTGTTACAATATTAGTACATAGACAATTAAAATTAGGCATAACATCACACATTGTCAGTCAAAATAAAAATATTCCGTAACCTGTGCATTACCACTGAAGGCCGCCATTATTTAGCTTTGCCTGACGTAATTGTAGAGCACGTCCGGGAACCAGACTAGATTGCTCACCGATTACACATGACTTGATTTTGGAAACATCACATTTACATACAGTTATAGGGAATGTATGATACTTTATCCGATAACTAACTATTTAGCAATAATTACAAAGAATACGGGCTCACGGTGGATTATTAGAAACTGAACTACCATAAGCATCACTCGCTCGGCGTGCATGAGTTTTTATGCGGACCTAAGAATTACGATTATCTACATTGGGCATGTGATTTTTTAACTAGCTCCCGATTCATGTTTAAGTACAAGTCTTTCAGTACTTTGATTACTGTCAAATATACCAAGTGTGACCACGTCATATGATATCCATATATAGACAAACAAATAAAAATTTACCTTTTCGTGAAATATTGGTCCTCAGGATGCGAACTGCTATGCGTGGTCCAAATACTCTCCTTCGACGAATAGAGATCCATTCTTTTTTCGAAGTTTAATTTTTTCAACCTTGAATATTTGGCTGTCTATGAGTCTATAGTACTCTAATATCTCTTCAGTTTGTTCTGTTCTGTGCTGTAGCCAAAAAAATCACAAATGTAAGAGAAATCAAATGTGCAGTTTTATATTAACTGTAATTTTGACGGTCTCTTAAATTGCAACCAATTATGGCTTTAATCCCTGAATTAGTCGCAAAGTTTTCGCACTTAGCGAAAAAATCAGTTGTTTAATTGTTAACGACGAGACATCCATCTCAACGAGAGCTTGCTTAAACAATTGATTGCGTAATAAAAGATATTGACAGTTTGCCATATTTTAAAAACCACACATATTTATTTTCATTCCAACAAAGCCCTGGCTAAGTTAATTGTTTTGCAATTATGTGTCTCTTATAACTCAATATTGAGTGGCATTATATAAATTTATTGAATTGTTGAATTCTAGTAACAAAACTATCCTCCTTAGATTATCTTTATACATCAAGGAATCTTTATTCTTAAGAAAAACGATATTGAATGTATAATTATATGTTCATCCTCATTTACAATTACATTTTGTATTGATTATTTTGTCATATTTGTTTGAATTATCTTTGTATATAGATTTAGATCACGTGATTATCTGTACATATTATAAATGTATGCAAACCAGACGATGTACTTCGTATAAGTCTAAATAAAATATGTTCTGTTCTGTTCTGTTCTATATTCATGTTTTTTTTTATATTCTTTTATGTATGTATGTGTAATGAAGAGACAGAAGATAAAAAATATACACATAGTTAATAGTAAGCCGTATCTTGTATCTTTTAATATAGAAAATAGTTTTTTTCCTGATTTATATATTTCCGGACACGTTTTTTACATTGCATCAAAAAAGACAAATTCGATGGGGCTTTTTTTTCGTAGTAATAACTCAGGAAGTGGTATAAAAATACTTAATTACGATTGATATTTTCATTTCTTAATACAGTAACTTTTTTTTAAAAAGGGAAAAAATATTTTACTTTTTTTTCAACCCAAATACTTGATCAAGAACAGAACAGATACTGTATTATATTACCTGAGCCATGACTGATCATCATTTCCATATATACAAACATATACTATATGTTTGTATATATGGAAATGATGATCAGTCATGGCATATAAATTAGGAATGAAATTGAAATTTGCTGTTAGGGGTCAGCTCCCTAAAAAATGTTCGGTCGGGTAGCCGCCATGCATTAACTGATAAGAAAAAAATCAAATAGGATTTAGCTTAATTTTATATTGATAAATTATAATATATTATAAAAAAATATATATTATGATACATTATTACCCATATTTCTTCTTAGATTAAAGAATTAAATCCTCAAATGTTACGCACCCTACTAGTACTAAAGTCTACCGACTAAACTTTCCAGTAGTGATACTAATAAAAAATAAAGCTTATAATTTTATCTGTCCGTTGTTAAAAGTATGGGTCGCGTTAGCGTACTCGTGACCTAACATTTTATAGATCATGACTTCGGTTGCAAATTATTACCAACTATTTGAGTCTCTACTTAAACACAAAGAATATCGAAGATTCAGACTTTTATAAAAATCTATTTTACTTGAGTCTCGGCTTAGTCATTTAGTCGAAAGTTGATAAAGGCCACATTTGTCTTTCCCATGTGTGGCTTTGGTTCACTTATTTTACTTTTCTGTTCAGATAATGCATTGATATTAACACTAAGCTTTTACCCCTTCAATATATTTACAAGCAAGTTTTAACGATGTCTTAATTTACCTTTTGTATCAACTTAAATTATTCATAAAAATTAATATATATATATTTTTTTATCATAAGTATCATAAATTTCATATTTGTCTAACAGATATTATATTTATTTCACAAATATTGTATTAATTTCACAAAAGTTACATTAAAATGTCATTTCACAAATATTATACATGATTGTATTTATTTCACTAATTCCCTAGTTATCTGACAAATATTACATGTATTTCACAAATATTGTATTTATTTAATCAATATCACATTTATTTCGCAAATATTATATTAATTTAGCAAATATCTTGTTTAGTTTTCAAATCTTACACAAATATATTCCCAAATGTTAAATGTAAGAAGATAAGAAATAAGCCCCTACCTGTCTGCATCACAGTTCCGAGTCATATATTTGCTTTTATTAGTAATATTATAAATTATATCTTTTTCCATGTAACTTAACAACTAAATCCAATAAAATTATACGTACTTGAAGACTCGTTGCGTGATCATGATTGACATTTTTTTGCGCGAAATACATTCAGGTGTCTATTTCATTTGCTACCCAGGGTTCCGCTTGTAAAGTAAATACGCAATTTTCGTACTTTCTCAACCCGGTGAACTTTGGGGGAAATTTGTGCAATACGATATTATTCCTGTTTATTTGAAAACACAATTCAGTGTTAGAGACGTGTCCGAAACTTCCTGGTTTATTCATTTGCAATCACGCATGTAAACAAAGACCACTCTATATCGAGGGAGGGAGAACCGGAGAAAGAGATAGGGCGGGGAGTGGGCGGTGAGGGAGCGGGGGAGAAAGGCGGAGACAGAGAAAGAGGGGGCGGTGATAGAGAGACAGAGATATAGAGGGGCGGATAGAGGGGGCGGGAAGAGAGAGAAAGGTGGAGAGAGAGAAAAAGGGAGAGAGAGAAATAGAGAGGACGGAGAGGCTGAGGGAGAGAGAGGTTGCAAAAGAGAGAAGGGTGGTGAGGGGTGGAGAAAGGAGGGGTGAGAGGTGGAGAGAGAGGTTGAGAGAGGGGTGGAGAAAGGGGCGGTGAGAGGCGGAGTGAGGGGTGGAGAAAGGGGTGGTGAGAGGCGGAGAGCGGGGTGGAGAAAGGAACGGTGAGAGGCGGAGTGAGGGGTGGAGAAAGGAGCGGTGAGAGGCGGAGAGGGGTGGAGAAAGGGGCGGAGAGAGGAGTGGAGAAAGGGGCGGTGAGAGGCGGGGTTGAGGGGTGGAGAAAGGGGCGGTGAGAGGCGGATAGAGGGTGGACAAAGGAGCGGCGTGAGGCGGAGTGAGGGGTGGAGAAAGGGGCGGAGAGAGACGGAGAGAGGGGTGGAGAAAGGAGCGGAGAGAGGGGAGAGGGATGGAGAAAGGACCGGTCAGAGGCGGAGATAAGTGTGGAGAAAGGAGCGGAGAGAGGCGGAGAGAAGGGTGGAGAAAGGAGTGGAGAAAGAGGGGAGAGGGGTAGTGAAAGGAGCGGAGAGAGGGGATGAGAAAGGTGCGGAGAGAGGCAGAGAGTGGGATGGAGAGAGAAGACGACGAAAGGTCTGATGGTCATTAAAGTTTTATCGAAAAATACAGTAAAACCTCGCTAAGTGACCACCTCATCACAACGACCGCTCTTTTTGTAAGATCTTTAATATTTCTTCTTTTATTCAACTTTATATAGAAACCAACCTAATAGTATGGCCAGTATTATCTTGTTTCTTAAAAGAAGCCCTGTTATTGTAGTAAATAGAAATTACCAATACACCCGAATAATAAAAGAATAGGATAATTTACATTTTAAAATCTAGTGTAAATATTTGTAGTACAAACAGGAAGATAATATGCGTGTGTAGATGTTTTAAATTCATCATTTCAATTATGTCTTCCTAGTTGTTAAAAGAAATCAATTTTTAAATTGGGTTTATACCATTTTGAGTTTATATATGTTTAACTTGACAATTTTAATTTGATATTCCCCCTGAGATTTTCAAGTAGGGCTGTGGATCGTTGGGTAAGTGACAATCCGATCCGATCCACCAAAGTAAAGACTGAAGTATTTTCGATCCACCTACTCATTTTTTGTTGTCAAAGAACCCAAAAACATGACTATTTTTGTTGCTTTATCATACACTGAATCCATATCAGTTAATTACAATACTCGAAAATCTTATTTAGATTCAAAATATACTCATACGAAAAAGAAAGTATGCATTTGACAACACGATAATTTATTTTAAATTGAAATTGGAGAACTTTTCCTGAGTAAGTTTATTATGCGTCTTGAGTTTATACATGTATTTACTAGTAAATGTTATGTTGAGTATAAAAATGCATGGTTTTATTTTTTTTGTGCAAGTATATACTATTGTTAAAATGATAATGTCAAATCATACCTTGTACTCGGTTGTAATAATAATATTCCTGTAAAACCAGATTAATTTTAATGGTTGTATACATGTAGAGGAAAATAAATCTATGAGTTTTTACATGCAGTGCATAATCATATAATTTGATACTTGTTATTGGTTGCAAAATTCGTCGTAAAAAGACCGTACAGATACGGAAAACACCGAACGTATTACCGGAATTAACCGAATCCGTTCGTAACGATTCAATGCCTTCTAATTCTAATTTATACGGAAACATCCGAAATAAGTCACGGAAACACCCGAGTGTGATTTGCTATTTACACACTTCCTCTTACAGCAGTAACTGAATATACATTATTTAAAGTAGACGACTTATAATATTCAGTTAATGTTTTGTAATCGCAATGATTTTTTATAATAACAGTTGAACCTTTATGGAAAAAACACGAGACACGGGTATAAAAACGGTCATTTCGTACAGTTAGCTATTGCATCGGAGTTTTTAATCCAATGTTTTAACGGCTCGATAGCTTTAGTTAGAGTTTTAAAAGAACCAGAAAAAAACTATTCGAAAAAAGAGTAGGGGTATAAATGCCCGGTTCTTCTGTATCTTATCTCCCCTCTCTCTGGGATTGGCTCTGAAATGACCCTAGCGTTAAACAACAGATAAATAAATACTTAAATAGACACATATAAAATGCCCACAGAATGTATAGACATGTAGCATGTATTTAAAATATCGTCTTGCTGTTGCAGAAATTAAATTGCACAATAACAGTTCATGGTTCACGTTAATTTCGGGACAGAAAACGAAATAAAGCGAGTAGCACATGCAAAGTATGCACTTTTCTGAAATGTCGCCAATGCTTGAGTTATTTCAAAAGTGTGTGACAGGTGGGGCGTTTAGAAGTTCGAACAATGAATGCTTACAAAGTTAATATAGAGAACGCAATGACACATTGAAATTAAAATTGTGCAATTGAAAATTATTTTTTATTTAATTATTTTCTCGGGATGATTTAATACGTCTGTCAGCGTGATTTTAGATTTTATCTTTTGAAGTATTTCACAGTATGCGTTTCATTGCGATGATTGCGATTCATTTGTTAAAGACATGCAAAGCAATGGATTTGAATAGCAGTATGCAAAATACAGGCAAACCCTGCGTAGGTAACACGTCAACATTAAAACAAGACTATCTCAATAAATCGACTCTTTTACCATTGTTTCTACACACGTACTCCCGATATACATGTACATTTAAACTTGTGAACAAAGGTCATCCTTGGAAAATACTAAATGTGACCTTTATTGACAGGTGGCCCTTATTCGGAAAATAAGATATAAAATGGCATTTATTCACAGGGTAGCCTATATTCGGAGTTGGCCGCTAACCGAGGGATTGACTGTATTTCTTTAATATTAATAAGTAAATGTTTTCATAATGGCCTTGTTATTTGACTGAATACTGTCATATTAGGACTTTCTGAAGCCAATAACAGTACAGTACAACCTCTCCAGAGCGACCCCTCTCTTGAGCAACAACCTTCCTTCAACAACAGTATGATTTTTCCCAATTGCCTGCCTTTACTATTAATTTAACCTCTATATAGCAACAACCTCTCAACAACAACATAAATTTGCTGCTCCCAAAGTATGTTGCTGTGGACAGGTTGCACTGTATTCCATGATAGTATACAATATTAATATATATTTTTTTCATGTTGAAATTGACTTCATGTATCAACTGCACTTGATGCGATAAATGGTGTATTGAAACATTTCGTGACAACACTTCTTGTTGCTGATAAAAAACATTAAGATCATTGATAGCTCTACGTAATGTCATTTTATTGAACTTAGTCACGAGTCGATTGAGCCACGTGGTCGACTGTGTCAGGTGACAGGTGAATTTCACATTTTCATCTTAACAAAATTAAACACAATTTTTAATACTCGGAAACACACAACATGTAAGTAAAACCTGCGAATAAAAGGTCATTCTTCAGAAAGATATAATGCTACTTTTATTGACAGGTGACCTTTAGTCAGACGTGACTTTATTCAAAATCATCAATTACAGTTTTAAAAAAACGGTCGTTATTCACATAATGGTCTTTATTCGGAGTTGGTCGCTAACGCATGTTTGACCACAGATTAAACTGACGCCGTGCTAGTACGCATGAAGTATGAAATATATTTACTTAACGCCACTTTAGAAGAAATAAGAAGGGTCTGCGTGGGTATATAATTAAATACAATTTACAGTTGCTTGATTGCACACTTTCGGTTTGCAGTAAAATGTTCATGAATTTCGATGAATTGACATAATTTATGTTGTTGTTCTTTTCTCAATATTGCGCCATAATTTTCTATCTCTCGTGATTTTTTTACTTGTATAAATTATGTTAAGAATTATCAACGTATACCTGCATCGAATAATTGTAATGATGTACAGTGCAACTCATTGACTGAGAGCCTTTGGATCCAAATAACTTGGAAATCGGATCTCCTCGGTGTTTGTCTAAAGAAGATGCCTCGGATTTTTTTTTCAGGATTCAGGATTCTTTACTTGTAACGTAAACATATATACATGTTTCTGGTTACATGATCCAATGAATTATATATACAAATAACAATAGCAAAACATTTATAAGTTATACAAGTATATATATACAATTTACATGTGATGCAATTCAAACACGAAATTAGTTAAGATATACTGCAAATTCAAGATATCTTATTATCGGACATAATAGGCATAATCGTTGTTGTTGTTGTTCACAGGGAACTTTCCATCATGGCTGACCCTAAGAATCGAAAAATGGAAACAACTCTTGTCTCTTTCAATGAGAACTTGGTGCACATTTTATCAATGGCGAACGATAAACACGTTTGAAAATCTACCATTCTGAGAATAAATTCTTGAAAACGAGTACATGGATTTGAAAAAGTAGTGACCGAAAACGCATAACAAAATTTATAACCCTACAATTATGTACAAGGCGTATTTCTCAGTTACGAAAATGCCCGAGTAGTTACGATTGAAAACTTGGAATGTCATAGTGAAAACCTATTTTAAAGGGGCATACCCTACAACTGACAAACATTCTGTGAAAGTGTTAAAATGTGTTAGATGTATATGTAAAACAATATATAATGGATAATTGCAAGAAGAACTTGGGTCATAAAATGACTAGTTTAGGTACTAACCGCAAAAATCATAGCTATGAATAATAAATCACTTCCATCCAAAAATTGTACAACAAATTCCAAAGAGTTTCCGATCTTTTATGGAAACTAATATTTTTTGTGATTTTATTTTCAATTGGATGAATTTTCGGCTGAAACTTTCTTCGTCGGCTTTTTTCTTTACAAGCTTCTAATTTATCATCATTTTGCCTTGATTCTAGATGCACCAAGTTGTAGGGTATGCCCCTTTAAAGTTAATGGTCACTATATCAAGCCTGTCCGTATTTTGAAATTTTCAAAACTAATTCATTGTTCGATTAATAATTAGTTATCAGACGTTCGCCTGCAATAATGATAATAAATTCTCCGATTATCATTCACCAGCACACTCTATTGCGTCATTATAGATAACCGGAAGTCCGTAATCAATTATTAGCAGGTGCTTGTGATGACGTCACTAAAAGTGCGATAAGCAGGATGAAGCATAAAGTAAGTTATTACCTCTTTATTTTATACCAGGGTATTATTAAGGGTCAGATATTTACCAGCGGAATGGAATTGATTGTGATATTAAGTTTATTTGTCGCCCGAGCTGGTAAGTAAATTAAAGCATATTTAGTTTTAAGTCACAATAGATACATTGGAAAAAAATTCTAAAAGTTGTTTTGCGAAATTTGGCGTTACTAGGCCTTACCATACCATACAATTCTTTCATTTTGTTTCGTAGTTTTGAGGAGTCAGTTAGAATTTTTTTTCCGATATTTCTTAGCACTAACATACAATGTTGTAATAACGTCAAAAAAGGCACAAAAACATACATCAATTAATGGTCGCAAATTATTAGGTCGACGGACAATTGTTCAAAACGATGTCATTGGAAGGTGACCGCATTCCGATAATAACAATTAAGACGATGAGACAAATTAATTTTATTTTAATATATAACGTACATTTATTTGAAGTAAGTAAGTATGGAGTCCTTACAAAAATGTCTTAATTTCTATGGTTTTAAACGTAATCGGTATAACGAGGTATACGTGTAACTTCCATAAACGATCATCTCCGAGCAACAGCCATCCCCCTGTTACAGCCAGTATACAAGCATCCCAGATTGACGTTTCACTCTGTTTTCATTCTCTCAACAACAGCCACCTCCTTACAACAGCCATTTTTACCTTCCTATTGGTGGCTGTTGTGGAGAGGTTACACTGTGTATAAAAAAAGTTACTATTTGACAGAAATTGAATTATAGTTTACAAAGTTAAGTGTCCATAAAAGGAGAGTTCAGTTATCCATATTCGTCACTCGCGCGACGCGCATGATCAAGTTCGATGCGGACCAAAGAACTACGTTTCCTACATCCGCCATGGTTCCCGTTCCATGTTGCAGTGTAAGTCTATGCAAATTCAGTTTTCGCGAGTTGATTGAATTATGAAAAGAAATGAAAGAAATATAAGCAAAGTCTAAGAGTTTTTGGGACAACCCTTGTATAAATGATTCATATTTTACAGTCAGTTACAGTGTGTGTCCATGGCATGTTGAATGTATACCCGGATGTGTAAAACTGGACGAAAAAGGATGTAAGATGTGCGCATGCGGACCTATGATGTTTCATCCGGGCGCTGGATACAGAGGCATGCCGGGAGGTAAGCAATTTTTGGAATTTAGAAGTGCGCATCAATTTTGGTGTTGATCAAAGTACATGTACTGCGTTTTTATACATCCACCATGCAATTGTTCAAATAGCTCCGGTTTCGTGATACCGTACAAGTCTATGTTTATTCAGTTTCCATAAGTACTTTCAGTACTTTGAATTTTGTGTTCACTGTGTGTTGCTGTTGTTTTACTGATGCAGTTTTTTCTGTTCCCTAATTGTTGTTTTTATTTCTGTTATTGTTGTTATTTCCAAATCTGGAAAAGTTGCTGGCCCCTTATGGAAGAGTAAGACGGAACTGACTAGAATATCGTCCAGGTGATAGACCATAAATCGGCCGCCGTATATAACTGAAATATTGTCGTAAAACGGCGTTCAACCCAAATGAATAAAGAATGAGATATAGTTAAGAGGTTTGACTGAATTTCACTTGGTAAGTTATATACGCCACGTGAGTGGTATCATAACTGGGTTCTACTGTGAATTCGTCATGATCTATGTCTTCTCTAGGTATGGTAGGTGGCGCCAGTTTCACCCCAGGAACACTCGGTGGAGGTAGTCCGTTCGGTCATGCCCATGCGCAGGGTCACACTGTAACTGAAAAACCACTGAAGGTATAAAATACAGCACAACCTTTCTTTTTAATCATCTCAATATAACGGCCATCTTATTATACGGATCATATCTTTCTCAATTATTTACACATTTCTTTTTTAGTTTGTTTTAAAATAATCGTTTGTCTAGTTTTTAAACTGTTGCTGTTTTTTTGGTCATGATTTTTGTTGTTGTTGATTTGTTAGGATTTTCTGTCTTTTTTGTCTTTTATGCTTTGTTTTGCTTCATTATGTAAATTATGTAAAACTGTGTGTAAAATTAGTGTAAAATGAGGAACATATGACAAATCATTATCATTATTGGTTAAGCTTTCGTTTGCATTTTGCCTTTCTTTTGGAAGTAGCAAACAACGGGGGGGGGGGGGGTAGTGGGAGGAGGGGAGTATAAGACCCCTTTTTAAGATATAACGAGTAATACGCTCTCCAAAGTAAAATTCCATGGAAACCCGAAATACACACGTGTGACCCATTTTTCTACGGTCGTTTAACCTTACACTATTAACCAGGGTCATATTTCTGGGATAACAACATTGAGGTATTGTACCGGGACGATCATCAAAGTTGGTTACGAAGATATTAACAAATTATAAAGAACTAAAAGTAAAATCGATTAACAATAAAAACGGTTTTATTTCGAGATATGTCTGATTCTAACTATAATACAGTCATACACTGACTTGCAAGTATTGGGTCATATTATGAATTCAATGCAATATATCACAACCGAAGCGAAGCGGATCGCAGTGATATGTTGCGTGAAATTCGAATTGTGAACGATAACAATTGTACAGTGCATACTAATTTCTTGTACATACAGAAAAATGAGAGACTATTTTTTCATGCAGATTTTCAGCACATTGTATGCAATATTATTTTTTTCCAATTTCAAACGAAATGCGGACATTACATTGGACAAGAAATCATGACAAACTGTAACTAATTTAAGTACATGTATTCTGAAATCCTGTACGAATATGTACACTGTTCTCTTCAAATAACTGAATGGCCTTTTATTTTTTCTTTCATTCATTCATTCATTCATTCATTCATTCATTCATTCATTCATTCATTTATTTATTTATTTATTTATTTATTTATTTATTTATTTATTTATTTATTTTAATAATAAATTATCAATAATAATAAGTTTATTTATGTACATGTATTTATTTTTACCTTTATTTATCAATTTTTATTATCATTTTAACAATTATTCTAATTTCATTGTTTTGCTCTTTCCATATGTTTTAATTCATGAATTTTTTTACACTTTTTTATTTTTTCCCCTTTTTCCAGGAATGCACCGGAACTATGTTATGTATGATGACCTGCAAGGGGCATTACTCTCTCAGTAAAGATGTAAAAAGTAACGGTTGTCGAACATGCACATGTCCTAAGGAATCCCATACCGGTAAGACATAAATTGTTGTTGTTGTTGTTGTTGATGATGATGGTTTCCAATGTCTGGCCAATATAACTATTACTGTTAATTTGCATTCAAGACCAGACTAATTGATTTTTTAGGCTTATCGTTACATAAACAACTAGAGTCATTTGGCGTCTTTGCCAGATTTAACAGCAGTGGAAGGCCCCATGTGTACACCTGAGTATAGCTACCGAAGCTAACTTAGCTATTTTGTCTCTTCGAAGTCCATTCTATGGAAGCCCATTTTGGCCAATTTACCGCTCAGAGTAACAGAAACACAATCATGTGCCATTGTCAAATTCATGATAAGTGAAATTAATTACATGTGATCAAATTTTTAATTGACTCTTCAAAATTTAAGGTACGCAAGTGGTTGTGGTAAAGCCAACAAAACCACCCACACATCATGTGACGTCATCACAACTTGTGTACGTACAGAAACCACCCACTCATCACGTGACGTCACCGCAAGTTGTGTACGTACAGAAACCAGCAACACATCCGGATTGCACCGGAACTAAGTTATGTATGATGACGTGTAAGGGGAAGTACATCCTTGGCGAACATGGTAAAGATGGCTGCCAGTCATGCGCGTGTGTTCCTGGTACGTACTAAATACACTCATGACTTAGTTACTGCTTTTCTCTAGGGTTAGCAATGAGGAATTATTGACACGTGGCCTTTGTTCGGAGGTCATTTTGTTCTGAATAATCATTGAAGTTTTTTTAAGAATGACCTTTATTTACAGGGTGACTTTTATTAGGGGTGGCCCCTTAAGCAGGTTTGATTGAAGCTTTATACACTTTAATGCTCGGATAGTTTAATATTTACAAATATTTCTATTAACGAATTGTATGTTTTCTTTTGAAAAGATTCAGTAGACTTAATCAACAGTTTCAGAGTGGAACATTGTGATTGGTCAATTTTCGGTCTTTTGACTTAATCAGTCAATCAGAAGCCGTGTTATATATTCTTATTCTTTATTCATGTGACCAATCCAACAGTTTCTGAGCGGAGCATTCTGATTGGTAAATTTTTTTGGTCTTTATACTTAATCAGTCAATCAGAAGCTGTGTTATATATGTGTATTCTTTTTCCAGAGCCGAAGCCAGTCGTTGTCCAGCCTGTACCTGAAAAGAAAGAATGTCACGAGACGGTTTTATGTATGTTGTCATGTAAACATGGTTACACGTTATCTCCAAAATGTGATGACGGTTGCCATGACGACTGTCAAAAGTGCTCTTGTCTTGGTAAATAGCAATTTTACGTTTATTACATGATATTTATATTTATAATAGGGACTTGGCTATCATTCACTTAAAATTTCATACCTCAAAACTTACATACTTTACTGTAATTATTATGGTCATTATGTTTATATATATAATCATCTATTATAACTATTTACAACATTAATGTTGTCATAATGTACAAAATTGCACAAAATTCTGTAAGTTATTACTTCTATGTAGAATAGTCATGGTACTTAGGTTTTACGTTCATGGTATATGTTGTAATATATCTGTATTTTATATACCCCATTGCATTTATGATGTGTTTTATGTCTGATTTCAAACCTGGGTCCTTTTTGAAGAATTGATGTATGATTGTAAACTCGTTAATTAAAAGATAAGATATAATCATGATAAAATGTGTTCTTTTTTAGAAAGTAAGTCGAATATACGAAATTGCAAGTCAGAATCAAAAATAGGGTTACGTACTCAATTTTCATGTCACTCAAATACGCATACAACATAATCTTAAAAACTCTTAAATACATGTACAGTCAAACATGTGTTAGTGACACCCTCCGGATAAAGGCAAACCTGTTTCTTTCTAACCGCTTTTGATTATTTAGAACAAAACGGCCTCTAAATAAAAGTCACCTGTCAATGAAAGCTATACTAGCTTGCTTTTCGCAATTAATAATGACATTTGTTCACAAATTTGACTGTACGTCCATCATATTAAATAAGTTAAAATTATTAAGTTACAGTATTAATTAACTATTTGATTCTAGCGCTTTTTCACTTCAAATACGGGGCTGATATGAAGTTCACCACGACATTATGAACACAAAACTCGACCATTATGAAAAAGCACGGTCTCAATGAAAAAACTCGGCTGTTATGAGATTCGGTCATTCCCATTGGCTGTCCAGCTGGGCCAGTATGAAAAAATATGGCATTTATGAAAAAAAAACTCGGCTATTATGAGATTCGGTTATTCTGATTGGCTGTCCAGCTGGGCCATAATGAAAAAACACGGCCTTTATGAAAACAACTCTGCTATATTCTATAGTTAATTAATAAAATTGTCAATAAGTAATTGTTTTCATAATGGCCTTATTATTGGCTTCAGACATTCACATTAGTCCCCTGCCTTAGGCCTCAGGCTAATATGACAGTCTTCAGCCCAATAACTAGGCCATTATGAAAACACTTATTAAGATTACAGTAAAACCTAACTAAGCGATCACCTCAGTTTAACGACCACTGTAGAACCTTTCTTATCCGAACTTGTTTGGAGTGACAACAATGTTCGGTTTAGAGAGGAAATTCCGGATTAGAAAGGTTTCGTGTTAGAGAGTTTTGACTGTATATATGCCGGTTAGCTTTGGATAAATGGAAAAATGTAATTAAAAAAACATTTATTGATGAACTTTTTTTGCACAGAGCCCACGCCAGCCCCTATTATAGCCGTGCAAACGACACAAAAAGTGGAATGCCCGAAGACCCTGGAATGTATGTTACAGTGTAAGAATGGCTACCATCTAGGATCTAAAGGAATCGATGGGTGTCCGGATTGCAAGTGTTTAGCTCGTATGTGCAACTCTTCTCAATAGTTTAAATAAATCTAGTTTAAACTATGCTTAGCTTTAAGATATCCTCAATACAGTACAACACGGCTATAGTGAATTCCTGAGAGACCGAATATCTGTTTAATTACTGTACAACCTCTCCAGAGCGGCACTCTCTTGAGCAAAAACCTTCCTTTAACAACATAATGTTTTTCCCACTGCGCGATTTAACTATTCATATAACCTCTCTTGAGCAACATCCTCTCAACAACAACATAGTTTTTGCTACTCCTGAAGGGTGTTGCTTTGGAGAGGTTGCACTATACATACATAGTACACTATATCCAATAACACTGAAATTTAGATCGGTGTGTCCGTAGGGGGGATCAATTCATCGCTGTAACCGTGCTGTACTGTATAAAGGCAAGTTACAATGAATCACCATTTCAAAAGATAGTGTATATATAATGCAAAAGATGTCTTTAGGCCAATACATGCATATTCATGTACTTTAATTGGAAACGTACTGCATCAACAAAAAGCTGCTTGCCTGATGTTATAAAACTCGATCTCAAGTTCAATCTTGGAAATATTTCGGTTGAAGATACATCACTGTAAAATTACTAAATACAATTTCGGGTCAATTTTGCTGACGGAATGGTATATTATTCATATCATCATTATTTTATCAAACAATTTGAAATTAAGAGTTTGGAGAGGTGATAAAACGTGATAACAGTCCCTGAGCTCAAATCTCAATTCCGATTATATTTGTGCTCGAGACCGACCTTATGTTTTATAATCTCGGACCCTTGTCACATTTACTTGTCTTCTGTGGGTGGTGATGTTTGCACTGGTTTGTATGGTTTCAGCTCAGCCTGTCCAACTCGTGTACGAGGTGAAATGTCCGCAAGCTTTGTCATGTTCCCGGGGATGCTCTGTCGGATATAAATGCAGTAAAGATGGCTGCCCGACATGCGAATGTATTCAACCACAAGGTATAGATCATCTAATATACAAACACATGTACATCACTCATAATGTCCTGGGCTGGCAAAATCTGATTTTAACTTACTTGTCCGTTTTGCCTGAAGCATTCCTCAATTTGTCTGTACATTT
The DNA here is from genome assembly GCA_964023205.1 of Lutraria lutraria. Lineage (NCBI taxonomy): Eukaryota > Metazoa > Mollusca > Bivalvia > Venerida > Mactridae > Lutraria > Lutraria lutraria. Next base: position 17,016,629 of record OZ026849.1, read on the forward strand.
GTATGATATTTACATAGTAAATTCTGGAAATTTTCACTTGTCCATACAAGCTGCGGGACAACCTGGGACAATACGCCCCTGATGTCAGGGTAAAACATCATAGAATTCATTATCCCAGATTATCCTACAAATACATTTAGGGAAATTCTTGTAATACTATTCGGATAATCAACTATTCGGATACAATATCATTTAAGGTACAAAATTTGATATACAACCCTTGAAAGCAAGCTGATTGAATGAGTAGTGAATTTAACTCGGAACATTATTCCTAAATATGTGACCTCTAAAGTAGGTCACTTTCTGAGAATCAGTTTGAAATTGTTTAATTGTCTTCGAGTTCTTGTCTCGATGTTGTTTTTGTAATTATTTCAGTCGTTGGTGTCTTGACGGTGACTCAGATCCACACAACACAACAGGTTACTTGTAAGACGGCCCTCACGTGTCCGAAATCATGTACACTTGGATATAAATGCGGACAGGATGGTTGCCCAACCTGCGAATGTCTGATACAAGTACATACAGGTAATTTTATTTTCACTTAATTATTTGCTCATAGAATAAACGAGTATTTATTTGAAATGTATGAAAAAATAGGTGTGTTTCTGGTTTACTGACCAACCCTAGATTTTGGCGCTAACCTTTAGGTTTTTATCAGCTAAATTCGAAGTACGAAAATATTTGGGGACGAATCGTAACCCCAAAGTAAGAAATGTTTGTTTACTAATAGAAAAACAGAAGTACATACTCTATTTGGACCTACACTACATGTTTTGATTCTACTCTTATAATTAATATCACAACTAGAAATTTCGAACTAATTATAGTAATTAAGCAAGACGCTTGTTCAGAATTTTTATTTCTATTTAAAGAAATAATAAAATGCAAAGTAAATCAAGAACACGTGATAAAATGATTGAATAATCAAATTTGAAAAAAATAATTTGAATTTACAATCAATTTATTATAAGAGTAACTATCATTTTGTAACAATAAGCTACGTGCACTGATGGCTGTAACTCACACACAACCGGAAGTGGGAATTCAAATACAGCTGTAACCGGAAATGGAAAAGGTCCGTTTTCCGGAAGCGGAAATGGTAATGGAGGAAATGGGGCGGGACCATTTGCTATAAATAACAACGGGCAGGGGCCGTTCTCTAGTAGTGCAAGTTCCGGAAATGGAAATGGAGCTGGGCCCTTCACCGTAAGCGGAAATGGAAAGGGGCCACTATCTGGAGTAAGTGGCGGAAATGGGGCTGGCCCCTTCTCTGGCAATGGGCAAGGGCAACAGATAAGCTCTGGTTCCCAATTTGGAAGCAGTTCTGGAGGAAACAGCGTAAACAACGGCCAGGGACCATTTTCAACTTCGAATAATGGACAGATGTCTCTTTATCAGATCAACGGTGGCGGGACCGGAAGTGTATCTCAATCAGGAAATTATAATAATGTCGGCCAATCCGGTTTTGGATCTGGTCCGTTCGCAACCGGAAGTAGCGGTTCGAGCACCGATGGCAATGGGTATGGAGCTGGGGTAGGTCATCTCACCGACGGCTCAGGTGGTAATATTGACGCCGGTGGTGGCACTAACCCTTTCTCCGTTGGAGGAATAATAGGTGGTGGCACGGCGGTTGGTGGCGCAGGACAGCTTCCTGCTACTGGGTCTGGTAATGGAATGACGAACAACGGAGGCGGACCATTCAATTCAATTCAAAATGGAAGCAGTATCACAGCAAATGGATCTTTTGCAGGATCACAAGGCAATGGAAACAGCAATTCTGGACCTTACGCAAGCGGCTTGGGCAACAATTGGCAAAGTGGGTCAGGGAACGGAAAAGGCTGGGCGAACGGCGGAACTTCTGGTCCTTTTAGTAATGGCCAAGGTAGTGGACAGACTGCTGGTCAGTTCCACAACATGAATGGCTCTGGATACGGTACAAGTCCCTCCAATGGTTTTGTAGATGGTCAAATATCTAGCGGAACCGGCGGTAATTTGTCGCAAACGGGAGCTATAAATGGAAACAGTATAGGACAGATGGGGACAGCACCTGGAACAAACGGTAAAGGTCCTTTCTCATTGTCGCAAAATACTGGAGGCCCTGCAAGCAACAGTAGCGGGTTACCTTTAAGTCCGTATTCCGCAGCAGCAGGGAACAACGTAGGTGCTGGACCTTTTGCAAGTGCGATTGGTGGCAATGGCGGATCGAATACCGGATCCAGTCCATTTGCAAGCGGTACGAATACGGGTAATGGGGGAAGCAGCTATGGTAACAGTGCTGGACCATTTGCAAGCGCAGTTGGTGGCAAGGGTGGAACAAATACAGGAGCAAGCCCATTTGCAAGCGGTATGGGCAATGGAGGAAGTAGCTTTGGTCACGCAACTGATGGGACCGGCGGGAACATTGACTCTCATTATCTAATGGGCGGCTATAGCGGGAACAGCGATGGTGGTACGCCAATGGCTTCCTCGACTTTTGGCCAAAGCTCAACATCCACAGGGAGTGGGTCAGGTGCAGCAAGCTTAAATAACTCGCCGAGTACTGACACATCAGGGTCGGCACAAAATCTCCTTCAAATTATTGTCAATTGTCCGGATACGTTGAAATGTATGCAGATTTGTGAGAGAGGGTATAACTTGGACACGCCAGAAACACAGTCATGTCCTGTATGTACTTGTGTTGGGGAGAAGGTTGACGGTCAGACGCCTCTACCTGGAAACCTGATACAAGAAACATGTAAGTAATTGTCGTAAAGTTGCATATATGAATGAGATCAAGTCTTGCATGCAAAGGAAGTTATTTAGCCATCTTAACTTTCTTCTCTAACTCATTGTATTCATTTGCTGTACAATGTTTATCCACTACAGGTCTTTAGTGTATAGTGCAACCTCTGCAAAGCAACACCCTTTGGGAGTAGCAAAATTATGTTGTTGTTGAGATGTTGTTGCTTTAGTGAAGTTAAATTAATAGTTAAAACCGTACAATGGGAAAAATCATGCTGTTGTTGGAGGGAGATTTTTGCTCCAGAGAGGGCCGCTCTGGAGAGTTTGCACTGTGTCTGATTTTCAAAGAGTTACATTATTGTCTTAATGAGAAAGTATTATCATTGATGCATTTCATCATTTTCCTCTTTGCAATTGTAGGTTATCATCAGTATCCCAAAATTATTTCTTCAACATGCTTTCATTGTGAAAACGTTTTGTCTTACCTTATGTGCAGTACTATTCGCTTTATCAGAAAAAAGTCCTTTTTTTCATATAATCTTGATAGCGAAACATTTTGATTTATATAAGAATATCACATGTTATCTACATAATTATGACTCAATAATGCATTATTATGACGTACGATTACATACATTTTATCACAGCTGACGAAGAATCGAATAATGGGACAATTATAGATTCGCCAGCCACCTGTTACACTAATAGCAACTTTATGTGTTTAGAGAAATGTACTAATGGTTACAAAAGCGACAAAGATGGCTGCCCAACTTGTAATTGCATCGGGCAGTCGGTCGGTAAGTACAGTCAATTTGAAAAAAAAGATTGTAGCTTTATTTCGCATATAGGCAAAGATACAAAAGTTATTTCTAAAGACAAAAAAGGAATAAAAAACAAACTTGCGTTTCCATATTCAGGTCAAGATGTATACGATTGTGTTAAAAAATAGACATACGAGAAATACATAAGTCATGAGAAAAGCCTACATACTTATGGGACAGCCCTCATACGTTTACAAAACTTTCAAATCAGCGGCTTAAGATCATTGCTAATCGCTTTAGAGCTCCATGATTGGTTGATATTGTTTTCACAATTTTAGAATCCATTTTTCTGCTTTCTTTGTAAATGATTTTTTTTTTCTTTTAAGCAAATAGTTCCGCCGTAAAGCTGGTCTGTGAAGAGGAATTTTACTGTACAAAGAGTTGCCATGGATATAAAAGCGGAAAAGGTGGCTGCCCAATCTGTGAATGCGCTTCCGGTGTGTGATTATCCATCGTGCATTGACGACATCCGGATATATATTGTATGATTGTTTTAGAATAAAATTAATATCACCATCGTCACTTTGTCTTGTTTTAAGATAAAACAACTAAATAATAACATTAAATGTAACCATGTTCTATTTCTGTGAGTATAGCAGTTATCTAGAAATATCATCAGTTTTCGCGTCTTGTTCGCAATCTGAATTAATACTTTTAAAGTTCCATTGAAGTATTTGGGGGGTTCGTAATATGCAAAATCCTTCAAAATATGCTGAAATCATTTTATATTTTATTATTACTGGATTTAATTACACATTAAGCCACAGCGATGGATAAATTGATTAGGATATGACGATTGCTTGGTTCGATGCTTTAGCAAAAGTTAGTTTCAAAATGTTGTCATACAACAGGTAAAAGCTAATTATATAACTTAAACTATCAAACCATAATTTATAAGACTTAATTAAAACTTAAATGTCAAAACAGGCTATAAACAGATATCATTAAGGGTAAACTACTGAGCGAAAAGCGAGCGTTAATAGCAAACAGCCTTGTTTACACGGTAGTGTGAAAAACAATACATGTACAATAATTCTCCAAAACTAATTCTTACTCTCTTTCAGTGACGAGTCTCAAGCCCCTTGCTGTACACGCAACAGCGGCCCCTGTTCTCAATCCGCAAGTGAGCACATTAATCAACAAATGTCCGGCCTGTATCAAGTGTATGTCCACGTGTGAACATGGGTACACATTAGGGCCCGAGGGACAAGATGGCTGCCCTAGTTGTTCTTGCATCAATCCAGTTAAAAGTAAGTCCTATGTCAGATATTTCGTTTATGCAATCAAACTGTGATCATGGTGGCCAATGAGAGATTACAATATGACCTTTGGTAACGTAATGTTAGCTTGTATTATTCATTCTTTCATTATGCATGTATAAGCAAAGAGACCATTGTAATATAAGGCAATCTCACTAGGGCTGTGTATCGTTGGGTAAGTGGCGATCCGATCCAATCCATTAATCAACCCTTACGATCCACAAATCGAATCACAAATCTTTTGTTGTCTAGTAACCCATCTAAAATTTCAAAATTGCAGTCCTGACGACAGCTAATTTATTTTTAGGAATAATGAAGTAAATCAATATAAATTGTTATATGGCTTAAATTTATACGTACTCCCTTCCAGTTAATTGATTTACCAGCATCATTATTTAAAGAACCGACTGGACATCTTGGCAAATAAAGTAGTCCATGATGAGACAATATTTATTCAGAGAAAAGGGATTTTTAAGAACAAAGAATACACTTTTAATGTGTTAAAAAACAAGATTTTGAACCACAAATCTCAGTAATGACGATTATTCATACTCGATTTTTCAATTTGATTCGTGAATACCCGAGTACTCGGATACTCGCCACAGTTCTAAATCGCACTACTCTTGTAGAAAGATTACTTATTTTTGGACCATATCTCTACGTTCTGATACTTCACCCACAACTTTTTAGACATGACGTCATATATTTAGAACAGTATTTTCATACATTGTTAATGTAGCACTATACTATAATTTATTATTTAAAACATTAATTAGTGAACTAATAAATTCGTATGTTTATACATGTATTTGGTAACTTTATGAAATACTCTGTATACATATAGACTGACTCGCTATTAAGACCGACTCGCTATTAAGACCACTTTTTGTCAGAACGCCCGGTGGTCTTAATAGCGGAACTTTACTGTACCTCGTTTTATTTTGTTAATACATTTGTATTACGTTTTATATTACTCCAACTGTCATGTAAATAACATGATTTGAGTTAGTTGATAAAAGTTTAAAAGAAAGCAAACTATACTTCTACTCAGTGATCATGAGGCAACCTCAATTCCAAGACAGCTTTTGGGGTTAAAATAGTGGCCGTTTAATGCTACCGTTTTTGACCGGAAGTTAGCTAAACATTATTAATAGTTCGCTTTCTTTGTTTCTTTTACAGATGAGTGTCATGATGTATGTCACACAAAACCAGCACTAACGGTACATACCTGCGATGCAGCACTGCAGTGCATGGCTTCCTGTACCGACGGTTATACATTAGGAGAAACCGGAAGTGACGGCTGTCCAAGTTGCGCGTGTAAGAAAGTCACGTGTAACACCGGTTGTGAAGAGACCCATCACCAGGTAATGTCGTCTGCTTCGATTTATTTATAGACTTTTAAAATGCATGTGCTTGTGACATCTTTGTCACTATTATTTTTCTCAATTCATTTCCAATTGCTACACGTTAATTTGTTTTCGTATACTGTTCGTGTTGCTGGCTAGATGTCAAAAGTTAAGGGTAAAAAATGATCATAATTTGAAGAGTTAACAAAGTTTCCCTCTATTGTTCATATTGTGTGAGCCTATGGTACAAACTTTCTCAAGAGTTTTACTAACAGCAATAGTCTGTTCTATACATAGCGTGACGTCACTACGTTTGTCTAACCTCTATACATAAAACTGATTACTATCTACATTTAGATAGTTATACATACGCTAAAAGTATAGTTCCGCGGAAGGATTTTAAATGTAAAAAAACATATTGATTGTATATTATTAACAAAATATATCTATTTGTGTAAAATAAGTACATTATACCATTTCTATTCTTGTGCTTTCGTCAATAACACTAATTATTCAATGAAACGCAATGTTGAAGAACACTTGGCTCCAATGTGTACCATACTGTGACGTCACGCTATGTTATTGTTTATAATTTCCATTTTGTAAGTAGTTCCTGCAAATACCCATAATGCCCCGAGCAGAATAACACAGGTCAGTGCATAGCGCTACCGTAGTGTACACATTGGCAATAGTCAAAATACCATTTTAAGGATCAAATGTGAATAGTGACTGTATTGTCGTATGCTGCAGCTACAATGCTTTTCTGATTTGTTGCTGACGATGAGACAATCTGACTTATAAGACCAAGACAGATTTTGGTTCAAATTGTTTGCTGTCAAACACATAATTTTGCCGTGAACTAACAAGTCATATGTACATACATTTTCCATGTCAATTGTCGATGATCACACAAGCTTTGTATAAAGCATACATACCTTTGGAAATTGCTAAATTGGTCTCGTATCATATTTTTTTTATTATCTTTTTTTTTGTAGATCGTACAACTTGTACAGTCAACGGGAAGTTCATCTGGAATTGTTTCCGGTGGTGGTAACGGCGGCAGCGGCGGTGGTGCCTTGACGGTTGGAAATGGTGGAGGTGGTGGCGGTGGTGCTTTGACGGTTGGCGGTGCTGGAGGAGGTATGGCTAGAGGAGGTGAGGTGGATTTGGTTTTTTTTATTCATAAGCTGTTGAATAATGTTCATTGCATTCAATGTGTCAATTTGAATCATTCTAATCAAGTCTAATGACCATATGGTTATAGCAGCCAGCAAGCAGCTGATTCGTTAAGCTTGTGCATCAGAAAAAATAGCCGAAGTTAGGTAGCAAAATTGTCGTCCGAGTGGTAGTGGCGTTATGGGCTTTGAAACACTTCAGTTTTTTAACATTAGAAAAATGGCCGCTGAATATACTTGTAGGCTGCAAGTAGCAATTTCAGATTGGCAGGATGGCTAATTCCACATTTTGTCCGCCAACAGGTGAGAGTATAGCCCCTTTTAACTACCATTACGGCCGAAATTATTGGAAGATACTGGTGTCCCCCCCCCCCCCTCTATCTATCCTGATTCCTGTGACCCTGCAAGTTTGATGTAGATAAATGATTATAAATCTATGTTTACAGGAGACCAGTGCAAGCCACTTCCGCCAAACTGTCATCCATATTGTATTAAATATGACGTGGCTCATTGTAGAATGTGTACATGTGACAGTAAGTGTTTAAATTTATTTATCTATATGCTGTTTAACGGCCTATTCGACAGCTAGGGTCATTTCAGTGACGCCCCGGAGAGAAAGGGGAGATAAGAACCGGGCATTTATACCCCAATATGATATACATGTACTCAAGGACTTATATACATACATGTATGTATATAAGTCCTTGATGTACTCTTATGTCAAATATTTTTTATGGTTCTTTGAAAGTAAGCGTTAAATAATATTTGCGGAAACAAGGTCAGTTAATCAATCACATCTGAAACAGATTTTTTATGCTAAAAATCCGCCTGTTCATTAAAGAATGCGTTTTGGAATTGTGTCTTTTTATTTGAACAATCTATTGAAGTGTTAAACGTAACAACCAATGATATCATAGTTTTTATTCTTACTTTCATCCAGAGATTTATTAAAATGTTTATTCATCGAGTTTTATGTACTTTTTGCAGGTAGGAGTAATGGCGCCTACAGTGGTTAAAGTGAAGGACATTCGTACTCGACACTTTTCGTACTTATTATTCGTACACAATAACATTCGCGCTATGAAGAAAATACAAAATGTATAGTAAATGCGTAATTTTGAGATAAATTTGAAGATTACTTTAGTATTACATGTATGCATAAATAAATTGACCGAATATTTTGTAATAAATATATATCTAGATAGTAGATATCTATGTTAGAAAGTCAACCCCTACACCACTGCCCCGCCTACACGTATACACAACACTAATTCCTGGAGTTTGTTCACTGTGATAAATATTTATTCAGTATATTCGACAACAGTTCTATCCTGTAAAGATTTATAACACAATTCAACGAGTCTCATAGCACGTATTGTGTCCGTCTTCGTTACTCGAATCTCTTCTTTTCCTGAAACAAAATTTTGAAACAAAAATTCTCTCGTAAGATCTCTGATGTCAATATAACATATTGTGCAATTCAATGGGACGAGCAGTTATGCGAGTACATGTATATAGTAAATTAAATATAAAAACAAGATCTAGAGTTAATACAGTACAACCTCTCCTGAGCAACATCCTCCCTTCAACAACATACAGTAATGAGTTTTCCCACTGCATGAATTAACTATTAATTTAACCTCTCTAGAGTAACCACCTCTAAACAACAACGTAATTTTGCTATTCCCAAAGGGTGTTCCTGCTCTGTTATAACAGGTCCTCCGCTGTTTCCCGTAGATTTCTGGCTGTACTGAACTTGGAACGGGAACCAGTTTACACTCCATGTGCCGATAAAAATTAAATTCCAAAAGAGATGACGCCTTTCACCAGCGTCGCCAATTGAATGGGGTCGTATTCTGTAACCATTTTTATCGTTTCATTAAATTATTATTGTGCTTTTTATCGAATCACAGGACCTTAAAATTGTATCCATATAGCACCAATAGGCCCAAAAACATAGGCCTCGGTTTTAGACCGCTGTTTTCATATTACGTACCGGTCTTTGAAAGAGGCTCGGGTTACGTTTTTTGGGGTTTATTGGTATTACAGTACAACCTCTGTAGAGCAACACCCTGTGGGGGCTGCAAATATTGACCGTTGTTTAAAGGTTGTTGCTCCGCAGAGGTTAAATTTATAGTGAATATCTGCTTAGGGAAATTTTGAAGTTGTTGTTATTGAGAGGTTGTTGCTCTACAGAGGGTCGCTCTGGTGAGGTTGTACTGCATATGGATATATTAAAGCTTACAGGTCCATCACTACAAGCTGTTTTTGCAATAAAATAGATAAACGTATAATTTTGTAGTGCTATGTGTTACTATTACCTTCAATAACGTTCAGAAAATGTTCTAATTCATTTCTGTAAGCTACGGGATATCTTTCCATAAAGTTATCTTCAGGACGGGAGAGTAATGTCCCTTGTTCTGAAGCAGTAATAACTTGATTAGCTCCCTTGTTTTCAACTGACAGCTGTTCCTTATCACACAACACCTGAAAAGGGGACAGATTAGGGGTCAGTGAAGAGATAAGATTACACAACATATGTCCATACATGATAGATAGATATTTTATTAGTAATCGTAACCTATACGTATACAGTAGTTCATTACAATTCAATAGTTCATGCAATGTATTATGCATCACGTGTCGTTATACAAAAACAATAAAAAGTTAGATTTCGAATAAGTTCAGGAATGAAAGTTTGCATGTGTGTGATATCTAAATTTCAGGTTTTGTATTAAGAAACCACTATTAATATTTCCCTTCAGCGGTCTCCCGACTAATACAAGATTGACTGTATAGTTAACAAAACTGTTAAGTTACCACCAATCCTGTATTTTTTCAGTATATTTTATCTACGTGAGGGATTCAGTTTGGTTCCTTTCTTTGACAGGTATCCAAATAAAGACAGAAACCAGTCATAAGTTTGAAAACTAACATTTTATCCAATATCCATAAATATTGATTGCATATCAACACAGTCCTTGATAAATTTGACTGAATATATTACATCCTGTGTTAAATTGTTTTCCACCTATGACTTATGTGGGGTAGCTTGGGATGGGTATAAAACGCAGACGGCTTACGCAGACAATATAGAAAAAGAGGAAAAACGCAGACAACAAAGATATAGTGGGGTACTAGTATAGCAGACGATATACACTTAGTGGAGGCAAATTACCAGTTTATGTATGACTGAAATAATGTTGAAAATGGCGTTAAATCTGATGAAATAAATAGATAAGTGGTTACCTCTAAACGTTGGTCATATCCATACGGACACCACCGACCATTGTCCACTACTCCGATCGTACCATTGTCATACGTAATTACCACAACAACTTGGTCATTATCGCCGAATTCTCGTAATGCGAGATTATGCGCGTGACCCTGCGCGAACACACTGACTGGTTTACTTCCGGCCATCCACGAACACATGTCCAAATCGTGTACCGTAGAATCCTTGAAAATTCCTCCTAAAATAAATTAGTAGGTTTGCTTAATTGACTCCCTTCAATGGCCGAGTGGTTAACGTCGCTGACTTCAAAAAACTCAAATAAACAAACAAACAAACATCGTTCAATCGATCTGTAAATCCTGGTTCCAGACTGAAGCTTGAATGTTCGAATTACATTGATATCGATGAATTGTGTAAACACAGGAACCAGTATGCGTTAAAATCTTACCGGAAGTTCGAAGATATTCTATCGGCGGGAACGGACAATCTCGACTAGTAGATTTCACAATACGCACCGGTCCTAGATTTCCGGAACTAACACTTTTGTACACAGAATAAAAACTTGGATCAAATCGTCTGAAATTCAAATAAATTTGCTTTGTACAATTTTATTGCAATTTTATGAATATTGATAATAATACTATATGAATATTCATGTCAAAAATATTTTTCAAATTAATGTAAATTCAAAAGCTTTCAAAGTACATATCTTAGGCCTAAGGTAATCATATATTTTAAAAGCAAAAAAATAGCACAAGTCACGGTTTATGTTATGTATACAATGTACGGAAATTGCATGCAAATTTATGTGAATACTGAATTTGAATATCTGCATAAAATTATTATATTTTAATAAATAAATGAAAATGATCAGAATCGAAAAAATGTGTATAGAAGTGCACTTATTGCACTGAAATATCTTAAAGGTTTTTCACCATAATATCAAAAGCTAACCGACTGAATCCGCAGAGAAGAGTTCTATTTTTAGATTCTGAAAGTTCATAGCACGAACGTGTAGATTCCACGCTTGATGTTAAAGGTTTCTCACAAAAAACATCTTTGTCTGCAGATAGAAAAGCTCAGTAGATTTTTCTAGAAGACACAACGTTACCAATAATAGCTCCAATAATGATTCGACAATTTCCGCCAGTACACAAAATTCCCAATACATTATAATTCGGCAGTTTTCGCCAGAGCTCCAAGTAGCCAACACATAATGAATCGACAATTTCCGCCTTTTAACGTAATGCCAACACAATACGATTCGGTATTTTCCGCCATTTAACAAAAATGCCAACACATTATAATTCGGCAGTTTCCGCCAGTGCACCATTGTCATGGCAATTTCCGTCACAGCACAAAACAACAATTTATAGTTTTATAGACATGACAAACTATACGACACTATCAGTACAACGTATCCAAGGAATATACAGCATACTAGTCAATAAACCTATAATTCCACGATATCAGCGCTACTAACATGAATCAGTTGACGTTCTTTTGTGATGCACAAATCATCAGTATTTCAGTACTTTGATTCTAAAATGGCTGCAGCATACTTACACGGTTTTAATTCACATTCTATGCCAGCTCCTTGTAGAATGGGGAGTTAGTACTGGTTAGTTTAGGAGGAGAACTAGCCCCGTATATAGCTGAAGTATCGCTGAAACTGGTTCCCGTTCCATGTTGCAATGCACTCGTACACACGAGTCAACTATAATTTATTTCCATAACAACGTTACATTAGTACTTACCAGCCATCAATGATTTCTGAATCAAAGATTCGTGTGTTGCTGTCGGGGACACGATCATTACAGCATTCACACTGAAAATACATGAAATACGGTAAAACCCTCCACTTAGCGTCCACTTCAGTACAAAGTCTCCTTTATAACGGCCATTTATTTTCTGAATTTCTCAAATACCATAAAATCTCTATTAGTGACGCCTTCAATATCACGACCACTAAATTTTTAATATAACATCACATCTTTGCATAACATAACATAACATTACATAAGAGTAAGTTCTGTAAGAATAAAGTCAAGGAAAAAATATGTTTAAGTGAAACAGCCACCGCATACAAAATTACTATATAATAACGTTAAAATGGCGTTTAACCAACTGAACAAAAGTACCTCGAATCATCCATCACATGATCACCTTCTTCCGGTGTCACGCATCTCGCGCTCAAGTTGAACTCCTCCTTCAGATTTACAGCATCTTGAAGGTTGTCACAGACGATCCATTGCAGATTGGCACGTGACGACATCAGTATATTCTTCGCATGATGCAAACCTGTTTTTGTAAATGACACGTGCATCACTGTATTAACAAAGTAAAGGGAAAGACCAATAAAGGCCGAAAAATTAAACTTACCTTTTAGTGAAGTTGGCCTTCGTGACACATGTAAACCGTTAACTGCGGAGCGGCTTGACTCATCGTCAAATATTTAACTTATTTATTTGTACAATAAACATTACAATAATTCCAACCAATTGAAATCTCGAAATAAATCTAATGGAATTTTCCAAGACTATAAGCATTGACCATTATAATACCGATGATTGGTCTCTGCGTCTTTGCAGAAATAGATACATGTATCATGTTACACAGTGTAATCTCTATGAACGGTTACCTTCGAACAACAGCCACCTCCCTGTTACAGCCAATATACTAGCCACCCAAATTGACGTTTAACTCAATTTTCACTCTCTCAACAACAGCCACCTCCCTGTTACAGCCAATATACTAGCAACCCAAATTGACGTTTAACTCAATTTTCACTCTTTCAACAACAGTCACCTCCCTGATACAGCCAGTATATTAGCAACCCAAATTGACGTTTCACTCTATTTTCACTCTTTCAAACATCAGTCACCTTCATTCAACAGCCATTTTATCCTTCCCATTGGTGGCTGTTGTAGGGAGGTTGCCCTGTATATATACGTACCCATACGACCTAGGCCGAACAAGGCTAAGCCAACTTTAGACGACATTCTTGTAAGTTCAATTTACTATGACAACAATCTGAAATACATGTACATATTGACTGTAAAAGCAATGCTTTGATAAATTTGATTTCTTCACAATTTGAGTATTCTTGAACATATCTAATATTTATCCATTTGGATTTAACGCCGTTTTCTTTTTCTTTTTTTTTCTTTTTTTTACATCAATTGTAGAGCAAGTTCTTATAATTTCTACTAACTATGCTTCATGACTGCTTTCTGGATTCCGACCAGTGCTGGCGCCGAAAGAAGGGATTGTGAAGGTTCCGGTCAAATTCCGCCACAGACGGGATTCGAACCCGTAACCTCCGGGTTAGGAATCCGATGCTCTACCCTTATAATTGTTCAATTATATACAAGCTTACCTGGACTGTATTCTAACCAGTACTAACTTACCCTTCCACTAGGCATCGGCGACTTCTCCGCAGAAATGGTACTGATCGAGACTGTTCCTAATATCGAGACAAGGGTTTGGGTCCGAATGCAGGTAATAACTCACTGTACATTAGTGGCTAAAAAGTTTTCTTTACGTCAGTGACGAGTCATTCATAACAAGAAAAACTACAACGAAACGTTATAGGTAGACGAATTACAAGAAGCATTGGTTTGAGCTTTTTGTATGAAGTTGCTTTTTTCATAAAGGATATTGACCGTCTTCTTTATTCATTCCTCCATTATGGAGAGTATAACATATTTACAATCAGGAGTATTTGACAAATGAATACATTCGTGTATATATAGTTCACATATACATGGTATTACCATACCATACATCAATGGAATAAAGTACACCCTAAATCCTACCAAATCCACCACAGTCTGATACGATACAACCACATTAAACTTACATCCAATGTTGTTTCCGATATTATGCCACGTTAACATCATAGAACGATGCCTACATTACTTACTTACGTTTCAACAACAAAGCAGACGAACACAATCAGTCAAACATGACAGTCCAATGATTGACCAATTAAAAATGACCGAAATCACCATTAGCCAATCAAATGGCCAGGATTAGCCAAAATAGTAATAGACACTACAGTAAGTACTCGCAAACAGCTATAATAAACAAATACTCGTAAGTATAATTCGTCTAGAAAAATGTACTTTGTTCCGAATAAAATTCATGCGCGCAGAGTGTCGAGTTGCGGCTATAGATAGCTGAAAAACAAACCAGCATTGCATAAATTTGTATCGCAGACTGTCCGGTCTCGTTGTCGGTATTCCGGAAGGCATGTATACGTACACAACTGGGTTTTATCACCGTCCATATTTCTTAATAACTCTTAACCTGGTACCCGTTTCCAACTAGTATCATATCGAAGCGTAAAATGGGTCAACGAGAACCTGTTGATATACAATTATACATGCACACTCATACACATGCATGCGCGAATACTTAACTAAACCTGAAAGTGTTTTCACATTGAAGCATAACGAAAAAATATATATTACATGACTTAACTTAACACATATTAGAACATAAAATATTTGCTGCGAAATTAATTTCACTCACGTTTTCAGAGATCAAATCCTAAAGTAAAATCCTAATGCACTCAAAAATGACCTTCATTTACTGTTTAAACCCTACTTCATACATCTTATCTCTCATAAATTCACTCCTTTGAAAGATGTACGCGACTTCTTATCTAATGAGTTGATGGCGCGTTGTGTTGTCCTTGTATATAACATACCGTGATAACACACATAGCGACTGTTTAAGTATTAAGTCCACCTTACACCAAGACCCACCAAAATCAAAATGTGACAGGAAATACTATTAAGTGGAGCCGCCGTAGTCCAGGCCCCGAGGTTATAAAACTTGAGAACGGTCTCCAAGCTCAAATTAAGCTCAGTTTCGTTCTCAAAGTATTACGGTTGAACAGATAGAGCTGATTAATGTTTGAATACATATTCAGATCAATTATGGTGTCAGACTAATGAATCAATAATATCATTATTGTCTGATCACAATTAAGTTAGAACCATTGAAAGACAAAATGTGAGATTTGAGCTCGGAGTCCGATCTCAAGTTTTATAACCTCGGGGCCAGTACTTATGGTCTCTGTCTAAAATAGCGACGAGCCTCTCGCCGCTGTGAGTTAGAGTCCCACTAGCTTAATTACAGTAGGTTGATCGTTCTTTTTATCCAGGGGTGCGTCTGTGGTCATTCTCCACCATTAAAGCTTGAAAATTCGCCAAATGACCCCGACTGTCAGTGCGAGGACGATGGTAACAGAGATAGACAATGATATTGAATGTGCTTTGTCCTTGAGGTCAAAGTATGATCTATTTTATAATGACTTTTTTACTTTTAAAAAAATAAAAAACACCTTTTCTTTCCTACTTCGACACACTCATTGTTCATTATTTTTTATCCCTGGTGAAGACTAATATGTTAGTCGAAACTAGTTGGAAATAATAAATTGAGAAAAACAGCCATTGTCTTTGTCGTGTGTTCCACTACACTCCTTTATTGTTATTATAAGTTTAAAAATATTTTTTTGTAACAACTTTTGTATAATATTGTTTATTGAAAAAATACAGGTCAAATATCATTCAAGATGAATAATTGATTTTTTTCGTTTTTGTTGATATTTTTCAGTAGGTATAATGTTGTCGCATGTTGATATATTTTGTGTGAAATTGTGGCATAAATAATGATAACTATACTTTATGATACCTCTGATAACTCCGACATCTGAAGAGCAACAACCTCTCAACAACAGCATAGTTTTGCTACTCGAAAAAAGGTGTGTTGCTTTGGAAAGGTTGCACTGTACTTTAATTGCGAACTAGGAAGGAAATTAAGACGGTCAATCTATTCAGCATAGGCTGATAGTTCTAATGTCATTTTTAAAATTTACAAGACTAACCTAAAAATGTGCATTCTTATAGTTTTATCAGGGCACTTATAAACTTTAAAGCAAGGGTCAATGCCTATGAATTAATTACTGTAATTTCATTTATTTTCGGTAGACTCAATTTTCGTGGTTTTTTACTAAAATGGCTATTTCGTTGGGGCGTAAATTCGTGGAATTTGGATAAAAAAAAATTTCATTTTTTCTATAGTTTATCATTTCTGATGCTTTTTCTGAACATTTTTGATAATTTGTAGATACCTCATTTATATTATATTCGTGGGGATTCAATTTCGTGGATAAGCCGACCCATGAAATCAATGAAATTAAATCCACAACGAAAATTAATGATTCTACAGTATAAATTAAGGGAGTAATTCTGATAAGTGAGTTCTTGTAATATTACACATGACATCGTTTGACCTTCAACCTTCACTTGTAAAACTTTCTCAGACCTAATCTGTGCATTACGTGAGTGAGATTTTAAGTAAGTTTGCCTTGTTGGTGTCACGATATTGAGAATAGTAAATTTAAACAAAATGGCGACTTTAACATATTTATGTACAACTTTAGTTGTTTTGTTTACTGTTGTAATCACCGAGTCAGGTAAATGTTTTTTTTTTCATTATTTATAGATTTAAATAATTGAAGATATAAGATTGATTGATCTTTATAAATTTACGATTTGCCTTCTAGGTATTGTATTGTTATGAATATTGTGTTTATATATTTATATGCCTTGTAATAATGCTTTAAATTTACAGTTATTCAGTTGCATGTGCATGTATTTTAACTGAAGGCCATATTGTACTGAAATAAGTTTTGTACCTTTTAAATAATGTTCTGTTCTTTCTGTGAAAAAAATTGTTTACTGATACATGTTATTTAATATGTTACCTTCAAGAAATAAATATTTTATTATTATTAATTAATAACTTGATGTGATTATGCATAAACAGTGCAACCACTCTAAAGTAACTACCTTTAAGGAAAATTGTGTTGTTATTAAGGGGTTGTTGCTCAAGAGAGGGCCGCTCTGGAGAGGTTGTACTGTGCATTAATTTGCTTTGTTACTATTTTAGCTATTAAATGACTTATTACTAATAGACTAACCTTGAAAAATTGGATTCGCGATTAATAGTTTATTACGTGGATTGCACATGTATTAATAGATCTACGATGATTGTACAGATTAATTATAAAGGAGCTTGTCTGATCTATACTAGTAACTTTTTTCAGCTGGTTCTCGTTCGAAGAAACGATATTTGCTTTACAATCCAGCGGACTTATCAACTGTCCTCGGGTACCAAAATCATCAAGTGCACAATCTAGCATCGTTAGTAGATGAGGCCAGTGCACAGGCGCATGGAACTTCCGGTTCACTTCCAACTGGATCATACAATGTTCCTAGTAAATATATTATAGATGCTCTCACACTCGATATGTCCCTAAAATGCATTATTTTACACAAAATACGACCTTTCTGTCGACCCGATAGCCCGCGGACAATTTTGATTTAAAAATAATTCAACAGTCAGGCACATTTTATTTCGAAACTTCGTTCGTCCTTTAAATGTATCAATGTAAAAATTCGACATTTTTCAGACTTCCCTGCAATGGGCAATAACCAAATGCAATCTCAGACCGGAAGTAGTGGAACCGCCATGACCGGAAGTGGAAGCAGTGCTTCAAGCGGAAGTACTAATACTGGTTCTAGTTCCTCTGGAGGTACGGCATCATTTCATGGAACCAACCATTGGCGATGCGATAGTCACGTGATTGACACTTGTGACGCACAATGTTTGGATGTCGATCCTAAGGACGGGTGTCCTTTCTGTGTACCCGGATGTCGTAAGCAATGACGTCATCATTTTTTAATATTCTATTGAGCTTTGTCACTCAACACTAAGTATTTACCATTGAATGAAATGCGTTTAGCCAACTATGGCATTTATAATCTCTGTTCAAAATTTGTGGCATACATTTTGTAGTAGTATAAAATATTGCATTTCTCTTAACATACGAGTAATATCGATTAACACGTTAACCGCTTCTCACTGACTTTCCAATTCATTGTGCTTTGATAATTTTTAGATGCAGCTATTCAGACAAATAGCGGAAGTGCAACATCATCAAGTGCATCAAGTAGCCAATCAGGAAACTCCGTACAATCTCCATTCAACACCAACGGCCAATCAGCTGGATCGGTACAAGGAAGCGGTACGCAAACTGCAGGCACCAGCCAATCAGGTAATCTGACTCAAAATCCCGGAACACTGACGGGAGGAACTAGCCAATCAGGGAGTTTGTCACAACAACCAGGAACTTTAACAGGATCAGGCATCCAATCAAATGGAGGCTTGGGTGGAAATCTCGTCCAGCAAACTTCCGGTCTGGCTGGTACCGGCGGAAATGCTCAAGCGGGCAAAACAATGACGTCAGCACCCGTAGTACAAACCACAGGTACATGCATTTTAAATACACAACTCAACTTTTATTATCGAACAACACAGTTCATTCTGATATTTCTTTGCAAGTAGGACTATCACTTACTGTCTTTGATACTTCACAGAAGAGTAAATAGTCGCTTTTTCTGTCCTAACCCTAACTCATTTTTAAATTTCGTTTGCCATTTTTGATTCCCTTAAATATTAAATATATTCAGATTCAACCATATTTACATTTCGTGTTGAAATACTCTATAGCTGGACAAACGAATTAGAGTGAAAAGTACAAGTATGATATTATGTATTTACCAAGATCGTCAATTTGTTGTACCATGCATGATGTCGTGGTAGTAAGCTGTGTTCTTCGTCACGTGATGCCGCCGAAAATGCTTTTTTACAAGTTTCCTATTCACAAACAGAAATCATTGAGCTCAGACTCGATTTTACATTTTATTTTATTATGGTGTTTTATTTGACCAGGTGCTTCAATAGGTGGCGCCACAAGTGGTGTTCTCTGTCCACATTATCCACCTAACTGTCCAGGAACGTACACCATGATTGATAATAATGGCTGCCTAGTTTGCACAAGTAAGTTCCAAGTTAATTATATATTACGCAAATGGCACATTCATGTCAATAATGACAATGTGAGGTTTCTAATTGTTTAGTCTTTACACCTTGTAGTTTTGCAAATTGCAACAGACCGTTAACAATTCTGGTTTCATCTTTTTGCAAATTCGATTTCAGTTTTAAAACAGAACGTCGTGACGAAACCAACAGTAACTATGACGACATCAACTACGCAACCGCCGGTAGTTCGAACGTGCGCACCAAAACGTTGCGTTCCACCGTGTAATATTGGTATTGTAATAGACGCAAATGGTTGCCCAGGCTGTAAATGTCCTACTCATGTGTGAAATGAGTGTTTTAAATACAACATTTATTGTCTACCAACGTTTACTGGTATTCATTTCGAGTTTTCATTCAAAGCAACCAATCAGAATGTCGTACAGTGCAACTTCTCCAAATCAACACTCTTTGGGAGTAGCAAAATTATGTCATTGTTGGAAGGTGATTTATCACTTTCCTTTGTAATCATGTTGCAGTTGGCTGTCCCAGGACTCCATAACAGCCTGGTGTAAAGAACAGTCGCACAAGAAATAGTGCTAAACTGAATAGTGTGATTACATAGATTTATCTTGTATATTTGAGAGGTTGTTACTCTAGAGAGGTTTAATTAATAGTAAGTTATGCAGTGGGAAAAATTATGCTGTTGTTGAAGGGAGGTCATTACTCAAGAGATGGCCGCTCTGGAGAGATTGTACTGTACTATAGACTGGTTACAAATTCAAGGTTTACTTTCATACCAGTTTTCCTGGACTTTATTCTAACCATAGGCACTCGATTCCGTGATTTTTATACGTTTACTGACGTTATTTTCCAATTTCACCCATCAAACCGAATGCAAACCTGTCGAAAGAAAAGTCTTCATTTTTCCCTTTGTATCGAGCGTATAAAATACTCCAAGGTATAGTCCGACAACGACCTGTGAATGATCAAAGATCAGCTAAGTCCATTTTGTAGGGTGAGTGGCTTTTCGGAACGTTTCGTAGGTTTCCGTAATATATAAATATCAGTTATTTGACCGTCATAGCTGAGACTAAGTGCGTAACGCGATCGGTAAAGGCGCCAACCATTTTACTTTTGAAGCCTGGTAGTCAAGATGCTATGGGTTCGAAACACATGTGAACGATTTTCCTTTCCATTTTTATTTGATATTTGGCATTTTATTATTGCAAAATTTTATTTCAATATTTGGAATGAATTTCATATGTATTTCATTTAATTCCATTTCAGGTAATTTCATGAAATTTCAATTACTGCGTTCATTAGCAGTATCTGTACTTGAGCCACTGTCAGAATCTAATAATTGGCTTCATTATATTAAGTTAAATAACATGACATCCTCTACATACTTAGGAACATTATTTGAACAGAATTTGATTTTGATTGCATATGATATATATACCTTTCAAAACATAAATGCACCGAAATCAAGAGCAATGCATTATTTGAAAAAAATAGTGGCAAGATTAAGGACACGAAAAACACAATTCAGTTTAATAATGTTACTAGTGCGGCGCACTGATTTCAGGACCACGTATCTAGGCCTTTTACAGTGGTCTACAAATGTAAGAGGCCAACAGTGGCCTACAAATGTAAGGTCGTGTTTAGTAATGTACTTGGTCATTGTATTACTTATCCCTATTTTAAAGAATGGAACAGTCCATGACCTTCCGTCACGACTCACTGCTCGATTTCTATCTATAGTGAACTCGCCATCTTTTCGATTGACGGTAGTGACGAAAATAAGCGTGGGTCCCGGCTTTCCTTCTAATCTGCACGTGCTTTCCGGGAACCTTGCTTCCGTTGTAGTGTTCCCCAACTTTAAACGCTTTGACAGCTTTTACAAGGAAAGCCGGGACCCACGCTTATTTTCGTCACTACCGTCAATCGAAAAGATGGCGAGTTTACTACCGTGGAGTATTTTATACACTCAATAAGGGAAAAAATGAAGATTTTTCTTTCGACAGGTTTGCGTTGTTTGATGGGTGAAATTGAAAAATAACGTCTGTAAACGTATAAAAATCACGAAATCGAGTGCCTATGATTCTAACCACTTCCACACAGAGCCAACAACTTCTCCACATGTGGAGGAAGACTGACATTTTTTGTTTAAAGTTTCATGCAAGGGTATGACCTGCAGTGACCCGGATATAGAACTCGGATCACCAGGTAACAAATCCAGCATACTAACCACTGGACCACACCTGGTAAATGTAGTAAATGGTAGAACAGTTCTACTCAAATGTGTACTGTATACGTCTTTAAATTGGCGTGGCTAACATAATTATGCCATTTTATGTGTATACAAAAAAGAATAACTTATAGGGATATATTTGCATATTTTAAACCACTGACAAATTATTTGTAGTTTAAGTCATGTTATTTGTTTTACTATTATTGGCGGTGTTATATATCTGCGGTGTGAAATTTTGGCGTGGTTTTGAATTCGTTGAAACCTATCAACCGCCGAAATAGCGAACATTAAACCACCTCCAAAAATTCAACGTATACAGTAACTGAAGACCGAAGTAAGGGCAAGACATAAAATAAAACAAAAGATTTTTCCCAATAAAAGCCTTTTTAATTTCATTCTATACCTCCTTATGAGATGCATTATAAAGCAAAAATAAAGCACACATGTATACACTATTGCATTTTGCCTATTTTGTACACAGAACAACATTTATGTAAAATACTCCTTTTTTGTATATAATGCTTTAAAAACATGAACGAATACTATGATACAAAATAGTTTCAAAATGGGTTGCCATGGAAACATTTTTTCTCTTTTTTGGCACCAATAAAACTTGATACAGCACAAGAAACAGAGAGAAAATTTATGAAAATATTCTAAGCTGAGACTAAATTGTTTACAAACATAAAGCATATATATGTATACATATTGCACAGCAGAAATGAATGATAGAGTATCTGAAGCATGGACATTAAATATATTGTTGATAATTGGCATATACAAGACTGTATCTATATTTAATAATCAGTATTTAATTAAACTATACTTAATTATGCACAAAAAACTTTATATTATATAATAAATAAACCTCAGTTTTCATGGAAGGTCAATTTCAGATACATGTATATAAATACTAAAGGACTTAAGTCTAGTCTGGATGGGGTTTCCGCTATTATTTCTAAAGCCAGTAAAGCTACGTCTCGGTAATTTAGCTACCTATGTATCGTCTTTCAATGAAACCGGTTTGGCAAGTTGTACCAATGAAGGACTCGCAGCAACTTCTTTCCAAGGGTACCATATATTTATCAATGTACGGTTATAAACAAAAAAGATATTCCATCTTTTGAAGACCAAACAAGACCTTTGTCTACTATAAGTATATACAAATGTAGTAATAAAAAATATTTCAAATATTGAAACCTTAAGCCGGTGACTTTTACATTTGTATATTTTTACCATAAAATTAAAGCGTGCATGAGACATGGAAGAGACAGTGACAAGGTATACAAAAATAAATGTAATCCCATATAAACTTTGTGGGTGGGGGGGGTTGAAAGGTCAAGGTCAGACTTTTTCAAGGCCACACTAATTTTAACCCAATAGTGAGACTATGTTAATGCTATATATGACATCACAAATTTCAAATGTTTAAAACTTCTTCAAAAATAAAATGGTTTCCATGGCAACACATTTTTCAATGATAACAATGTAAGTATTCAACATACATTTTCACGTAAAAATCACTAACAAAAACAATGAGCAAATATTTGCTCACGTTTTCAATCTTCACAACAATTAGGATGACCTTTGGTTTTTTCATAACATTAAGCAGCAGTTATGGCAACAAGTATATAATTATGTCGCTATGGCAACGAAAAAATACATTTCAGTATGGCAACAATATATATATAATTATGGCTATAAATTAAAGAATTATCTATATGGCACGATTTTATGTAAAACACGTTTACACAACACAAATGTTCCATTATTATCAAAAATTCTAAAAAATAACATTTCAACACATCTAGGATATAAACATGTGCTTGTATAAAAACCAAACATAACACGTAGTGCGTAAACAAAAACAAAATAAAAACAATAGATTTTTCATCATTTTTAACACAAGTCATGAATAATTACTTCAAAAATCAGATCTATTAAGAAATGCTTCATAAAAAATACAAGACAATTGAACAATAAGAAAAAACATATTGCAAGTATAGATTTAACAAGTGCCTGACCTAATTAAGATGTATCTGTAAATTACATTTTAAAACAAACACTGAGATCTTTATCTACTACAAGAATAAAAGTCTTTTACCTAACAGACAAAGTAAAGCTTAATCAAGTAAATGTAACCATCATAATCCAGGCTTAATGTTGATAGCAAACAGTTTGTTATGATCAAAGAAATAATTCAT
Organism: Lutraria lutraria; assembly: GCA_964023205.1. Lineage (NCBI taxonomy): Eukaryota > Metazoa > Mollusca > Bivalvia > Venerida > Mactridae > Lutraria > Lutraria lutraria. Next base: position 17,040,539 of record OZ026849.1, read on the forward strand.
ATTTTAAGTAGATTCTTTAAGGTTGTCCATAAAAAATGTTGGGTTTGCGGTAACATGATCAAAACTTTCAAAAGTACAAGGCAGACACTGGTAGGCAATTTTGTTATTGCTAGTATGGAAAACGTAAAGCCAGATTAAAAGTACAAACAAAAATTTTTTGTCAAAATATTTTTAAAAAGTTTGGTGCAGGTGATTTTTGAAAGAGTCAGTCGCAACTGAAAACAAACAAATTGTAAGGAAAACCTACATTAAATATTTGGGTGAAAAAAAGTTAAAATTCCAGAAAATAGATAATTTGTGATGACAGATAGATCATGACAGTAGAAAATGTGAATGATTCAGCAGGCTGGTTTCCATGGAAACAGGATGGGTCAATCTTTCTTGACTCAGATAACTGAAATCAAGTCGTAAGAGAAGCAGATAAAGTGTATGAATAAAATGTTTGATATATACCGAATGAATATAAAAATAAAATATTTGTATAAAATCTTGCTGAAAACGGATGTGGCACAGATTTAATGCATGCCTATTCTTTTTGAAAAATAATCAAGACAAGCAGTTTCAAATTTGAATCTTAAAATCAAGCAAAAATTTCAAAATCCACCAAATATATCAAATTTAAGCATCTTTGAATAGTGGTACTTAAGTCTAAAGACAAAGAGAAGATGACAATGTATTGATCTCTGACATACATTATGAGAACTATAAATTGCTCGTTTTAATCAGAAATAATATGCATAAGCAACACCAGCTTCGGTTAAATGTAAATTTTATCAAAATGATCAAGATTATATATATTCTTGGCATAAAATTATTGAAACTCAATTCCTATGCATGTCAGTAACAATAATTTTGCACCAAAAAAAATCTATGAATGTTAAAATAAGGGGACAACAGCATCAAACGCACATGTTTAAGAATAAAAAAACAGAGAAAATTTTTTTCAAACAAAATTGTTTAAAACATGTTTAAGAACAGTAGAAAATAAAACATGTTTAAACAAGAATCACAGAAATCAACATAACCATCTTGTTCCCATACGAGATAAAAACACAATCTCCGATACAAAAAAGAAGAAATCATTCACTTTCAAAATTCTTGGTCCCCAAAAGTGAAGTAAATTTCAAAGCTTAATTAATGATATTGTTAAAATTATTAACATTTCAACCACTGTATTTTGTATGTAATGGTACACACCATACCTGTTTGAGTAAATTTCAAAACAACTTGAATAAATAAAACGCTTAATTTAAACATTAATGATATACTGATGGTCCTCTAAGTATTTCTGACAATCAAAATTGGTTGCTATGGAAACAGAGGGCAAAAATTATCAATAAATAACCAAAATTCAAGAAATCCAGTAAAAGCATAATTTTAGGAAATCCAAACTTAAAATCTGGTTGCTATGGAGACAGAATTCAGATATAATAATAATACCAAAACTGAAAATAAATACTATTAAGTTCATAATTATTTTCACTTACCAATTAGTTTATAATAATTTTTTTTATTTTATTGGACCAATTAAATTTTTTAATATTTTTTTTACCAATTAAATTTCTTCATAGTTTGGACCAATTAAATTTATTCATTTTATTGGATCAATACTAGGTGAGGACAGATTTGAAGTAAATCGCATGGAAGCAAAAATCTGAAAAGCATGAAAAATGTAGCAATAGACTAGAAAGTAAAAGCCAGCATCATGGTGATCTTTGATCTATATAGAAAATTACCGTCAAACCTGTGAGCAAAGCCCACCCTTCGGAAAGGCAAATTGGGGCCTTTTTTGACAGGTGACCTTTATTCAGAGGTCATTTTGTTCTAAATAATCAATGACAGTTATTAAAATGGTGGCCTTTATTCACAGGGTGGCCTTTATTCACAGGGTGGCCTTTATTTGGAGGTGGCCGTAAACACAGGCTTGACTGTGTAAGTATGAAAATGAAACCCAAAACATGAGAAAAGATGATAATCAACACAAAAATAGGATACATTTGTACCAATATATAACAGAAAAAAAACACGCAATTTTTCACAACACAATTAAGAGGTGTATCATTAATTTGGCATGAAAATAATTTATTTAAAAATGATGAGTTAAAATGTCTTAAAATTCTAGTCAACTATTTTCAGTAACTCGGGGTTTTATTTGTAACTAACACAAAATATTGCACTTTTTTTTAATATATTAATTACTTGTTAAGAGAAACTCACGACTTGTACTTTTATTTGATTACACCTTGTATGAAAAATAAAATCACAATTATGCCCACCGAATCATCTAACGCAGTGTTTTGCATGAATCAGTAGACAAAACATAGACACAAAGAAAAAAAATGATCATAAACGCATTTGTAACATATATATATATATATATATCCAGGGTTCAACGCAACAGTGTCATAACTCATATTGTAATAAGAACAAGTTAAGACAGTGTTGCACTGAGCCCGCGATATATACTCAACATAGTCCAAGAGATTCAGATGCAAAAAGAACGAAGAAATAAAATAAGTAATAAAATAACCCAGAATTGATCACTAAATCTAAGCACCTTTAAAACAAATATAGCACTTTATAAAACAATCAGGACACACAGATAACAAAAAAGGCAAAATTTGCCAAATCAGATCTTGAACATCATAGAACTTAAATTGTTCAGTCTGGGAAAAAAAACAGACTGGTACTGAAATTTTTTCTGCAAAGGGAGATAATTGGGCCTGCATCAAATATAAATTTGTAGTTCTTGGCAATTTAATGTTCAACGAATCTATGAGAAGACTGAAAATAATGCTGATTATTATATCATTACCAAACAAAGGGAGATCACTCTTCATTAATAATCAAAAATACATGCAGTTACCTCCCCTAAATCACTGATTTTCAATGGTTCAGATTTTTGAAAGTCAAAATATTTGAACTGATGAAAAAAAATTATTTCGCATAAATTAGCCAGCAGTAAAATTAACTTCATATCCTTAACAGAATTCAATCAATCAATCAAGTAATCAATCAATTAAATTAATTAAATTAATTAATTAATTAATAAATAATTGGTATTGAACGATTAAAAAATTTGCTTCAATACACAGCAACTAATCACCGAGACATTCACAACAGGACAGAAATAAACACAGTGACAAATAAAAATGTTTAAAAAGAGAGAAAAAAGAACAAACACCAAATATAACGCCATAAAAAAGTTACTTAAATAATGCCATTACTGTTGAAACAATAGATAAATTCACACGTAAAAAAATACACGAAAATTAGGTCAGATCTATGAATTTGCATATCGGGACAAACTAGTCATGAATTTGCGTCAATAAACTCCCCACCCCCGCCCCTGAAAAAAGAGAGTGAACGGTTTGACAAAAAATATAAAATGCAATAATTTGTGAGAAATGCAAAAATAGACTTGTATCACATTGTAAATAAAAATAGTTGAGACTTTGAACAAACACACACTGCTCAATCAGAATAAAATAAATTGTAAATTTTGATACATACAAATTATTCGACAACATGTATACAGCCAAAAAAATAAGATTTAAACATTTAAACCCATTTTTACTACAGTCAGGTACTTAAAAAACTTCTTTTTTTTCAAAACCAACAGTATCATTAATGAATGTACAAAATCCTTAAAGTCAATATAAATCTTTTTATTCAAATTTTTTTCATGCAAAAATTCAAAAACTAAATCCCCTCTCATCCGGACAGCCTTCTTATACAGTCTTTTCTATTGGTCCGGAAAAAGTCTGGCTTCATGAACTTCTTACATCATTTTTTTTTAAAACAATCAAAGTTCAACTTTTTTTCAAATTAGTGATAACGCAATCAATGAGGAAATTAGGAAAATATGAAATATTTCTGAAAATTCTGTTTTTCACGGAGCTTTTGATAAAAAATCTGAAAAACTGGGACTTGGAAAATTGTCCGTTTTTTTAGGGAAGTCCAGTTTTCAGTCGTTTTACTGTATTTACACAGACTGGAGTTTACATCTTTAAGTAGACACAGTATATACTCTACAATATAAATAATCAATTTTTTTCTTTCTTCGAACAATTAATATTAAAAGAAAAAAACTTTTTTATAAAAAAATTATCTAATACTGATGAAGAACGCACAACACAGAAATATAACACATGCATGAACCTTTTTGATAAATATTTCACATCCTAAGAGTTCTACAAACAAATATAGGAGAAATATACTTCATTACATTCCTACAAAATTTCCTACTAACTTTTTTTATCTTTTTTCTACATGGCAAGAGAAATACCTTACTTTTTATCGGTAAGGCCAACATGATTTAATCAGTTGTTCATTTTTCTTAAATCTAGGATGTCCAATGATAACTGTAAAAATTGTGCCTTATTCATAATTCAGTGCCTTAATTTAAACTGAAATATGAATTGAACACTGTGCAAGATATACCAACTTATAACCCAAATTGATACCATATGGTGGGTGGGGTATTTCAACTCACGAGTATCTTGCGTAAGACCTTACTAATATTTCTTATTTCATTTTTAAGTGACATATCAAAAATTAGAATTTCATGCCAAATATGGGGACATACCAAACATTAGAATTCAGGAAAATAGTTCATTTACATGGTTGACCACTTCTAAAAAATGTAATGTTACACAACATTCTCCACAAAGTACACAGTTATTTCTTACATACATAATTACAGTCTTAACTACAATTAAACAAAAATGTTTTTTTCTTAACAAGTGAATAAGGGGGACGGACGAACGAAACCATCAAATTCTTCTAGAATCAACATCACCAACTCCCAGAGGTAATATTTCAGTGTCTTAATTCACTTCTTTTTAATGAGAAATATCAAAACACCCGTAAAAAGGTTCCCCTGTCCGATTAAGACCTGCCAAGTTTGTTTTTTACTAACCAAGTAAATCATAAACGTTACGTAAACGGGCTTGATAGCTTTCTCACACGAGATTCAAACTCAATAGCGATATGAGGCAAGTTATTGCTTGTCCGAGACCATAACGACTCGACCATGATGGCCCCCTTCAAAAATCGCAACATTAGGAAAATATTACGTTTTTATGTCACAGGAAGTGATTTTGGAAACTATATAATAGTCCAGATTTCCACGGCCTTCACTCACTCAGCGTGCATGACCTAAGTAATACATTTTTCTTCATCCACCATGGAATCGTTAAAATGTTGCAGTGCAAGTCCATGTAAGTTCAGTTTCCATGAGCATTTTGATTTAAGATTTGCTGGCTTAAGATAAGAATTGTTTCTTCATTCTAAGAATAGATCTCGAAAAATTAAGTTTGAGATAGTTTCCAGATACCCCAAATATTCAAGAAAAAAATACAAAATTATTATAGACACTGCAATATTACCTCATCAGTTTGTGTAATGCTTAATAATCAGAAAAACGAAATTAAATCATACTTCAATTGATTCAACCGATAAATATTTTGGCAGGAAAGAATAGTCAACAGCAGTATTTATGTAGAAGTTTTAGGCACAGAAAATAAATATAAAACTTGAGAACTTCTCTAAAAATATATGACAAAAATAAGTAACAGCTACGATTTTTTAAAAAGTCACAAAAAAGTAAAATATTGCATTCTAATAAAGAAATTGTAATAGCAAAAATATTGATGCCATTTTTTGTTAAACATGTAACCCATTAAAATATCTATAATGACAGTTAATCCAATAAGCTTCGTGATTTGTTAAATTCAACAGACTTGATCTATCAACAATTTTACTTTCATTTAGAAAATTATTGCATTCAAAATACAATACCAAAACCGTATCAATTCAACGATCATGACATCATTTTTAGATTAAAAATAAAGACTGAGATTTTAGATTAATCTCCTATTATGACCCAAAACCAATTTTTGAATTATTTCAAAAATACTATTTTTCACATTTTTTTTAAATTTCATAAAATATCGACATAGTCAATGAGATCTGATTGCAGAAAAGCACAATTTCATCACCCTGGCAACCACTCAATGAAAGAAGCAAAAATGAAAACAATTTCATTCAATATTTAAATTTAATTGCTATGGCAACCACTCATTTTCAAAACTACGAGTCAATAATGGAAAGGTCCAAGTCCGATAAAAAATATCTTCAGGAGATGTCAAAACTTTCAAAATAGTAGATCTTCAAAACGTTTTCATTAATAAAAAACATACTGTACAGTCCAAACGTCTATGACTTACATTCTCTGCTAACACTTTTTGGTGACTTAGAGCTTAAAATTTCTAATTGTTCTATTTATGAATAAACAGTTGTCTAAATTAGCAAGTATGCAGTTACACAAAGCCCGACAATCAGGTTTAAAAGAATTTCCACTCAGTTCAAATCCTCACAAACATGTTTAAATGTGGTTCCGAGTAGCATACAGTCGAACAATCATACTTAAACACGCTTTTGAAACGTGTTGTAAGCGCACAGCATTGTGATTTTCAGATCTACATTGTAAACGGTTACAAAAAATGGCTGGCTTATTATTTCAGAAATATACGAAAAAATCTTTACAAATGAGACACAAAAAGCATAAAGGACGGCCTCTGATCTATGCAAAAATAAGCAACAAAAAAACACTATTTCATGGTATGAATATATATAACTGGCGTATAAAATGAACGAAACATCAACAACTGTAATGATTAACGCATACACACAAACAGTAATATACTGACGAAACATTATGTATATATATAAATATATATACATTTTATATTTATAATTATATATATAATCGACAACAATTCACACAAATTTTGACAGACAACAAGATCAACATTGAAAGCGTTCGTATATATGTACGTGTATATTTATACTGCTCCGAAGCAGTAGCTGATAAAATATGGTAAATCATTAGAGAAAAATGTTAATATTACAAATTCACAACAAACATTTATACAGTCTTTTTTTATATATATTATTTACAAAGAAATATATATTTATATATATATGATAAACATGCCATTCTGATGTTGAATACTATGCTGTAGTATCAAAAATTAGAAATATGTCCAGAGGACACAAATGCCCCCTTCCCCACAGAGAGCTAAGTCAAAAAGGGGCCATAACTTCTGAAAAAATGTTTGGATTTTAACAGAAATCAAACTTGGCCCAAATATTATTATTATACACCTTCATCAGTCTGTGAATTTAGGATTCGGACCTACTTGTTTAAATCACCAAAAGTGAATAGTTTTCCTTTATACTCTATACATAATTACCGCAAAAGTTACTTGTCCGAATTAATAATTACTTGTCCCGGACAACCGGGCAAATGCTAATTTTGTAGACTGCTTCATGTAAAATCCATGAAATATTTCTTTAGGTATCGCTTAGAAACTAAATTTGAACGGACGGACAGGGGGTAACACTATATGCCCGTCCGCCATTTTGAATGGCGGGGGGCATAAAAACAAAAGCCTTAGTGACAAAGCACCCAAACCCCAAACTCTGCAGTGACATACTTTTAATGGTCTCTGACCTAGACTGTCGTTATAGGAAGGACTGTGGCCCACCTGTGTTCTAAACAAAAGTAAAACTCTGGAAAACTTTTCGACACATCATCAGATGAACATATAAACTAATTACATTAATAAACCCTGTCATCAAAAATATTTCACCACTTTGGCATACAAAAAAATCTACCGGTATAAATTGTTATAGTATGAATTAAAATGATGGGTCGTCCCTTTTTTTTCACACTACAAAGTTGTTGTAACCAAAACAAGGGAAGAATTAACATTGAACATACACATAAAAATAATTGCACCATTTTAGGTTTGAACTTAGGTTTTCCGAAAATCCAAAGAAAAACAGTTTCTATGCCAACCATATCTCAAATATAAACTTCACATCACAGAACATTTAAGTAAAAGGGTCAATAAGTTCTTTTCACAACAAAAATCAATAAAAATTATGGCAGTTTGTTCTAATTATAATGCTTATACCACTTGAATGAAATTTTTCATGATACATTTATGATGATTAAGGATAATATAGAAAGTCAGGTAGAACTCATTAAAAATATTACCATAGTAAATATAGTACTTGTAGAAGTATATCAAATGCACCAATTTTTTCTGAGACATAGAATTATGGCCAATAAATCAAATTCACCTTTTTGGTTTTATCAACAACAATGTATTTAGACATAAAATGCATAGTTAAAAAAGGAACAAAAAAAACAAGTTTAAGAAGTCAACACAGAAAAAATATTGAAAAATAATATAAATGATAAAAAATCAGAATTTTTTAATATGTCAATTAGATATTCATTTTTGGTCACATAGATATTTTGGTCAAATATAGATTCTCAATTTGGTCAAGGTAACATGATTTAAAAAAATAAACTCCTAAAATTTATGAGTGATTTCTTATTCAACTTTGTTAAGACAAAAGAACAGAAAATTCAGCAATTTTGTTTCTACATATTTGAAAATAACAGCAATAGCAAGTATAAACAGAGAAAGATGTAGACTGTGTCTGGAACCAGTCCAAAATCTATGACATCTGATTGGCTGCTTTGAATCACAGTGAAAAAATTGACCAATCAGAATGCTGCTTTCGTAGACTGGTGTACAAACTCTCATTTCATAACTACAGAAATTCATGTAAAGTGTAACAATAAAAGAAAAACATGAATGTAAATGTAAACAAATAAAGCACATGGCCACACATTTGAAAATATTGTGTACAAACTTTGGCCCCGAAGAAAGATCGACAAAAAAATGACAACAAAGAAATTTAACAGTATATTACGTAATGAACACGTCCGTAACGAAAAGAAAAATCATCAAATTTAACAAAGTGAATGTGAAAAAAATCTTTGCAGAAAAGGATTGTGAAAATGAAAAGTGTGTATTTAACACACAGTCAAATCAACAGTATAGTACTTCATCAATCAAAATTCATAAAATAAAAAGCACATTTTTTGTCCAAAAAAAAATCATTGAAACATTACAGTTATAGGTTGACAAGAAATCAGAAAGTAACAAATAAGTCTTGAAAACAAATTGGAATAAAAAACCTTGTAATTCATATACCCTGCGTTACAAATAGCACAGTTTTACAGAAAAAAAATCACAACTTTTTTTCATCAAAGTTTTAACAAAATTAATGTGTGTTTAATGTTGTTGTTCTTTTCAATGCAAACAATAACAGAAAAGCAACAAAGCACAACAAAAAATCGGCCAAAAACAACAACAAAAATGTAAAATGAAACATCCCCGAAAATGGGATAAGCATAAAACTATGAAACAAAATGGCGGCAAAACGTCAAAATGAACCATCTTGCTAACAGCCACAATAGATCACTAACGAAAAACAAAATGTAAAAGCATGAAATCTTTTTTTAAAAGCACCTGGTTTAAGTAAAGAAAACACCACACTCCTAAAGCTGTCTCATATAAAATGGGGTAAAAAATCACTAATCAAGCACATTCAACACTTTGTCTTTACAAAAAAAAAATCAAATTTACTAGAATTAAACACATTTTCTAAACTGACTGAGATTGCTCGAAAATGAAGAAAACATTCCAGTTTGTGTCAAAATTATATTTTAACGTAACACTACGAAAGTATTCCCCGCAGTTCAAATGCATTCTGGGTAAACAAAAGAAATCGAACAAGTTAAAGAACAAGTAACATGCATGAAAAATAAAATATTGTGAACTATTTCCCTTAGAAAGACTTTTAATGTTTCGAGCAAAAACAGGAAAACAGAGCCGTAATAACGTAATACAAAAAGGGCCATTAAAAAATTAACTGACTGATTAGGTATGAAACCACATGCACAAGGGTGAAACAAAGCACCAGTTCTATCGAAAGCCTTATTTTACCAAACAATGAAAAATTAGAGATTTCAAACTTTTATATGTAAGAGATAAAATATTGTTTTTCTTATGCAATTGCTGATTTCAAAAGTCATAAAAAATTCTGGTTAACAGCAAAAAATAGGTTTACCAGTCATATAACAAAAATTCTAAAATTCTTAAAAAAAATTCCATTCAAATTAAGGAAGTCACGTTTTTTTCTGAAAAAATATTTTATTTAAAAAATTCAGGAATTGGATTGTATATGTTTAAATGATCATGCGATCCCATACGAAACCAGCTTCGACTTAACACATACACACATATATATATACACATATATATAACAAAATAAAATCTAAAGATAAAAACACAGAAAAATCAACACATTACTGATAAAATATAGAAATAATAGCGCCAGAAAAAGCGTAGCTAAGCAAATAAATAACGTTCAACGTAAATTCAAGGTTATAACCTTTAGTGCACCAATAATAACAATTGCTTTTATAATAATACTTAATTTATCTTTTTTTAAAAAAAAAACATGAAACATATATTAACTTTTAAAGTTAATATTCAAGAGCAAAAATAACTATACACTCCAGAGTGCTGTATATTCTGCTTTTTTGCTCTCCCCTCTCTCTCGATTTAGCGGGACAGAGTTCAAATAATCAACAATTGACATAACGTTATGGAGAAAACATCTAAAAACTGAAAAATGACTACATTTAAACGTTGCAATACTGTTTGAAAATAAATTTAGTCTTCATAAAAAATACATTTTTTTTAACATTTCTGTACATTATGCATGACTCAATGGCGAAACTTCTTGCATGAAATGTTTTTAACGAATCTATCAAGAACAATGCAAAAAACATCTACAATTTCACAAATATAACAACACTGAATAGTAAAATAGTTTACAATTTAGTTTAGTTTTAGTTTAAAATGCTGCCTACAGTGTCTTTCAAATGGTAAAAACTTGATAGAGCAGCACAATTTGAAGCTCTATGTATACATATTTATAAACAACTTGTAATGTAAGCGTACAGTCAACATCTAATCGTATGAAAAATGAACAATCAAATGAGAAACAATGACGTCCTATCAACAATTTCAGCAGCGTTCACGGCCATTTCCAGAATAGTACGTCCAGCAGTGTCATCCATTATTCCAACGTAACACTTTGACTGGTTCCATGAATGACATCCAATCAGGTGGACTGGTTCATGAATTACATCAAATCAAACGAATGGTTCATGAATTACATCCATTTCACAGACTGGTTCATGAATTACATCCATTTCACAGACTGGTTCATGAACAACTTCAAATCGATCATCAGTCGCATGAATTTCTTTAAAAACGATTGACTGATTCATGAAATCCTTCCAAACGATGGACGTGTTCATGGATAAATTCAAATCGCTAGACTGGTTCAGAAATTTCTTTGATTCAATAGGCTGGTTCACGAATAATTTCCTAACTGTGAACAATTAACGTAAGCATAACGGCATATAAGTAACTATATTATAGTCATTAAAATACTGCAACCCTTCGCTGATAAAAATTGTCTTATTTTTATGGCACCATGTTTTAAAGCTTACATAATTTACAATCCAAACCAATCGCTCACGTATTCTTCAATATTAAAGCATACATATGAATATTTGTAGAATTGTTTCAAAATGGAGAAGGCAAACATTTTGATATACGTAAAAGCTAGGACCATCACAGAGAGCTCCAGTTTGAAAGCATTTTTCTACAAGCAATTTTGTACACCATTACAAAACGTTTCAACGTAAATTCACAATTTCATAGCAAGTTTCACAACTTAATCTTAAATCACATGATAATTTTTATCGTAACTTTTAATACAAGTTCCGCTCGAGTTGAAAATAATTTTGCATGTTTTCTAAAACACATCCGCATTCACATGGCTATGCAACTTTCTATGATATTTTGCAATCATCTTTGAGAACAATCCAATGAATTACGTTGACAGTCGTTTGAATTCTTGTCCAATCATTGATAAATTGTTTACCATTACGTTCAACAAATAAAGTTACGTACAATCCACATCTATCAGCAATCCAGCTAAATATACAGCAAAATTATTACGTTTTCTTCTGAATAGTAAAAATTATCTCCCTGGTTGAAAAACCATAAAGAATTTAACGAATGGTTGTTTCCGATCATTTTGAAAATTAAATCACTTTCGCCAAGTATCAGAACAGGGTATATAACAGCGTTAATGCTAAAACAATATTCTCACCTTAAACACTATGTGTGGAGATATTCTTACTTAATATGACTTGTTAAGTGACAATTGAACTCAACGCGACCGTCGCAGCATTTCTTGCATATAACACACTTGAATGGGTCGGTATCACTCGAGTGAAAGCCATTATGTAACAGATATAACGTACAATCTTCAAAAATGATATGACAATGTTCGCATTTGTAGACTTCACCTTTAGAGAGTAGAAATGACACCATAAGCTGGTCTTCAGACAATTCTTCACATTCGTCGCCATTGTATTGTTGCTGGTAAGTGCTTTGGTCCAAAATGGCGCTCGTGCTTAGACGCCGCATCGGCCGTCTCTGTTTCCGCAGGTTGGACGAAGAAATCATGCGTTTATTGAGATTTTTGCGACTAATGACACCTGAATGCTGCTGGTCATCTGATTGAAAATCTTCGGTCGAGCGAGATTCTGCGAAGCTCGAATCTTCCGACGGCGTTTTCTGACACTGGTCAAATTTATTGGACACATCGTTTTCACCTCCTTGGTCTTCGTCATCACCATCATTCTTGGTTTTTCGCTCCGACTGCGACATGTTGATGTCATTCATGGACATGGATGTGTGTGAATCTGATGAATATTTGCGACTACGAGTTGTGGTGCTTACGGGTTCCACTTCTTCGGGCTTAACAAGGTCTTGTGACGTGGACGGCGAACGTTCCGGGCGGAGAACAGGCAAACGAGCCGGCGACAACATCCCCTGTGTGGCAGGATTAAAGGGCTGGTTTAGCAGACTTAAATTATCAGCACCATTGGACGCTAGGAGCATCGAGACAGCAGTATTCGGATCACTTCCCTGAGACAGGGACCTTTGTATAAGAGCATGGGCAGTGGAAACGAAGGGAGGCAACTGAAAATGCTCAGCCAGGGAAGTTATGGGAGCAGATTTTGGCTGGCCACCGAACAAGCTAAACGCTTTCTCTATTTCCGACAGCTCTGAGACCTCCGGCTTGACACCGTCATTTTTGCTCTCAAGGTCAGGTGGGAAACCAAACCCTAGGGGTAGGGGACTAGGGAACCCAAGAGCTCCAGGGTGCAAATTCTGAAGACTCAAATTCAGGGCTCCAGGGTGACAAAGCATATGCTTTTGCAAGTCTTCCAGTGAATGAAAGCTTGCTCCACATACAAAACACTTCTGAAAGTTTTCAATCAGGTCACGGTGGTGGCGCCTCTCGTGCATTCTAAAACTCCCACACTGTGCGAACGTTTTCCCACATATGGTGCATTCGTAAGGTTTCTCTCCAGTATGGACCCTCTCGTGCGCCCGCAAAGTGCCAATCTGGGTAAAAGACTTTCCACATGTTAGACAAACGTGTGGCCTTTCCCCGGAGTGTATCTTCTTGTGCATCGACAGACTTGCAGGGGTGGAGAAAATTTTCCCACAAATGCTACAACTAAGTGTATCCTCTTTAATCCTACTAGGATCATCTCTATTCCGTTTGGCAGGGGGGGACAAATCAGTGCTGTCCTCAGAATTTTGGGAACCATGTGAATTTATTGCTGAAAGGTGGGGGGCTAGCTGCAAGTTATTGTTAGTGGTTACCGGTCCTGGCAGGCTGGTCTCAGCGAATAGCCCGGACATGATACTCTGTACCGAAGTCGAAGCCGGCGTCATAGCTGAAAGACTTACTCCGAAGGAAGATATCTGCGAGCCGAGACTGCCGTGAGAAATTGCACAGTTACTCTGAGTGGAAGTTATGTTCGGGGAGTTGGGTGTCATTGGCTCGGGTGTTGTGGGTGCACTAGTTACTACGGGAACCACACCATCTTCAAAAGCACTCTGTATCTGACGAGAATGCATTCTTTCATGTTTCTTCCAATTACTGGCGTCACTGAAGGCTTTGTTGCATACAGAACACACATACGGCTTTTCTCCTACAGAAGAAAATGTCAACATCATTTACTCAGAATTAGTTATTTTCGTTGCAGATTTAATTTCATGGATTTCGTGGGTCTGCTCATCCATGAAATCAAATCCCAGTGAACTTAAATGCAAAGATAAGGCATTTCTTTTCAAAAACCAAAATCCACAAATTTGTCCCCACGTTATAGCCATTTTAGTAAAAACCATGAAAATTGAGCTCAACGAAAATAAATGAAAATACAGTATTTGGGCTTAATGCCTATTTTTACAATTTTTCAGTTATACAAGATGGCCGATTCACCTAACCAGTTTTCCTGGCCAGAATTCTTACCATTCCACAAGGCACCATCAACATCTCTACATACGGAGGGAATTTTCATGAAAGGGTATGACCTTTCACGACCGGAAATCATCCTGGATTGCCGGGTTACAAATCCAGCGTACTAACCATTTGGGCCACGGATGTAACCCATTCAACATACAACAATTCAAGAATCATACATAGTACAACATGGTTGAAAGGATATTGGTTACAGTGATGTATCAGATACAATAAAACACAGTCATAGGGAACTCAGAAATATCAGGCAAAGCCAATAATTTCATTATTTCAGTGTTCATGGTCTTTGACTATTAATAAACTAGTCCTTCACCACTGCGAGTTCAAAACAAATGTTAGGATCCATCTAGTTTATGAAAGGCAGATGGTTCGACTCATGTGTAAGGCCGATGTCTTCTTCCATCGTTAAAGCCGAAAAAAGATGCTAAACGTACCCCACAGAGAATAATATTTTATTCAAGATTTATTACCTGTATGTAAGCGTTCGTGAGCTTTTATGTAGCTTGCCTGGGCGAAGGTTTTCCCGCAGAATCTGCAGGCAGGCCTTACGTCATTTTCTCGATCTCCGCTCACATCCATACCCTGAATTATATATTAACTGCATCTTCAAGTACAATATAATCTCATATGGCGACCACTTCAATTTTAAGACTTTTAAGCCAGAATAAAAATAGTGAAGTTTCCAATTACTTGAGCAAAAGTATTGGTAAGGTAGGTTCCAAAACTGTTTTCGTTACATACCATAAATTTGTACTTCAAGTTATAATTTGCTACATTTTATAAGTATTTCAGTAGTTTCCTTTTTTATTTGTCTGTCTCCGAGCTCAAATTTAATCTCTTGTATTTCTAAGTTAATTATGATCGAGCAATAATGATATTATTGATAAGATTAGTATGATGTCATAATTAATCAGCTCTATCTTTCAAACCGTTATACTTTAGAATGGAATTGAGATTTGAGCTTGGAGACTGTTCTCTAGTTTTATAAGTTATATAACCTCGAGGCCAGGTATAATCATGAAATATTTTCAATGACTAAATAAGTTAAATATTGATTTTCAGTACATATATTCTTAAACATATGAACATTGATCTTTCTGACGATAACCCACACAGACAAAATAGAGTGAAAGAAATAATAGTTTTCAAGGGTGGCGGGGCATTCAGCCAAATTTCGCCAAATATAATTTTTGTGAAAAAACTGAGAGCATTACCTGTAAATTATCAGATGATAGTTTCCTGTTCCCACCAGGGGAATTACTGTGTAAACCATTGGTTTTTAAGAAAGACTGGAGCTGTTCAATAAGTCCAGGATTTTCATGGACGCCTGAAATGTAAAAGAAGGATTTTTTGACTGTCAGACTTAATGAGGTAACCTCATTAAGTCTGACAGTCAAAAAAGAAGTCCATGGTTCTGTCATTCTCACGGAGTTTTCAACTTACACAAATACTCTACCAATGCGCTTCAGTTCACCAACTCAGTGTGATCTATCCACCAATGAAGTTTCATTTTGCTACCTCATATAGTTTCCGAGTTATGAGCTACATTCAACTTTTTGCAAGGATGCAGACCATTACACAGTGTTCACAATAACTTGCCTTTTCTTCTTAAACAGTTGAGCTTAAAATACTCAAAACTTGACACCTTGAACCAGGTCCAGGGCACGAAAAATATTTTGAGGGTGACTCGTCCTGCAGGACGAGTGACATACAAATTCCACTTGTCCTGCCCTTGATGTCACTCGTCCTACCACTAGTGGCAAATTAAAAAGCACTTAAACAGTAAATGTATGTAATAGCAATACAAACACTGAGACTTATTGATAATTTAAACAGCCAAATATACAACCTAATGTGTAGTTTCTGGAGCATTGGATGCCATCATGACATAACACTATATATCTTACAACTCGTCAAAGTTGCCAATTAATAACTTTGTTGTTGATAGTGACAATGTCCTTAAAGATTGTAAGCTGTCACAATAAATGTATCAGGTAAGAATGGAGTTCAAGACAGCTAAGTAATTGAATACTAATTGAAACAGACGACAGCAAACTCATAATGATATACATCGGAGAACAGTCCGGATAAATGCCAGACCGGGCCGTTTTACAGGTATCACAGCCCGGCTAATCGAGTATAAATATTAAGTACTTAAATTCATTTCTCACAGGCTAACTAGGTCCATTTCACATTTATGTTTCGTATAAAGTACGCTATACGTACGAAGAATAAATCTCATAAAGAATGGTCCATATGATGGTAGTTGTTCGCGGCTCACGGCGAGAACCGGGCGAGCGGCATTTACTCCAAACCGGTGTCAATGCTAATTATTTCATCTGTCGAACAAGAAAGTTTGAACAGACATTTCGTAACATTTTTCCGCAACAAGAAATTATTTTTCATTGATTTTTGTATTGGCTTTATAAGGCAAAAGCTGCTCGTCCCGTCGGACGACCGCAGCCGATTTTCAACTCGTCCGGACCATGAATTCACTCGTCAATACGAGCGGACGAGTGGATTTTTCGTGCCCTGAGGTCACAAACCTTATAATTAGATAGACAAATTACATGTACTTGCTTACCTTATCTTAACACCATGTTTTACATACATGCATTTAGGTTAGAAAAGAAGTACTCATGTTTACTGTTTTTGATAAAAAATATAGAAACTAGGAAAGGTAAGTTGCAAAACTGTTCTTTTCTAAAAACTTTTCTTGACGTTACAATTTGTCCGTAATATGTTTGTATTCTGTAATTTGCTATTAGGATCAGCACCAATAAAGGATCGATTAAGTAATGATTAACTATTCTTTTTCTGGCCTGGTATAACAGTCCCCTTATAGTTATACCATCAGACTATAAATTAAATATATTCCGTCAATAAAACATTAATTAAGGTTAGACCGACAAACTCAGTCTTCATGCTAATAACCCAGCAGCCAACCGCAGGGCCTTTTTTCCAAAAATTGGGAAGGGGCCTTAGCCTTTTATTTTGGGAAATTCAAGTGTGATATTTGGCCAAATTTTGAGACGGTTAGACTTTGAATATTATTGTATTTTTGGAAATTTCTTGCCTAAAATTGGGAAAAAACAGCCTGTTGGCAATTGGGAAGTCACCGAATTCCGGCCTCTGTTATAGAAGGAAAAAAGCCCAGTACAGTCTGCAGCTAGTAAATTTCTATTCCAGCTAGTGAACTGTGAGTGTCTCAACACTGACTGTATTTCGGCTAGTGGTAAATAGTCCACTTCTATAGTTCACATAAAGTACGGGCTTGTGTATTGAATAAATTAGTTTGAACTCTGCAAACTCACCTAAAGAAGAGAGATTCTGAGCATAGGCCGCATATGCACTAGACATTACATCAGCATCATTCATCTCGTGAAAAAACACTTTATCTCTGAGCCCATTTATTCATCCAAGTTAAGCGTTTCACCCATTCTGTCTGAAAAAAAAACATACACAGTTGAACATAGAAATTAGAAGTAGAATCATAGGGTTCTCAATAACAGCAGGCCAATTTAGCCACTTAGAAATGTGTTTGGGCCTGTTAGGAATCTCAAAAGTTCATAAAATAATGCTAGAAAATGCCCAGACCCCCTCTAGCAGGCCTGTTAGTCTAGCTTTTGGGCCCGTTGGACACAAACTTATTGAGAACCCTGGAATGACAAATAAAGGTCACCTCCAGTCAACATAAAAGCCACAGTTTGTCTTTCCCAAGAGTGGCCTTTGTTCACAGGTTTGACTATATTAAGGTCAGGGAAATTCTTTATGTTTTGAGGAAGGCAATCTGACAATATGGGGTTGAAATAAAGGGTTGAAGTTCTCGTCTGAAACCAATTTGGGGACTACAATTTCAAGTCCTGAGGAAATTTGGGGAAAATTTCTAGATTACCAAAAATAATTCAGAGAGAAAAAGAACTTAATTAACCTAGCTGAATAACATCTATCAAAGCAATACAAGTACAGTACAACCTCTCCAGAGTGACCCTCTCTTGAGCAACAACCTCCTTTAACAACAATATGATTTCTTCCCAAGTTGCATGATTTAATAGTTTAACCTTTCTAATGCAATAACCTCCGGGTAACAACATGCTTTCGCTACTTCCAAAGGATGTTATTTGGGAGAGGTTGCAATGTATGTCAACATGTGAGACGTAAGTAATTTAACATGATCAGTGGTAAACTATTAATAATATTATTAATAATACAACAATTCGACTGTGGAACCAGCTACCCCAGAGCAGTCAGCCTTGAGGCCTTCAAGGGAGGACTTGTCATGGGGCTGTAGATTACCAGAGTCTTTTATCTTGTACATTTGAACACCGCACACCACTTTGTACATACACCCTGTATGATAATGCCCCAGAGAGGGATATAGTACAGTATTTGGAAGAAGAAGAACACAGAGTGACAGACTTTTACAAAACTGTCAAAACTCGAATCACTCAATTCTAAGAAGAAATATGCAGGGCCTATAATGACATGTGAAAGACAGTGTTGTATCAATTCTGAAAGTAGATTTACACAGCCGGTGTTTCAGACGAGTCTGTTTAAAACCCAGACAGGTCCCAGACTTAACAGTCAAATAGTACCAGACCGGTGGTTTTGCGGTCACGTATTTTCACGTTGATTTAAAACCATGTTATTAACTAATACGGAAAACGCTTGAAATATAAAAGATTGTAGACGCCAGATAAATATTACTGGCATTATGTACCATTTAGATGTAAAATATGGGATGAAATTGCGGCCAACTCGTTCCTTTGTGATTTTTCACGTAGTTCCCAAAATATCCAGTAGACGGCGCTGCGTTTCCGGTAATTATGACCGGTGTCCATGATGTTTTTTCCTTATACCAAATGTCCATAACGATTAGTGAAATATTTTTAAAAAATCAGAGTATTTTGCGATAATGTTACTACTCATAGATATTCTATAAAGAAAATACTTTCCCTAACGTAAAATAAAATCATTGAATTTACATTAATTTCACAAAGATTTATAAAACCGAAAAAAACGGGCTGTACGGACGAAAATATTTCAAACCCGTACCAATGACCATCACGGAACTAACTAAAATATCACTAACAGGCCCATATTTATAGTGAGAATTTATCATCATACATGTCAACCAATAACACTTATAGCAGCAATTTATTTACAACGTGGCAATTACAAAGGAAACAAACGAACAATAACTCTTACACGTCCGAAATTCAAAAGTTTACCAAAATACAATCAAAGTACTGAAAGTACTCATGGAAACTGAACTTACATCGATTTGCACTATAGACGGTGAACAACTGTTTAGTTTCAAAATATATGACACCAAAATTGTATATCAAGAAACAAATCATTTCGTACTCAAGCTGTTAATAAACTGGCATAATTTTGATATATTATATACAATGTATTCTTATCATGTAAACGTTCTGCACAAATCTCTACATTATATCCTACACATTTTCGTAAACAGCAATACAGTATATGCAAAGACAGTTGAGGCCTTCAAAACTTCCCTCCATTTCGACTAGCGCACCCCACCCCTGTGTATATGCCGTAACAGGCCCTTCACAGCATCTACCAGATTCAGGTTCAGATATAAAGTACAGTTATACTGTATTCACGTTCACGTATTGAAAAAGATAACAAACAGGTATACGGTCCAATCTCACAATCATCGAAAGATTATTAAAGACTTTTTAAAACAACCTTGACTAAAAACTTACTACAATTTATTGCGAAGGTGCCGTGGTCCATCTCAGTCGACTTCAAGATAATTGTTATGTTGTTCTATTGACCTTCTACAAGAATAATCTTATATAGACCGAACTACGTACACAACTTTTTTGCAATTAATATTTTCATTTTTTTAAACTATTCTATAACCATAATTAATTCTTTGAAAGTACAACGTTTGTTCATTTTACTGGTGTACTTTTTTTTGAAAGACGAAGAAATGCTGACTTAAAGTTTATAAGAAATCTTGTAAATAAAGGGGAACAGCTCTTGCGAGCTTATAAAGTCAAACAAGAGTTGTCGACATTGGACCTTCGCTCAATCTGTATGTTGGTTTATAAAAACTAGAGCACAAATCTGACAACTCATATTGCCTGCTAATGTTTCTAAGTTAATTATAATCAGACAATATTGATATAATGGATGCATCAGCCAGACCGCATAATACATCTGCACATGGTTTTAAACAAGTTTTACCTTTCATACTTCAATATCATTGAAAATAAAAACTATTTATAGAACAGCTATATAAATGCTTATGGGACTTTAAAGACCATTTCGATAACATTAGGCCACCTCAATGTAGTAGACTGGTTTTATTAGGCCATCTCAATGTAGTAGACTGGTTTTGTTAGGCCATCTCAATGTAGTAGACTGGTTTTGTTAGGCCACCTCAATGTAGTAGACTGGTTTTGTTAGGCCATCTCAATGTAGTAGACTGGTTTTGTTAGGCCACCTCAATGTAGTAGACTGGTTTTATTAGGCCACCTCAATGTAGTAGACTGGTTTTTATTAGGCCATCTCAATGTAGTAGACTGGTTTTATTAGGCCACCTCAATGTAGTAGACTGGTTTTATTAGGCCATCTCAATGTAGTAGAATGGTTTTGTTAGGCCATCTCAATGTAGTAGACTGGTTTTGTTAGGCCACCTCAATGTAGTAGACTGGTTTTATTAGGCCACCTCAATGTAGTAGACTGGTTTTTATTAGGCCATCTCAATGTAGTAGACTGGTTTTATTAGGCCACCTCAATGTAGTAGACTGGTTTTTATTAGGCCATCTCAATGTAGAAGACTGGTTTTATTAGGCCACCTCAATGTAGTAGACTGGTTTTATTAGGCCACCTCAATGAAGTAGCTAGACTGGTTTTATTAGGCCATCTCAATGTAGTAGACTGGTTTTGTTAGGCCATCTCAATGTAGTAGACTGGTTTTGTTAGGCCACCTCAATGTAGTAGACTGGTTTTATTAGGCCACCTCAATGTAGTAGACTGGTTTTTATTAGGCCATCTCAATGTAGTAGACTGGTTTTATTAGGCCACCTCAATGTAGTAGACTGGTTTTTATTAGGCCATCTCAATGTAGAAGACTGGTTTTATTAGGCCACCTCAATGTAGTAGCTAGACTTGTTTTATTAGGCCACCTCAATGTAGTAGACTTGTTTTATTAGGCCATCTCAATGTAGACGAGTGGTTTTCATTAGGCCACCTCAATGCAGAAGACTGGTTTTCCTTAGGCCATCTCAATGTAGATGAGTGGGTTTCATTAGGCCACCTCAATGTAGTAGAATGGTTTTATTAGGCCATCTCAGTGCAGTAGAATGGTTTTCATTAGGTCACCTCAATGTAGATGAGTGGTTTTTATTAGGCCATCTCAATGTAGTAGAATGGTTTTCATTAGGTCACCTCAATGTAGATGAGTGGTTTTTATTAGGCCATCTCAATGTAGTAGAATGGTTTTCATTAGGTCACCTCAATGCAGTAGACTGGTTTTTATTAGGCCATCTCAATGTAGTAGACTGGTTTTATTAGGCCACCTCAATGTAGTAGACTGGTTTTATTAGGCCATCTCAATGCAGTAGACTGGTTTTATTAGGCCATCTGAATGTAGTAGACTGGTTTTCATTAGGTCACCTCAATGTAGATGAGTGGTTTTTATTAGGCCATCTCAATGTAGTAGACTGGTTTTATTAGGCCACCTCAATGTAGATGAGTGGTTTTTATTAGGGCACCTCAATGTAGTAGACTGGTTTTATTAGGCCATCTCAATGTAGTAGAATGGTTTTCATTAGGTCACCTCAATGTAGTAGACTGGTTTTACTAGGCCATCTCAATGTAGATGAGTGGTTTTCATTAGGCCACCTCAATGTAGTAGACTGGTTTTATTAGGCCATCTCAATGTAGTAGAATGGTTTTCATTAGGTCACCTCAATGTAGATGAGTGGTTTTTATTAGGCCATCTCAATGTAGTAGAATGGTTTTATTAGGCCACCTCAATGTAGTAGACTGGTTTTATTAGGCCATCTCAATGCAGTAGACTGGTTTTATTAGGCCATCTGAATGTAGTAGACTGGTTTTCATTAGGCCACCTCAATGTAGATGAGTGGTTTTTATTAGGCCATCTCAATGTAGTAGACTGGTTTTATTAGGCCACCTCAATGTAGATGAGTGGTTTTTATTAGGGCACCTCAATGTAGTAGACTGGTTTTATTAGGCCATCTCAATGTAGAAGACTGGTTTTATTAGGCCACCTCAATGTAGTAGACTGGTTTTATTAGGCCACCTCAATGTAGTAGCTAGACTTGTTTTATTAGGCCACCTCAATGTAGTAGACTTGTTTTATTAGGCCATCTCAATGTAGACGAGTGGTTTTCATTAGGCCACCTCAATGCAGAAGACTGGTTTTCCTTAGGCCATCTCAATGTAGATGAGTGGGTTTCATTAGGCCACCTCAATGTAGTAGAATGGTTTTATTAGGCCATCTCAGTGCAGTAGAATGGTTTTCATTAGGTCACCTCAATGTAGATGAGTGGTTTTTATTAGGCCATCTCAATGTAGTAGAATGGTTTTCATTAGGTCACCTCAATGTAGATGAGTGGTTTTTATTAGGCCATCTCAATGTAGTAGAATGGTTTTCATTAGGTCACCTCAATGCAGTAGACTGGTTTTTATTAGGCCATCTCAATGTAGAAGAATGGTTTTATTAGGCCACCTCAATGTAGTAGACTGGTTTTATTAGGCCATCTCAATGCAGTAGACTGGTTTTATTAGGCCATCTGAATGTAGTAGACTGGTTTTCATTAGGTCACCTCAATGTAGATGAGTGGTTTTTATTAGGCCATCTCAATGTAGTAGACTGGTTTTATTAGGCCACCTCAATGTAGATGAGTGGTTTTTATTAGGGCACCTCAATGTAGTAGACTGGTTTTATTAGGCCATCTCAATGTAGTAGAATGGTTTTCATTAGGTCACCTCAATGTAGTAGACTGGTTTTACTAGGCCATCTCAATGTAGATGAGTGGTTTTCATTAGGCCACCTCAATGTACTAGACTGGTTTTATTAGGCCATCTCAATGTAGTAGAATGGTTTTCATTAGGTCACCTCAATGTAGATGAGTGGTTTTTATTAGGCCATCTCAATGTAGTAGAATGGTTTTATTAGGCCACCTCAATGTAGTAGACTGGTTTTATTAGGCCATCTCAATGCAGTAGACTGGTTTTATTAGGCCATCTGAATGTAGTAGACTGGTTTTCATTAGGCCACCTCAATGTAGATGAGTGGTTTTTATTAGGCCATCTCAATGTAGTAGACTGGTTTTATTAGGCCACCTCAATGTAGATGAGTGGTTTTTATTAGGGCACCTCAATGTAGTAGACTGGTTTTATTAGGCCATCTCAATGTAGTAGAATGGTTTTCATTAGGTCACCTCAATGTAGTAGACTGGTTTTACTAGGCCATCTCAATGTAGATGAGTGGTTTTTATTAGGCCATCTCAATGTAGTAGACTGGTTTTATTAGGCCATCTCAATGTAGTAGAATGGTTTTCATTAGGTCACCTCAATGTAGTAGACTGGTTTTACTAGGCCATCTCAATGTAGATGAGTGGTTTTCATTAGGCCACCTCAATGTAGTAGACTGGTTTTCATTAGGCCATCTCAATGTAGTAGACTGGTTTTATTAGGCCATCTGAATGTAGTAGACTGGTTTTTATTAGGCCATCTCAATGTAGTAGACTGGTTTTATTAGGCCATCTCAATGTAGTAGACTGGTTTTTATTAGGCCATCTCAATGTAGTAGACTGGTTTTATTAGGCCATCTGAATGTAGTAGACTGGTTTTCATTAGGCCATCTCAATGTAGTAGACTGGTTTTATTAGGCCATCTGAATGTAGTAGACTGGTTTTTATTAGGCCATCTCAATGTAGTAGACTGGTTTTATTAGGCCACCTCAATGTAGTAGACTGGTTTTATTAGGCCACCTCAATGTAGTAGCTAGACTTGTTTTATTAGGCCATCTCAATGTAGTAGACTTGTTTTATTAGGCCATCTCAATGTAGACGAGTGGTTTTCCTTAGGCCATCTCAATGTAGATGAGTGGTTTTCATTAGGCCACCTCAATGTAGTAGACTGGTTTTCATTAGGTCACCTCAATGTAGTAGACTTGTTTTATTAGGCCATCTCAATGTAGATGAGTGGTTTTCCTTAGGCCATCTCAATGTAGTAGACTGGTTTTTATTAGGCCACCTCAATGTAGTAGAATGGTTTTCATTAGGTCACCTCAATGTAGTAGACTTGTTTTATTAGGCCACCTCAATGTAGTAGAGTGGTTTTCATTAGGCCACCTCAATGTAGTAGACTGGTTTTCATTAGGCCATCTCAATGTAGTAGACTGGTTTTTATTAGGCCATCTCAATGTAGTAGACTGGTTTTTATTAGGCCACCTCAATGTAGTAGACTGGTTTTCATTAGGCCATCTCAATGTAGTAGACTGGTTTTTATTAGGCCACCTCAATGTAGTAGACTGGTTTTCATTAGGCCATCTCAATGTAGTAGACTGGTTTTATTAGGCCACCTCAATGTAGTAGAATGGTTTTTATTAGGCCATCTCAATGTAGTAGACTGGTTTTATTAGGCCACCTCAATGTAGTAGACTGGTTTTCATTAGGCCACCTCAATGTAGTAGACTTGTTTTATTAGGCCATCTCAATGTAGATGAGTGGTTTTATTAAGTTGGACAGGTTTTCAATGTTTCCTATATATTTCGACTTGTTAATGAATTCACCTCAATTATCAAGACCGGATTTGTGGTCCGGAAAATGGTCTTTACACCGGACTTTTAAAGGACTTACCGTAAGTCATGTGATTTTTCTGGACTAAACTGGTTCCTGCTCCATGTTGCAGTGCACCTAATGTCTCTGTACTTGTGAACAGAGATAGATGGGCGTTAGTGCGCTGGATTCCGGTTCGGTTGCCATTCGCGGCAGTTTAAACCCTTCTATGAAGATTTATAAAGCGTCGATTTTCCTTCACATGTGGAGAAGTTGCCGGTTTCTTGTGGAAGGGTAAGTTAATACTGGTTCGAACTTATCCCGAATTTCCCTCTATATATTTCAGTGTAAATAAACCTCGATTATCCGAATCGTCTAAAATCGAATACCATGGCTTATCCGAAGTGATAAACAGGTCCCCACAATCATCCGAACGCGTATTTTCACACCTGTTATCCGAAGTCGACAATTAACTCTGACCGATTAGACAAGTACTATATATATATGATATAAAAAAACACCAAATATTATGGTGCCCTATTTCTGCATAAGATCAGACAACTTTCGCGAAGAACTACGGGTACCAGATTTTCTGAAAATCCTAGCTATTGAGATCACGATAATTCAATATTTTTTAATGATAAGATTTTCCTACATACGAAAATTTGAAATTAACACGCTAAGTGTACACAGATACATATACCACCATAAATTAATTGTATATTTTTTCTATTTTTTCCCTAACATGTCTTTCCTACCTTAAGGACACGATTCGTCCACATGCAATACTTTCGATCCATTCTTTGGATTTTGCTGTAAGATGTTTAAAGGTCGGTTAACTGTTATCGTTAACCGTTACCGTTAACCGACTATTTTTCTCTTGCTGTACTGCCATTTGACGCTCCCAGCACACAATCCTACATTGTACTTTTAGTAAAGAAGAATTAATTTCCTTACAGTAGAGACTACATCGGATGTTTAACATTGAAGTTCAAATGGCTTAAGACGTAATCTTCACGATTTCATTTTCAATACTGTATTAAAAACTCATTTTTTGTGCCAATATGATAATCGTCTTATTTCTTACGGAGACTTGATGATGGTTTTAGGATCCGTCCTTGTGTATTTTTTCCTTTTTCGTTTATTTGATGTCTTTGTTCGAGAGATTGCATATTGATGCAGTAATATCTTAAATGAATGTAGTGCAATAATACTGTATAGGAATTATGCGTTGAGTACAGTGTAACCTCCACGACCGACCACCCCCGTTCAATAGTCACCTACATTTTACAGCCATGCTGTATACTAGCAACCCAAATTGACGTTTTACTCTGTTTTCACTCTCTCAACAACAGCCACCTCCCTGTTACAGCCAGTATACTAGCAACCAAAATTGATGTTGTACACATTTCACTCTCTCAACAACAGCCGCCTCCCTGTTACAGCCAGTATACTAGCAACCAAAATTGATGTTGTACTCATTTCACTCTCTCAACAACAGCCGCCTCCCTGTTACAGCCAGTATACTAGCAACCAAAATTGATGTTGTACTCATTTCACTCCCTCAACAACAGCCGCCTCCCTGTTACAGCCAGTATACTAGCAACCAAAATTGATGTTGTACACATTTCACTCTCTCAACAACAGCCGCCTCCCTGTTACAGCCAGTATACTAGCAACCAAAATTGATGTTGTACTCATTTCACTCTCTCAACAACAGCCACCTCCCTGTTACAGCCAGTATACTAGCAACCAAAATTGATGTTGTACTCATTTCACTCTCTCAACAACAGCCGCCTCCCTGTTACAGCCAGTATACTAGCAACCAAAATTGATGTTGTACTCATTTCACTCTCTCAACAACAGCCGCCTCCCTGTTACAGCCAGTATACTAGCAACCAAAATTGATGTTGTACTCATTTCACTCTCTCAACAACAGCCACCTCCCTGTTACAGCCAGTATACTAGCAACCAAAATTGATGTTGTACTCATTTCACTCTCTCAACAACAGCCACCTCCCTGTTTCAGCCAGTATACTAGCAACCAAAGTTGATGTACACATTTCACTCTCTCAACAACAGCCGCCTCCCTGTTTCAGCCAGTATACTAGCAACCAAAGTTGATGTACACATTTCACTCTCTCAACAACAGCCGCCTCCCTGTTACAGCCAGTATACTAACAACCAAAATTGATGTTGTACGCATTTCACTCTCTCAACAACAGCCGCCTCCCTGTTACAGCCAGTATACTAACAACCAAAATTGATGTTGTACTCATTTCACTCTCTCAACAACAGCCGCCTCCCTGTTACAGCCAGTATACTAGCAACCAAAATTGATGTTGTACGCATTTCACTCTCTCAACAACAGCCGCCTCCCTGTTACAGCCAGTATACTACAACCAAAATTGATGTTGTACGCATTTCACTTTCTCAACACCAGCCGCCTCCCTGTTATAGCCAGTATATTAGCAACCAAAATTGATGTTGTACGCATTTCACTTTCTCAACAACAGCCGCCTCCCTGTTACAGCCAGTATACTAGCAACCAAAATTGATGTTGTAACCATTTCACTCTCTCAACAACAGCCGCCTCCCTGTTACAGCCAGTATACTAGCAACCAAAATTGATGTTGTACACAGTCATTTCACTCTCTCAACAACAGCCGCCTCCCTGTTACAGCCAGTATATTAGCAACCAAAATTGATGTTGTACGCATTTCACTTTCTCAACAACAGCCGCCTCCCTGTTACAGCCAGTATATTAGCAACCAAAATTGATGTTGTACACATTTCACCCTCTCAACAACAGCCGCCTCCCTGTTTCAGCCAGTATACTAGCAACCAAAATTGATGTTGTACACATTTCACTCTCTCAACAACAGCCGCCTCCCTGTTTCAGCCAGTATACTAGCAACCAAAATTGATGTTGTACACATTTCACTCTCTCAACAACAGCCACCTCCCTGTTTCAGCCAGTATACTAGCAACCAAAATTGATGTTGTACACATTTCACTCTCTCAACAACAGCCACCTCCCTGTTACAGCCAGTATACTAGCAACCAAAATTGATGTTGTACACATTTCACTCTCTCAACACCAGCCGCCTCCCTGTTACAGCCAGTATACTAGCAACCAAAATTGATGTTGTACTCATTTCACTCTCTCAACAACAGCCACCTCCCTGTTACAGCCAGTATACTAGCAACCAAAATTGATGTTGTACACATTTCACTTTCTCAACACCAGCCGCCTCCCTGTTACAGCCAGTATACTAGCAACCAAAATTGATGTTGTACACATTTCACTCTCTCAACACCAGCCACCTCCCTGTTACAGCCAGGATACTAGCAACCAAAATTGATGTACACATTTCACTTTCTCAACACCAGCCGCCTCCCTGTTACAGCCAGTATACTAACAACCAAAATTGATGTACTCATTTCACTCTCTCAACACCAGCCACCTCCCTGTTACAGCCAGTATACTAGCAACCAAAATTGATGTACTCATTTCACTCTCTCAACACCAGCCACCTCCCTGTTACAGCCAGTATACTAGCAACCAAAATTGATGTTGTACACATTTCACTCTCTCAACAACAGCCGCCTCCCTGTTACAGCCAGTATACTAGCAACCAAAATTGATGTTGTACACAGTCATTTCACTCTCTCAACAACAGCCGCCTCCCTGTTACAGCCAGTATACTAGCAACCAAAATTGATGTTGTACGCATTTCACTTTCTCAACACCAGCCGCCTCCCTGTTACAGCCGGTATATTCATGCCCAACTTTGGCGGACATGCTGATTTGGAAAATCGATAAAAAAATTACATTAAAAAAAGAAGGGGATTTTCACTATATTCGTCATAACTTTTGTTCTATCTAAAATACGAAATTTGTACTAATCACAAAAGTTTAATTAATCTTTCATCTTTCTAATGATGTAATTTTTATCATTTTGAATTTCTCCGACCCTTTTGCGTTTGAAAAAGACACCTATCGATTCCTTCTATATTCAATTCAAAAAGCGTAAATGGGTCGATTTTCAATGAAAATTCGATGTTTTCAACGTCATAACTTTTTTTGGAAAATGCGATCAAATACTCATTGCACTTGTTTTGAAAAGACCATGTCCACCAAAGTTGGACATGAGCAACCCAAATTGATTATTTACTCTATTTTGACTCTCTCGACAACAATCACATCCCTGTAACAGTCAATTTTGTCCATCCCATATGTGGCTGTTGTAGGGAGATTGCACTGTAGTTTTAACCATTTTATTTTCACTGATTCTGTACCAGAAAAATGTCTGGTCTTGTTCCCTGCCTACTTTGGTACCCGGCATAACGTCTGAAAGCAGTGTCAGGGGCAGGTAACTTCAGAGTAAGACTGGTTCCCGTTGACTTTGCACTGCAAAATGAACCGGAAACCAGTTTAATATCGCGAAACCGGAAAACAACATTCTTTTAAAGATTACCTTTTGTTTATTTTATGAGAGTGGATTTTGTCGTTTCGTACAAAATAACAATAAAGAAATAAATATCAATAAACCTATACAACTTTCACAATAAAATCATCATGCAAAGATCTTGGCGCCGAAGGGACGCTCTCTTTATTGTACTGATTAATAAAAATAACATCATTTTTTCCATCAGTATATGATGAATCAGCCATGTTTTTTTTAGTTTCCATGACGGATTCGTTCTGTGGACTATAAATCATGACAGTTGACATCATCACTCTTCAAAGGGATCGCTGATCTACCAATAAATAAATGCATTAGAATCATGGCATGGATTTATACACACACATGGATTCGCAACTACTAAAATAGCTAAAATGATATTGAAAGTATCCCACAATCCATTATGATGCTATATCTGACTATTTCCGACAGCTATAATCCGATATTTCTACGTAAACTAACCATTCCGATAATCACGGCTATTTTCGTTGTTGTGAACATTTGGGCCATCACGAATATTTTCACTGTTATAAACATGAGCATGCGCAGAGGAACATGTTTCGGTTTTTGTTGAAATCCCGTTCATTCACATCGCTTCCACGGGATTTGATTACTTCTACAATTATGTAATTGTATATATGGGAGTTGCAAATCCATGTGTGTATACTAGTAATAATTCCTTGTTAGAATTAACAAATAGCCATACCTGTCTTAGCGGCAAACTCAGATTAAAGGTCACCCATGTGCATAAAGGCCATTCTTTTAGCTGTCAGTTATTATCTAGTCCGGTTCCCGGACGTGCTCTACATTACGCAACGGAATATTCTTATTTTGACTGACCATTTGTGATGTTATGCCTTATTTTGATTACGTGCTAAGCGGTGAGATATTTTAATGATCATTCTTATTTGTTGATATCATATATACTTTCATGAAGTAGCTATAATTTCGGACGTGAGTCTATAGTTCCCAAAAAATCTTTTGTGATCATCTAAAAAATGGACATCTATGATATATATTATATAAATAGGATTCATTACTAACCCTCACAAGCACTTGATCACTAGATATAAGAAAATACCCATACTTTAGAATGTACAGAGGACGCCGCCATTATCGCCTGACCCGATAACATAGTGCAAGGGGAAGGTACTCCAGACTGGTGATTATCTGGCCGAATAAAGGTCATCTGTCAATAAAGGCCACTTTTTGTCTTTCCCAAGGATGGCCTTTGTTGAAATTATTTACAGGTTTGACTGTATGTAGGTAAGCACTTGTTTAAATCTGTGACATGTTTTTATTTATGTTTATGTCAGACAACTAGTAACAAGGAACACAATTGAAAAAAGGGCTTGTTCTCTTTTTAGGAACGAAGTTCCTATAGATATACACTACTTTTAATACTTATAACACAGTGACGCCTCTCATCCGCGTTGAAAAATAGTACCACTTGTTGTATGAGTATATAGTGCAGACTGAGCCAGACTTTGCAGGATTTTGTGTTATTCTTGGTATTGAGTTTACATGACACGTTTCATTACTCATGTTTGTATTTTTTGGGGTAATATTTTATTCAAGTAACATGTTTGTAATCATTGTATGCGCTGTGATACCGAAATAAATCTAATCTATCTTATAAACACACGTCCATAAACATTATGCAGAATTAAAGATTATCAAAATTTCTAATAACGATATTATAGTATAAATGATACAGTACAACCTCTCCAGAGCGACCCTCTCTTGAGCAACAACCTCATTCAACAGCATGGGTTTTTCCACTGCATGATTTAACTATCAATTAAACCTCTCTAGAGCAACCAACAACCTCTCAACAACAGCATAATTTTGCTACTCCCAAAGGGTGTTGCTTTGAAGAGGTTGCACTGTTTTCTGTTTCTATCAAGCGAATAATGTGGAATCATTAATTTTCGTTGGGATTTAATTTCGTGGATTTCGTGGATCGACTCATCCACGAAATCAAATCCCCACGAATTCAAATGCGGAGATAAGGCATTACTTTTCAAAAATCAAAATCCACGAATTTATGTCCCCACGAAATAGCCATTTTAGTAAAAACCACGAAAATTGAACCCAACGAAAATTAATGATTCCACAGTATAGATACATGAACACTTTGTGTTGTTGTTGTTTTCAAAAAGGTTGTGCACCTGTTTTGATTAGTTCAGATTCAGATGTCATGAAGTAATCATTCGTGTACTAGGGATTTCACTATAACCGCGTTCTACTGTATTTAGAATAACTTTTAAAAATCTATCTTACAACATACCCCCCCCCCCCCCTAATAATTCATACAATATGTAAATGATTAATGATTACTGCTTTAAACAATGGTGTCTTAGTCTGTTTAATAACCCCTCTGCCCCGGTCACCACACATTTCACATCAATTGCACGTAATTTCTAATTTCCGGTTAAGTTATAAACTTTCTATTATGATATCATCAGTGTGTAAGTGACGTCACTTAAAAATGAGACTTTAAAAATTGATACATTTTGCGACGCTTCCGTTTCGTATCATTTCAGCCAACAGCTAACACAGGAAAACCTCCAGATTCTATCTTCCCACTACTGGCTGTAGTTGTCGTTGCTGGTGGTTTTGTAGCAGGCGGTGGTGTAGTTGTTGTTGTAGTTGTTGGCGGTGGTGCAGTTGTTGTTGTAGTTGTTGGAGGTGGTGTAGTTATTGTTGTAGTTGTTGGAGGTAGTGTTGTTGTAGTTGTTGGAGATGATGCAGTTGTTGTTGAAGTTATAGTTGTTGTAGTTATTGGAGGTGTTGTTGTTGTTGTTGGTTGTGGTGTTGCTGTAGTTGTTGACGGTGGTGTTGTTGTAGTTGTTGGAGGTGGTACAGTTGCAGTTGTTGGCGGTGTTGTGGTTGTTGTTGGAGTTGGTGCAGTTGTTGTTGTAGTTGTTGGCGATTTTGTTGTTGTTGTAGTTGTTGGTTGTTGTGCAGTTATTGTTGTAGTTGTTGGTGGTGGTGTTGTTGTTGTTTGCGGTGGTGTAGTTGTTGTTGCAGTTGTTTGAGGTGGTGCAGTTATTGTTGAAGTTGTTGGTGGTGGTGGTGTTGTTGTAGTTGTTGAAGGTGGTGTTGTTGTTGTAGTTGTTTGCGGTGATGTAGTTGTTGTTGTAGTTGTTTGCGGTGATGTAGTTGTTGTTGCAGTTGTTGTACGTGGTGCAGTTGTTGTTGTAATTGTTGGAGATGGTGCAGTTGTTGTTGTAGTTGTTGGAGGTGGTGTAGTTGTTGTTGTAGTTGTTTGCGGTGATGTAGTTGTTGTTGCAGTTGTTGTACGTGGTGCAGTTGTTGTTGTAATTGTTGGAGATGGTGCAGTTGTTGTTGTAGTTGTTGGAGGTGGTGTAGTTGTTGTTGTAGTTGTTTGCGGTGATGTAGTTGTTGTTGCAGTTGTTGTACGTGGTGCAGTTGTTGTTGTTATTGTTGGAGATGGTGCAGTTGTAGTTGCAATTGTTGGAGGTGGTGCAGTTGTTGCTGTAGCTGTTGGCGATGTACTTGTTGTTGTAGTTGTTGGAGGTGGTGCAGTTGTTGCAGTAGCTGTTGGCGATGTAGTTGTTGTTGTATTTGTTGGAGGTGGTGCAGTTGTTTCTGTAGTTGTTGGCGGTGTAGTTGTTGGAGGTGGTGCAGTTATTGTTGCAGTTGTTGGAGGTGGTGTAGTTGTTGCTGTAGTTGTTGGAGGTGGTGTAGTTGTTGTTGTAGTTGTTGGCGGTGGTGCAGTTGTTGTTGCAGTTGTTGGAGGTGGTGCAGTTGTTGCTGTAGTTGTTGGAGGTGGTGTAGTTGTTGTTGTTGGTGGAGGTGGTGTAGTTATTGTTGTAGTTGTTGGCGATGCTGTTGTTGTAGTTGTTGGAGGTGGTGTAGTTGTTGTTGTAGTTAATGGAGGTGGTGTAGTTGTTGTTGTTGTTAATGGAGGTGGTGTAGTTGTTGTTGTAGTTAATGGAGGTGGTGTAGTTGTTGTTGTAGTTAATGGAGGTGGTGTAGTTGTTGTTGTAGTTAATGGAGGTGGTGTAGTTGTTGTTGTAGTTAATGGAGGTGGTGTAGTTGTTATTGTAGTTGTTGGCGGTGGTGCAGTTGTTGTTGTAGTTAATGGAGGTGGTGCAGTTGTTGTTGTAGTTGTTGGCGGTTTTGCAGTTGTTGTTGTAGTTAATGGAGATGGTGTAGTTGTTGTTGTAGTTGTTGGCGGTGGTGTAGTTGTTGTTGTTGTTGTTGGAGGTGGTGTAGTTATTATTGTAGTTGTTGGAGGTGGTGCAGTTGTTGTTGTAGTTGTTGGAGGTGGTGTAGTTGTTGTTGTTGGAGGTGGTGTAGTTATTATTGTAGTTGTTGGAGGTGGTGCAGTTGTTGTTGTAGTTGTTGGAGGTGGTGTAGTTGTTGCTGTAGTTGTTGGAGGTGGTGCAGTTGTTGCTGTAGTTGTTGGAGGTGGTGTAGTTGTTGTTGTAGTTGTTGGAGGTGGTGTAGTTGTTGTTGTAGTTGTTGGAGGTGGTGCAGTTGTTGCTGTAGTTGTTGGCGGTGTTGTTGTTGTAGTGGTTGGAGGTGGTGTAGTTGTTATTGTAGTTGTTGGAGGTGTTGTCACTGATGCAGTGGTGCTCTGAAATAGAAAATATAAGATGGATATAATGAACACCATTAAAAAAAAATTAGTATAAAGCTTCATGGTTTTAGTATAAACCCTCTTTTTTTGCAGCATCAGATTTAAACGGCATGTCTTTTAAAATGAAACGACGTGGTTTTAGTACAAAGAGTCATGGATTTAGTATAAAACGACAAGATTTTAGTATGCAACGTGTTCTCTTATAGTATCAAACGTCATGGTTTTAGTACAAAACGTCTTGATTTTTAGTATTAAAGGTCTTGATTTTTAGTGTAAACGTCATGATTTTTAGTGTAAAACGTCTTGATTTTTAGTATTAAAGGTCTTGATTTTTAGTGTAAACGTCATGATTTTTAGTGTAAAACGTCATGATTTTCAAATATTGATGTTTCGGTGATATTGAATAGTTGCTAGTATATCTCTTAGAAGTCCTCAAGGAAACGTTTATTTTCCTAATGCGTTGTCTAGAGACAGTTCGGACTTAACCCAAGGCGATTTCTTTCTCGTTCAAAACAATGACAGATAAACAAAAGAAGATAATTTTTATCATGAAATGAGGAACAATGGTTTTGTGTTTCTGTTTTGTCGTGCCTAAGAAATATTAATTTCCTAATGTGTACGATGATTGTATTAAAATTAAATGGCGTCAGTATTTTTTATAATGGATCGATCATACAACAGGCAGAAATCTGATCATTAGACAATGAAAGGAATTATTTATGGAAATTTGGAATTAATGAGATTAGACTCCAGATTAGTGTAAACAATTAAACACGTTTATAGTAAACAAAAATTGAATAAGATTTATTTGGATCCCTGGACATGTCATTTTTGTTGTTCGGTACACTGACACAAATTCTCAACAATCGGTCAGGAATTGTTTCTAACAAACCGAAAAACATTAATTTAACATTCCGCCTACGAATATAGTTCCAATTTTACATTTCAATGGCATAAATGCAAATTCAAATACGTGCATAAAAGTCAAAATCTGATGGCTATGCAAAATCGTAATCGAGTAATACAAAACGGAAGCAACTTTAACAATAACATTGCTAGGCGTAGTATAAATCGTAGTACTTTGGTTTGCATCAAAATTCATGCGAGCAGAGCGAGTGAAGGCTACGGGTGCCTGAACTATCGTTCATTTTCCAAAACGCAGCCCCCCCCCCCAAAAAAAAAATCACTTTTGACTGGTTAGTAGTCAAAAGGGCAACCATACTTAGATGACATTCAATAATTCTGATTATAAAATAAAAGTACTGCGCAACCTCTCCAAAGCAACACCCTTTGGGAGAAGCATAATTATGTGGTTGTTGAGAAGTTGCTGTTCTATTTGTAGCTAATTATACCTGTATATATATACGTTTGTATTGTATCTTTCTTCACTAACTCAGTTATTACTCAGTATAATTGAGGAAAATGGCAGACAGCAATAAGGTCTAATTTCTTTATTTCAATAAAATCAAAATCCGCGAATTTACGTCCCCACGAAATGACCATGATTTTAGTTTAAAAGAACAACGAAACTGGAGCCCAACGAAAATAAATGAAACCACAGTATTCATTGCTATCCATCGTCGCGTGATCTGTTACTTACCGTCGTTTGACAGCCGGCATGTATATAAATATCCGTCCCGAGTTCAAGTTCTATTCTGCTGCTAACTAAATCTTCATTCAGGAGGTAAATGCACGTCTTGTTTGAATGAATGAAATTATAGCCACAGCATCCGGTCCTTAAAGTACACAACCGAGCACATCCAAGGACACTTCTTGTTATCTCTTTCTGTATGGACGCACTGACCGACGCCATTTTATGGTCTTGTGTTAGTTTTGAAAAGGCGAAATTATCAACCGGGGCTACAATTTGTACTGTAAACAAAACGGAAATGGTCCAGAACACTGAAGCTTTCTTCCTTTGAAGAGTAGTCAAGAATTTAAATGGCATGTTATGCATTGTTTGAGTAATTATTTAAATCACAGAACAAAGAAGGTGAACCAAAGTGATCTCACGGTAAAACAATGCCTTTGATGAAAACTGGTGGAAATTTGGATGAGAACGATTTAAAACCCCAATGAGTTGTTTCCGGTGCGGCTAAAATCCGTCCCTCGACGTCCAAACACTGGATTGTGTGTTCATAACAATTTTGCGTAATGTTACAGAATCGATTTTTCGTGAAATAATTCAAGTCACAACTGATTATTATTATTCATGTTATCAACAGATATAATAGTATTGTATTTCCAAAACATTTACACAGATAAAAGATTAACCTCACTAATATTATTCGACAACTTAAATATTGTATTCTTTTTTATGAGCGTTCGCAAGAAGCGTCTCTTTATTCCGGATCACCAAACGCTTATTAATCTTAATAAGCTCAGTACATTTAAGCCTTACGCAAAGGCAGCTAATTTTGTTTTACTAGCTAACAGATCGACCCGTCACCGATATTATCTGATGGACAGGCCTTGATTTATTAATAAACTTACATGAAAGCCAAGGAAAATCAGAGCAAAATAACACTTAATCGTTCCATTAAGAATATTCAGATTTTTTTTCATTTTTTTTCTGAGCTGCACTTGTACATTTTGAAAAGATCAAATCCATCACAAGCTGATGAACCATTTTGACTTATAGTGGTTTTTTTTGCTCATCAAATCGACTTAAAGCGAACAGGACGTGCAAAACATGCTCTTATCAATCAATTGATATGTCAGTCAGTACGCATGTCTGTGAAGTACACGTCACTTTTACAGCTTCTGGTTTTGTAATACGTTGCGCGGACAAGAATGAAGTTATAGCCCTTGAATAGATTTTAACTCTGCACCATGGCGATACCTGCATGTTATTGAATAATTTAGTTATATGTGACCTTTATACACATTTATTAGATATTTATTGGACTTTTATATCGATAAACTTGAGCTAAAGAGTATTTGCTATCTACAGGTTGCTGTTATTTATAGATAGCCGTGGAGCCGGGCTTGTCTGTACATGTATTGAATCAATGCACGAACGTTTGACCTTATCTACACACGTGAAATATCCCACGTAATAAATCGCGATCATAGCTATACGTATAAAATGGTTCTGAGAAAACATTTCCTCTCTGAAAAAAATCCATAAAATTATTAATTTATTTTTTGTAACCAAATCGACTATAAGTAGCTTCCAAAACCAAACTTTAACTCAGCCATATTGAATGAATGGAGGGAAGTTTGACCTTGTCTTACTTGTACGTGAACTATGAAACATAATGATTCTCGTACAATGTGAAATTAGAGGACATTCTATGAAAAGATTGTCCTCTATGAAAAATCCATAATAGTGTTATTAAATCGATACCAAAGAGCTTCAAAAACCTAATTATAACGAACTTAGTCGTGGACGAAGAAAAACAAGTTTTTGTTTATATCTTCTGATGGGAAAATGGTGTTACCTTTTGTTAATAAAATCTGTTGATATAGTTGCAGCAATTATGTCGGTGACGGTTTTTAATTAGTTTTGAAAATATAACTAGTCAGCACTGAAATAACCATATAAAATGTGCACGGCGAAAATGCGACGTGTCTTTCTAAAATGGTAATCGTTCTGCGTACACTCTGGTGTCTGAACTAAATCGTAACTACTCGGGCATTTCCGTAACTGACAATACGCCTCGTACATCGTAACTACTCGGGCATTTCCGTAACTGACAATACGCCTCGTACATCGTAACTACTCGGGCATTTCCGTAACTGACAATAGGCCTCGTACATCGTAACTACTCGGGCATTTCCGTAACTGACAATACGCCTCGTACATCGTAACTACTCGGCATTTCCGTAACTGACAATACGCCTCGTACATCGTAACTACTCGGGCATTTCCGTTACTGACAATACGCCTCGAACATCAGTGTAGGGTGATGTGGTTTCCAGTGGCTACTTTTCAACACTAGGCACTCATTTTCAAGAATCATTTCCAGAATGTCAGACATTCAACGTCTGGGATTTTCAAAAAGGCCATCATGTTCCCATTTAATGATAAACAGGTTGTTTTCATGGTTGGATTCCTAACGGGAACCAGTCACGATCGATAGTCTCAACCAAGAGTTGTCGTTCCTTACCATTCATTCACATCTCTGTATTCCAAACCAGGATATGTTTTTTTATTTTGTACTGTCAAAGAAAAATACACACTTGTATATAAGTAAAACCTGTGAACAGAGGTCACCCTTGGAAAAGACATGATGTGACCATTAATGACAGACGGCCTTTATTCAGGGGTCAGTATGTTCTTATATAACTAATAATGTTTTTAATTAGAATGACATACACTAACTGGGTGGCCTTATTTCGAAAGTGGTTGCCAACACATAATTGAGTATTATTAACAAAGAATTCGAACGCATTAAGATGTTAATTGATAGCTTTCGTATATTCACTTTTAAATAAAACTGTACATAATTTCTGAAATTCCCCGTTCAAAGCTCTACCAGAAAACTTAGATATATGTGATAAAAACATATTTTTACTTTTTTC
Source organism: Lutraria lutraria (assembly GCA_964023205.1). NCBI lineage: Eukaryota > Metazoa > Mollusca > Bivalvia > Venerida > Mactridae > Lutraria > Lutraria lutraria. The sequence goes on from OZ026849.1 coordinate 17,079,289, forward strand.
TTTATAATATCTATCATTATACATTTGTAATTTCTTTTCATGCTGAAAAAAAACACTCGCCCCATGGTACCCTCCCATCAGCGTACCATCTTCCAAGAAAACCCTAATTATGAAAATAAGATAATAATATGTACATGTATGTAGTAAATAAATATATTGTATAGTCGACGTCTGAACTGGGCTATCATGGCTTTAAGCGTAATCGTTTTATCGCATAGACCCGGTTATTAACGCCTCAATTCATAGATTTATCTCGGTTTATCAATTGCTATAACGGAAACATCCGAGTGAATCCGAGTGCGTTCGTCCAATACCAATATTTACACTGGAACCATCCGAGTTTTGCCGATCATTAACTCGGGTGCAGTACCATATGTTACACCGAAATTATCCGAAATTTGACGATCGCATGCTCGGGTTCGATACCATATGTCGCACAACGATGATTTACATATACGTAAATAGTTAAATCAATATAACATTTATCAGCATAGCGACAGATGACAAAAGTATTACCTGTAAATTTGATCATATTGTTGTAACATAATTTTAAATTTCTTATATTATGAATCCGGATTATTTATTTGCCGCAAAGTGAGTACCTATATCTTTACATTGATATCTTGTCACACGAAATTCGAAGAAGAAAACGTGTAGATTTATATATATTTACCTTTTTCAGTTTCTTTGTTTATACACGTAGTTGACATAACAAGAATATTGATTGATAAATGTTGACAACAAAACTAACTGCCATGCTCTTGACGTTGTGTGCTTCTATTTAAAATATGTTAATTCATATCAAACGGACCCTTAAATAGGTAAGCTCATACATTTTCTGTCATTTGTTTTGCCATATATTCCAGTGGCCCGGCGTTCGAGTTGAGTACAGCATTGTTTTGGCTGGTGTTGTTGACATTTTCCGTGGTTACAATTTATGTATTATGGAGATGGTGTCAAGAGGAACGAAATAAATCGAGTACGAAAGAAAACGAGAAGATGGTTATGAAACCGGTTTACGCGCATGAAATTGAACCTGGAATTGTCATCTTACAAAGTGAGGAAGGCGAATACTTCAAAATACTCAAAGAATACAATCCCAAAACTGACCAGACTTACGGTTCCTTGTATACCGGTCAGCCACTGATGACGTCACCAATTCCAAATACGTCATCAGAGAGTGCTGCGTTAACACCAAGTCCATCAGCACCATCACCACATTGGGCATTCCAATGAAGGAATGAAAACTAACCGAATTTTGTGTCATGTGATACTTAATCGTGTATATATAATCGTGGGGAAGTCAAGAATTGACGTACGAGCACGTGGTACTTTGTTTACTACTGTACATGTATTATTCGGGGAATACACACGGATTTATAAAAATTATGTGATAATTATTCAATATACTGTGTAAATAATCTATTTTACTTATGTTGGTTTGTATTATATTTAGTTAATAAAATATTATTTTGCGAAAATAAAGTTGATTAGATCTATACTAGCTATTTGTGGGTTTCATTTTTATGATTTTTATATGTGATAAATGAAACAGCGACATACTTATCAAAGGTAGCTTTATGTCTATGTTTTTTACGGTATTTTGTTTCCGATAAAAATGCAATATTAGGACCAATTTTTTATGGAAAATAAAGATGATGGAGTTAATTCTAGTAATGCTATAATAAAAAGCAGTTATAGACCTACATTGTATACTAGTATGACATGTGTATACATATATCGCATACATATATAACAACTATCTTGTTTTGTTTTTCACTTATTTTATTTCATATTCACATAAGCTAAATCATTTAACTTAACAAGCTAACTACATTTAATATAAAACAATGAACGTCGAAGGTGACATCACTTACACGCTTTGCATGCATATCAGTCCTTCAGTGCTTTGATTATTCAAAATATAAATTCTCTATCAGTACAAACAAATAACAATAACAAAAAATATACGAGGGTCATTCAAATGTAATACATTTTTGCAATACAATGTATGTACAATGTATATAATATATACATTATATATCAATTATCTCGGAAAGTAGTAATGATCACAGGTGGCTGTATCAATGTTTGTTCACAAAAAAAAGATTTTTTGTGTAAACTAAACATTGATACAGCCACCTGTGGTAATGATTGCTTAACGAAACTTAAATACATCCAACAAATCAATTTCTTCAATACATTGAATGACCCTCGTATGAGATAAAAAGATAAGTTATACAATGTATAATACAAAAGTTATGACACAGAACAGAGATCAAATGCTGTAAAATATTTAGAGCTGGGAGGTTTTATCGGTTTATCGGTATATCGCGATATCAGCTAGACAATATAAATATCACAATACTTTTTCATCATACCGATATATCGGGTTAAACTTCAATACTGACTGAACTTTATGTTTATTATTGTAAAAAAAGTTCATACATTGTGTTAAGTGTTATCTATGTCTAAATGCTGGTCAATCTTGTAATATTATTGACTGTGAACACATACATATATTTATATTTATACATGCACTAATAGTTTCAACACTGCTAAAACAGAACAAATTATTTAAAATGTGAAAATACAAATGTACACTGTGAGCTATTGTCTGTATTATTACCCAAGGCATTATATAAATGATAATTGGTAATGTTTTTCTGTAATTTTACCATTTACAAATGTATATATATCGCGATACGTATCACGATACAGCATGAAATATTGTGATATATCGTGATACGCTTTTAAGATCCGATACCCAGCTCTAAAAATATTGTCAAGTAATACACGGTAAGACCTTTAACACAACACCAATAGTTTAGGCCTAAACAACTACTTCTCTAATTTTTCCCTGCCACAATAGAATGTATCAGGCCCGAGGTGTAGTACACACCCTTTTTACATTTTCTCTTTCTATGGGAACCAGATCAATGCCAATTTAATCAATCGCGAACCATAACCATGTTTGGAAGTCTGCTATTTTGATAATGATTCTTGAAAACGAGTGCCTAGACAGTGTTGAAAAAGCAATGACCGAAAACCACACAACCAAAATTTGTAACCTTACGTATGAGGTGTATTTCTCAGTGACGGGAATATCCGGAAATGCCCGAGTAGTCACGATTAATTATCTGGGTGGTTCAGAACTGTAATCAAATAATTCGAAGTCAAACTCATATATGTTTTTAATTTCCTCAATTGTTTCAGCACTGATGTCGCAATAAGCGTCTATTAAAGCGTGTCTTCTTTGCGAATGAACCTCGGCAGATGACATTGGGTAGCGTTTTATTGTTTCTAACACAGTACGAATGACGAAATTCATGTCGTCAGCTGTTACGTCATCAATCACGTGATCTGGAAATGGGTCATTGTTACGCACAAATCCTTGGTATTGGAAAGCTTTCCAAATTCTCCTTACTAGCTCGAGCCGCCTCATACAGCAATTTTGTACACGATTGTACGCTGTTTTGATTATTCCCGGAATAGTGGTGTTAATTCGATTTTCGTTCATTAATGATATGACGTCATTGGCTACGTCATCCTCGATTCCTAACTCGTCCAGAGCAAAAATGACGTCTTGTCGATTCGTTTCGTGCTTAACTACAGCAGCTACATTTAGATTACACGGCATGCATAGTGAATAGATTGGTGCCCAATGGCGATCCAGTTTACGCCCATATTGCGTTTGACGAACAATAAAATCCAAAAATTCCTGAAATGTAACGTCTAAATGACAGACCGTACCGTTCTTTTCCGGATGACGCTCATGTAGCTCTAACTCTCGGCGGATATCGTTGTTCAACCTAGGCATTAAATTTAAATAGGATTTGTCGACAAATCCAGAGAACAAACGACTGAATGGGTTTCTGGATGGTATCACTGCCGGATGTCGTACCATGTACTGGTAACTTAAATGACTATAATATTTATACATACTGTCATGTATGGTACTACGTCCTTTAGTTAAGAACGTGGTGGCATTGCCGTTGTTATGCAATATTTCAAACACCTGTGACCAAAACGTTGACCCAGATTTTGGTACCTTGCAGTAGGTAAATTTATATCTAGGAGAAAAATAAAAGCGAAGTGATAGTCTGTCTTTGTACATAGCCTTCTTAAGTATTGTTTTGTTGCCGCAAATTCGCCTGATATTCTTAATTCTGCCCTTTTGGTACTTTCTTACGTCTGTTGACGTCATAATATTGTCACGTGAGTTATCTCCAAACATCGATGAGGACAGAAAGGAAGATTTGCTCGTATCCCTACATCTTAACTGTTGCAGGTTATTAGTTATCTCTGCAATTAAAAATCAATTAATACAATTTGCACCATGTTTTGTTTTATTTACATGTATTTTGTTAAACCGTACTATCATGAGAACTTTTTAAATCAAATAAATCGATTTTAACATAACATTTATAGTACATGAATGTTGTATTATTAATTTTCCAGTTGAGTAAATTTTTGTTGTTATTTTAAACATAACATACTAAAAATATGTCAACAAGAAACGTACACTATAGCACGACCATGTGTTCTAGCCGTGATGGAAGAATATAAACTGGGGGTGTGAAACCAACAGCTAGGCATGAGTTTAATTCCAGATTTGTTCCCAATATCAATATACCCTATTTGACGTAGTGAATCATTCTGAATAATTTCGTAAAAGCTCAAAACATTTGGTCAAGCTATACTTTATAGTATTCAAAATACTGTGGAATCATTAATTTTCGTTGGGGATTTAATTTCGTGGATTTCGTGGGTCGGCTCATCCACGAAATCAAATCCCCACGAATTTAAATGCAGAGAAAGGGAATTGTTTTTCAAAAAACAAAATCCACGAATTTATGTCCCCACGAAATAGCTATTTTAGTAAAAACCACGAAAATTGAGCCCAACGAAAATAAATGAAACCGCAGTAATTGTTTAGGCCTTAGTAAGTAACATTAGTAAAAAGTCTCGTATACCGTCACCTGGGTTAAGGAAGGACAGGAGACTTCTTTTAGAAAAGTTTACTTTAAACACAAATATCGCTGTAGACAGAACACCAATGAGTAACAATGTTCGCTGTGTGCCACACTCCATAAGGTACGACTGTGTCCCGCCAAACAAAGTAATCATTTATAGTGCCATCCGTTGTAACCAGGAAGATCTGCAATAAAATATAAAATCCTATTTATTCTGTTTATAATATCAATTGATTATTAATGAGATAGCGTTGTATACGTAAATGTTAAAAATTCGCAATACGTTGTGGTTTCTTTGTGTAGTTGCTTCCCTTTGCAAGGACACCGCCATTGTTTATACGCGTTTGTCTCCCTTCACGTAAAGACTAAATTTATTATAGTATGTCAAGATATTTAACAAGCAAACTTCTCTGTTTGGAAAGAAAAAATGCCAGAACTTGTGTGCATAATTTCCTCCCTTTACGTATAAAAGACAGCGATTTAAACTGGTTCCCGTACCAAGTTGTAGTGCAGGCTTTATACAGCCAGGATCAACGGGAATCAGTTTAATAGCGAAAGTCATTGGCGTTTGTCTAAAGAAAAGCGTATTTTCCCAGTTACGGAATACGAGTGTTGCCATTATCTCCCATCCCGGTATATTTCAGTATTTTTACAAAGGAAAACAATTTTTAATTAACATTCACAGCGCAGAGTTTAACAACAAAAAATATACAATACAACCAAACAACAAGACGGTAAATGTCCGCGCACATATAACGTTTAGTCAAAGTATAAATTGATGCACAGCTAGGGAAGACATGCATTAATTATTTACATTTTTAGACTCTGTGATAAGTTAAGTCGAAGATATAGTGACAAGTTTCGAGTAGAGACGAATATCGCTTGAATTGATGCATACGTAAAATGTGTAGTACCCATTAACGGACCAGACTGTGGAAAGCAGCCTAGCTGTGCTTTCAGCCAAATATCAACACATTTAAGGGACAAGTCAAAAGTGGCCCGGACTTGCGCTAAATTGCTGGGTATTTTACAATAAAAAAAAAAAACAGGAAAAGATAATTTTGCATGTTCAGACACAAAGTTTCAAATGGCTTATTTCGTTCATAACACTGCATACGCTTTGATGTAAATATATACATGTAAGTACATATCTACGGGTGAGATTCATTTTGGTTCCTTTCTTTCACAGATAAAAAATATTAGTGGTTACTTAGCAATTCTGTTAAATGTAAAAAACTGTATCAAAATTGTGTCCTAGTTTGACGTAGGCCGCGTGAATACATATGTTTTTTAAAAATCATACGTTTTAAAATTATACCTTAGCATCTACGAGCCCAAAAATCAACCAAATTACAAAAAAATGTACGTGAAACTACATTCCAAATTCCAAATCACAAAATACTGATCTTAACGAATATTACGCTGTTTTGGGACAGACCTCGTGTGTATATATACATGTATATATATTGAATTATGAAAAAAATAACAATCCATAGGTATACTATTCATATTTTAGTCGCCAACCGTTTTCGTCCTTCGCTTCATCAGGGCAATAATACAAAAAAATGGCGTCAAAAGTCGATGGTTGGTGATTAAAAAATACATACCATATAAATGGAATGTTAATTATGTTTCATTATAACTTTATTTTACTCGGACTATTTTCAACGTTTTATATATATTTAGCATATATTACATATAGAGCTAGTACAATATAAACATCACACTTCTGTATAAATTATTGACTAAAATATACATGATTATACTTAACAAATTGACTAAATAACAGAAAGACAAGCAATGGATGAAATAAAACATAGAAGTTTGATTTTTTACAAACACTTAGGAATGTAATTATGAATAGGATAACATAAAAAATGAAATGAGTTTCCCATCATTTCTACTATATAAATGTTGACAAAACAGTAGCTTACCAATGCATCATAATGAATGTAAAAAATAACACCTACCTGTCAGATTTTATCTAACTAAGCGACGATCAAAAGAAGGACTGTAAGCGCACAGACATTTTGCTTCGGTGCATATTCATATACTTCCAAGGACTGCCAAATTGTTACAGAAACGTATAAATAAACGTAAATAAAGACTCTGTTATTTGGCAAATGGCAATCATATTATCAATAACAATACAGATATCCACGAAAATGCGCCAAGAGCCGAAAGTCAAACACTAAGCGTTGTATATATCCATTGCAAACATCGCTTGTAGCATGTATTGATTTCTGGAAAGCTAACTAGCCCCCATGCTATTGTCTTAGAAAGATTTTTATTTGGCTGTCTGTTGTTGTGCGTATCTTAGCCTTAAGCGTTTGGTATTCTCTCAAATTTAACTCAATTTGTTAGATTTCTCTGGAAGCAAGTACTGTACATGAATTTGATTAAAGTTTCCATCTTCGAATTTCAAAAAATGAGACTTATGGTAGATTTTTGACGGCTTTTAGTATAGAATCTTTACATAATCTTTCTTCTGTGTGTTTTTCTGCCATTCGCGGACGGGCACCTTAACTGTTTCCTGATTAACGCTATAAATAAATAATTAAATACAGAATAAATGCAGTAACACTGACATATATCACTAGTGATGATGAATTATTTATAATTTGTCGGAAATCATTGATTTGTTTGTATCAATAATAGAACATTCGTCTGAAAGTGTAGCATCTGTTTATGTAATAGCACTGTCTTTAAAGCCGCTGAGCTATATAGATACATTGCACATATTGTTCGTATATGTTGTTTTATTGTAAGAGTTATGTCCCAGTTTTTATTCCTTATTTTGTTTAAAATTGGTTATTAAGTAGTACATTTTGAAAATTCACGTAGACATTCAACACAATCTTGACATACTTGCTTATGGGGCAAGGCACATCTTTAGCACAAGTTCCACAGCACAGTCAACATTATTTTAAAGTTGATTTGCCCATTCATTTGGTAAAATAGTACAAAATAATTCGACGGACATTTTCTAAAAAAAATAATAATACAGGTTCCGAAGAGAAATGGGTAAGAGCACATGATTGTTTTATTGACAAAATTATTGTCATAATTATCAGGTCTCAATTAAAAAGCAATTTCAGATTGGGTGGTGGGAGGCTAATTTTGAGTTTGTTAGTCACTGGGCGGGGTATATATACATCCATTTTTAATAACCATTCCAGCCGCAATCACAGTGCCCGCTCGATTCCAACGGTCCTGCTTATTGATCAAGAGAGTAATCCATCTATTTAAACTGGTTCCCGTTCCATGTTGCAGTGCAACAAACAGACGGCTTCCAGACATTTCACCCCACAGCCAAGTCACCACTTGGCTATTTTTTACCAGACATTTCACCCACAGACAAGTCACCACTTGGCTATTTTTCCAGACAGTTCACCCCACAGACAAGTCACCATTTGGCTATTTTTCCAGACAGTTCACCCCATAGATTGTTCACCCCTCATTTCTTGAAAATTGACACAGACTATTCACCCCAATTTTCAAATTTAGTTTATGTTTTAATCAAAGGGGATTGACAAAAAAAATCGAAAAAAAGCATATATATGTCTAAGCATATTTATAGATACAAGGGGTTTTGCTCCAAACTCAGCATTAAACTGACACACGTAACAAATTGCCTATAATTTGTACAAATGTCATTGTATAAATATTTTTTGTGTGCCTATCGTTATTGCCATACAATGCCAAACATAAAAAATATAACTTCCAACAATTCATATGAACGGTAATTATTTTATAAACGTTTCCTTTTAGCAAAGGCGTCCAAAATCCTATCCATTTACACGATCTCGAACAAACGCGCTACACCCGAAAGCAATGTTTACGGGTACGATTCGTTAGACTAACTTATTTTTTATCTCTCGTCACCATTTTTCTTTTTCTGAATCGTTGAACATGGAAGAAAATCAGATCTACGTCAACTTGCCGGCAATATTTCGTCGCAGTCTTAAGAATTTATAATGTTTTTATACCACAAACAATTACCTATATATATATTTTTTTCTCGTTCCGCTCTCTTCAGGGTCTTCACAGAGAGGAGCCTTAAGTTCATGGTTTGGTATCAATCAGAACTCCTTGGCGTTTGTTTCCAAAAGTGTAATCGTGGAATCGTGGATATGTCTGCTAAATAGAATTCAGATTAATGAGGGTTGTCCTTTAGGTATGTAGATTTTTCTCATAACTCGGACATTTTTCAATATTTTGTAACCTAATTTCTGTGACGTATAATTGAAACCTTCCTTTAGCTGTGGTGCAAATTTGATTAAAATCCAAATACATGTAGTCTGTATAGTGTTGCACACTGCTTAATTATACCACTAACATCCATCCGGCGCACGGTCTAACGTCACTTTGACGTCGGGTCAAACTGCCATCTTAAACTTTTTCAATGTAGTCACTGCTCGTACATGTGGGTAATAGATTTTTTTGGTCTACTGATCAAGAGGTAAGAGTTCGAACCCCGGGCGAGTCCCACACTTTCCGTAACAGATTTCACTGAATATATTACATCCTATGTTAAATTGTCCTCCATGTCTGAATTATGTGGGGTAGCTTGTCTGTATGTAAAATGATGTTAGTACTGGCCAAGGCCTAAATGAAGCCCAGGGAAGCTGGTAAGGATAACTGCCCGCCACGATATAACGAAATAATGTTAAAAATGGCTTTAAATCCGATGAAATAAATTAATTGAAAATGCTTAAGTTGTAAGTGAATTGTTTGATGACCCTGAATCTTGTTTTACAATCTTATTTGTTTATGTCATTAACAGGTTCAAACTCTTCACTCAGCTCATCAACCAACGAGTCAGCAACCAGTATTAACCGCTCAGCCACGTCAAGTATTGTCTGCTCCACAGCAAGTCTTAACTTTTCAAACACAGCGTGATGCAGCGGCACAACCGCGCCGGGTCGTATATGCACCGCGCCAGATAATTACAGCTCTGCAACAATCTTTGTTTCAACCGCAACAGACGATCACAGCCCAACAGCAAACCGCACAACCCGTCCACACAGCTCAGACTGTGCTATCCTCAGCTGCGCAATTACCATGCTACGCAACCACGAGCTGCACTTGCCGCAATGAGTGGAATGACTGGTATTCACGGAATGGGCGGAATGTTACCGGGTATGAATCCCATGTCAGCAATGATGGGTGGTATGGGTCTGGGAATGTGTGGTTGGGTATCATGTGTATGTAGTTGGGTATCATGTGTGTGGTTGGGTATCATGCGTGTGTAGCTGGATATCATGTGTGTGTGTAGCTGGGTGTCGAGTGTGTGTGGCTTGGTATCATGTGTATATTGTTGGGTTTCATGTGTGTGTATTAGTGAGGTTATCATGTGTGTGTGTGTGTATTAGTGAGGTTATCATGTGTGTGTGTGTGTGTGTGTGTGTGTGTGTGTGTGTGTGTGTGTGTGTGTGTGTGTGTGTGTGTGTGTGTGTGTGTGTGTGTGTGTGTGTGTGTGTGTGTGTGTGTGTGTGTGTGTGTGTGTGTGTGTGTGTGTGTGTGTGTGTGTGTGTGTGTGTGTGTGTGTGTGTGTGTGTGTGTGTGTGTGTGTGTGTGTGTATTAGTGAGGTTATCATGTGTGTGTGTATTAGTGAGGTTATCATGTGTGTGTGTGTATTAGTGAGGTTATCATGTGTGTGTGTGTATTAGTGAGGTTATCATGTGTGTGTGTGTGTGTGTGTGTGTGTGTGTGTGTGTGTGTGTGTGTGTGTGTGTGTGTGTGTGTGTGTGTGTGTGTGTGTGTGTGTGTGTGTGTGTGTGTGTGTGTGTGTGTGTGTGTGTGTGTGTGTGTGTGTGTGTGTGTGTGTGTGTGTGTGTGTGTGTGTGTGTGTGTGTGTGTGTGTGTGTGTGTGTGTGTGTGTGTGTGTGTGTGTGTGTGTGTGTGTGTGTGTGTGTGTGTGTGTGTGTGTGTGTGTGTGTGTGTGTGTATTAGTGAGGTTATCATGTGTGTGTGTGTGTCTGTGTATTAGTGAGGTTATCATGTGTGCGTGTATTAGTGAGGTTATCATGTGTGTGTGTGTGTGTTAGTGAGGTATCATGTGTGTGTGTATATTAGTGAGGTTATCATGTGTGTGTGTGTATTAGTGAGGTTATCATGTGTGTGTGTGTATTAGTGAGGTATCATGTGTGTGTGTGTATTAGTGAGGTTATCATGTGTGTGTGTGTATTAGTGAGGTTATCGTGTGTGTGTGTATAAGTGAGGTTATCATGTGTGTGTGTATTAGTGAGGTATCATGTGTGTGTGTGTGTATTAGTGAGGTTATCATGTGTATGTGTATTAGTGAGGTTATCATGTGTGTGTGTATTAGTGAGGTATCATGTGTGTGTGTGTGTTTTAGTGAGGTTATCATGTGTGTGTGTATATTAGTGAGGTTATCATGTGTGTGTGTATTAGTGAGGTTATCATGTGAGTGTGTATTAGTGAGGTTATCATGTGTGTGTGTATTAGTGAGGTATCATGTGTGTGTGGTTGGGTATCATGTGTGTGTATTAGTGAGGTTATCATGTGTGTGTGTATTAGTGAGGTTATCATGTGTGTGTGTATTAGTGAGGTATCATGTGTGTGTGGTTGGGTATCATGTGTGTGTAGTAGTTGGGTATCATGTGTATGTAGTTAGGTATCAGGTGTGTGTAGATGGGTATCATGTGTGTGGTCGGGTATCATGTGTGTGGTTGGGTATCATGTGTGTGGTTGGGTATCATGTATGTGTAGTTAGGTATCATGTGTGTGTAGTTAGGTATCATGTATGTGTGGTTGGGTATAATGTTTGTGTAGTTAGGTATCATGTATGTGTAGTTAGGAATCATGTATGTGTAGTTAGGTATCATGTATGTGTAATTGGGTATCATGTCTGTGTGGTTGGGTATCATGTATGTGTGGTTGGGAAGCTTGTATGTGTAGTTAGGTATCATGTATGTGTGGTTGGGTATCATGTATGTGTAGTTAGGTATCATGTATGTGTAATTGGGTATCATGTATGTGTGGTTAGGTATCATGTATGTGTAATTGGGTATCATGTATGTGTGGTTGGGTATCATGTATGTGTGGTTGGGTATCATGTATGTGTAGTTAGGTATCATGTATGTGTAATTGGGTATCATGTATGTGTAGTTAGGTATCATGTATGTGTGGTTGGGTATCATGTATGTGTAGTTAGGTATCATGTATGTGTAATTGGGTATCATGTATGTGTGGTTGGGTATCATGTATGTGTGGTTGGGTATCATGTATGTGTGGTTGGGTTTCATGTGTATGTAGTTGGGTTTCATGTGTGTGTAGTTCGGTATCATGTATGTGTGGTTGGGTTTCATGTGTATAAAGTTGGGTTTCATGTGTGTGTAGTTCGGTATCATATATGTGTGGTTGGGTTTCATGTGTGTGTAGTTGGGTATCATGATAATAGTAATCCTCAGAAGTTCTTTTGTTATCCTTCAATCTTGAGATATACCTTGATCTCATGTCCACATTGAAAAATTCCTACATCTGCTTTACTTTTGGTAGACTCGTTTAGTGAAATTTTGTGATCAATTATTCTGACAATTATATTCATGTACCACACAAACATCATGTTGTATGTTTACTAATGTTATATATCCAAGTTAAAACGAAGAAAACTGCAAAGCTCACATCTTTATTGTATGATACATGTATTGCTAAAGTATTTATAAGAATGAGTTCAAAATAATTAACAACGAAGTACACACAGTTATTTGTAACTACATAAATAGTATCACTGTAGACAAAACAACTGAGCAGACTGTAGGCCTCCATGTCATGAAAACTTTCATTTTGTTTAGATTAATTAATGTAAATCAGCTATATAATGTTATAATACAACATACATATATAATATTAATGCAAAAGTAAAAAAAAAACGGAACGGAATTTTTTTTTAAATTATTTTGAAAAAAAAAATGAAGTTCACAACAAATTCACCAAAAATGCAAAAAACAACTTTTTTTCGAAATTTGCATTTAAATTGATCTCATCTTGTAGGAAATGATCTAATTAAGAAAATTAATGGTCACATGACATGTTTCCGTTGAGAAATAAAAAAGTTATGAACATTTTTGTCCGTATGAATTTCACACATTTTGTTGATGCGTTCAATAAAGTTGCTTATAAAGACAACTTTTTACATGAAATTTTTACAAAAACACAACAAAAACATTTACTGACAACTTCTTGTTTCAAAGTCTAACCATCTATCAGATTTATCTGTGATGTTTATTGTAGATATTGATTCAAGATATTCAGACATGTATTTCACAGACTCCTCCACTGACAGTACACTGTGAGTTTCTCCATCAACTGATGTAATCTGACATCCAACTAACTCAACTTTTATATCAGAAATATTCACAAAACTTTCCACAAAACAATGAAAACATTGACGACTCATTGTGACATCAAACAGCTCTATCTTCACTTGTGTTACCTGAGGATGTAGTTGTAATAAAACATCATCAGGTAACTTCATGTGCCACAGTGTTAGTGACTTGATGCATGGAAGAGATTTCACTGTAGACGTCAATGTTTTCATTGTTTTGTTATCTGACATGTTACCAGGGTAACCAATGATATAAAGATGTTCAAGTTGTGAATCTTTAATACATTTGAATAAATCACTATTATAACAAAGTCTAACAATCCTCTCAGATAATGGATCCAATGTGACGGACTTTAAACTAGAATTGTTTACATTGTTACATAAAATATCAACTCTCTGCAGATATAATGAAGTGAGTTTTGTATGATGTGAAAGATTTAGAGTCAATGTACAGTCACTATCATCATCCTGGTGATTAACACAAGACACAAGAGACAATTTTATATTTTCAATGAGAACATTGTCAGACAGAAATTTCACCAGATAATGTAAACTGTTATGTTGCATTTTAACATCAGACAGAGACAATGATGTCAGATGATGGAGACTTCTCACAGGTAATTCTGGTATCAATGTATAACCAACAACATAATAATCACCTTGAATACAAACAGTGTACAGTGTTGATTTATTCAGTAACATGAACTGAGTGAACTTTACAATATCAGCAGATGACACTCTATCAATATTTAAATATTGCAGACAATGGATTTGATCAAACTCTGGGTAATATTTACCTTTAACTGAATGTATTGATTTTACACATTTTTTATTGAACAATAAAAGTTGTCTCAAAATATCAACATTAGAATCATCATCAAATATGAAATCTTCCATTTTTAATACTATTGCTTTAGATTTACTGAATTCATTGAAACAATTGACAACAATATTTTGTAATGACTTCATTTGAGTATAGTAAGAATAATTGTTATAGTGAAATATAGCATTTCTCCTGATCAAAGCTAAATCATCAGATAGTTGTAAGTAAATATTGTCAAACAATTGTTTTATTCCATCATAAGAAAATCCAGCAAGTAAGAGTAAGAGATTTTCACAAGGTAAAACTTGATCTAAACATTTCCATCTTTTAGTAACATCATTGAATGGCTTACTGGGGTCAAATGATGATATAAATAATGCAGCAAAAAATTCAAGGTAACTTTTATGTATAAAGCTTAATTTCAGTTTTTCAACAGAATATGACCAGAAAACTTCATTTTTAGACAAAACACCTATTTTACAGAGAAAGTCAGTTTCCTCACAAGAAAAACAATATGGTTCAGATTCTAACTGTTTCCTTGTAAATATAAGGCTTGCTACATTATCTTCTTGTTTGAACATTGAACAAAATGAAAGATGACATACTTTATACAATAAGTTAACATATTCATTCAAATATATAAGCTCTGAGAGAGAATCAGGTAGCTGTAGTGATCTAGTATGAGTCTTTTTTGCTTCATTTTGTGATGCTAAAGATGGTGGAAAATCAACTCCTCTCTGTTCAGCTCTATCAAACAACATTTCTAGAATGTTTGAATAGATAACTGCCCTGGGCATATCAGTCAATGTGATTTCAAACCATAACAGCACCAAGTGAGATGCAATTAATGGAATACAGAGCTGACTTTTCAAACCACAATCAACTATCTCATGTTTGAAATCTGACACTTTCTTATCACTGGAAGTTCGCTTATTTATGCAATTTATGATATTTTTTATATAACGTTCTGATGAAGCTCCTGAGATGCCAGTCATCTGAATTTGATGATCAATGTCTATCTGATGGGATAACCTTACACTCTCAATTCTGTACGGCCGACATGTAGTTAAATACACACAGCTTTCAGAGTAAATCTTCTCAGGTATTTTGTGATTCTTTTTTCCAACTTTCTTTGGTGACCATTCATCCATACCGTCCATAAGAACCAAGCATTGTTTATGTCTTAAAATAGACCTGATGAGCTGTTTATACTTTTCTTCTGACTCATAGAATTGTTCAGTTATCATATCTAACACATGAGTATGGTAAGTATCTCGTAGATCTATATAAAACACATACTCAAAATTGGAAATAAAGTCAACATCTTTCTGTAATTTTTCACACTCACTACCTAACCTATCGCCACACTTAGCCATGCACCAAAGTAAGCATAGGTGCTTACAAAACGATGTTTTTCCAACGCCAGCGTCACCAGTTATGAAAATTTGCTTAAATGACTTATTTTCTTCACAAAATATGTCACTATACCCATTAATTGGTTTGGTACCCGTCCTTGTTTGGTCTACATTGGACCTTGTAGGATTTCTTGTCTCAACTCTGGACATTGTGGGAGATTGATACACATGTAAAAGATCTTCCGTTTTATTTTCAAACACTGGTGACACTGGCAAGGCCTTAAAATGGCATTTGTACATTTCTATGATATCTTGCTGAATGTCTGAAATGAGAAAAACAAAAAAGTTTAAATACAATCTGGAGTACAAGACTAGACAAAAGCAGAATTATAGTAGCTTAAATGAAAGTTAACTAATGCTTGTTTGAGCTTTACGCCCCTTTTCAACAGTCAGGACTCATATGAGGCGAACAGTTCATCATTCTTACCATCATTCCTGGGAAGAACTAGTACAAGACTCCCAACCGTTCGTAAGCAACTGCCCACTTTCTCACATAAACAGACAGGGTCGGTAGCCGGGCTAGAACCCACATCCCTCAATCAGTAAATTGTTACAGTGATTTGAAGTTGGTGATCTTAACCAATCGACCATGGAGGCGGGTTAATCTGAACTAAAACGGATTCCCAGGAGCCGCCACATGCAGCAATGTCAACTGTTTCAGCCATAAACCAACTTAACATAATAGCTACCATACAGGTCTTCACACATAGAATAATTGAAAATGCCTCATCCAAAATCGTAATTACGCCTTATCAACTTACATGAACAAAATCACCACATTCACTGAAACGTTCAAATAGTATGATTCCGTGACCATCACCTAGTTATTTTTTCAAAGCAGACGTTTCATTGGGTGATGCACTCAGGATAGTAATGGCGTAGCAAGGAGGAAATGTATAACGGGAGTCGATGATTTTTACTAACTGCACATGAGTAGAACATTCCCGAATCATCCTTTTTATGCTGAATCAGTGTATTTTAGTGTCATTTGAGGTTAGCATTATCAATAAAATTCACGAAATGTTCAATGAAAAAGATGAAATAACTGCAGCATTGTTTTGAATTCAACAAAATACTTATTGATCAGGACTGCATAGAATAACATGTTAGCTATATGTAGACACAAGCTATTTAAAATGTGAGTGATTTTTGAAAGTTATGAAGTGTTAAACCAACTTGGTGTGGAAACTTGTCATTTCAGAATTTGGAACCATTCTATATGCATATATGATAAATGTGTGTTTGCTCCATGCAGCCATTTTAGGCCTTAATAACCATTATACACTATCCCTTCAACATGCTAGGGCCTATGCTTAAAACTCAGAATCGTTTCTGTTGCTATCCATAAATGAAAACCATTTTTGATATCTATAAATACCTGTTAGCTCTACATGTTGGCTTTCAGTTTTTTGTTGTGACAGGGCTACATCATCCAGTTTTTTCTCTACCCCAATGAGTTTATGGCTTACATGTGAGACTTCATGTTTGACATCCGAAACTTCACATTTTACATCCGAGACTACATGTTTGACATCTGAGACATCATGCTTTACAGCCGAGACTTCATGTTTGACATCTGAGACATCATGTTTTACAGTCGAGACTTCATGTTTGACATCTGAGACTTCACGTTTTACATCCGAGACTTCATGTTTGACATCCGAGACTTCACGTTTTACATCCGAGACTTCATGTTTGACATCCGAGACTTCACGTTTTACATCCGAGACTTCATGTTTGACATCCGAGACTTCACGTTTTACATCCGAGACTTCATCTTTGACATCCGAGACTTTATGTTTTACATCTGAGACATCATGCTTTACAGCCGAGACTTCATGTTTGACATCCGAGACTTCACGTTTTACATCTGAGACATCATGCTTTACAGCCGAGACTGCATGTTTGACATCTGAGACATCATGTTTTACAGTCGAGACTTCATGTTTGACATCCGAGACTTCACGTTTTACATCCGAAACTTCATCTTTGACATCCGAGACTTCATGTTTTACAGCCGAGACTTCATGTTTGACATCTGAGACTACATTTCCGACATCAGAGACATCATGTTTTACTTCCGTGACTTTACGTTCTACTTCAGAGACTTTACTCTTTAATTCTTCAATTCCATGGTCCATTATTTTATCACTTTCTTCCCATGCTTTTATTACCTCGTTGTAGTCATTCCTCAAGTCTTCATCTACATCCATATGACCAGCTTCATCAATCAATTGTTGCAGTTGAGTAATACCAGCTTTTTTATTGAGCCGAGTTAAAATCTATAATTAACACAAAATAGTGTAGAAGAAAGAAAACGTAAACATACAAATAAGTAATCCATGAAGCACATTAATTCATTATTCAAAAATTCTAATTATAGTGTTTAATAATTTAAGTAAATCGTTAATATGTCAATTCCAAACTAGAGCTGTCACAGAGGTGACTAATACCCCGCTGCCGCTTTGACACTAAGAATGTGATAGTACACTATACGGCTAAGTTCAAGGGGACATAACTCTACAATGAAAAAAAGATTTACTCCTTTTGGATTTATTGTTCCATCTAGTCTACTTTTAGACTTTATCTTCTCTACAGCAAGCGGTACGCCGTAAGACATTAACACTGAATACCACTGTACATAAACTGTTACATGTTCCAAGTAGAGTTTGTTAGATTAGATTAACTGTATGAGTATGTACCAGACAAAGACTGGATTATATAAACCTGATTTCCGATAATAAAGGAAGCAAGTTTCAATCAGATTTTAATTTGACTGCACTTGTGGGTGTATGCATTGACAGATTTATGAAACATTCATCGCTTGAAGCTGAAAATTGATGGCTTCCGCGTCATATATATTTTTTAGCAAGCACCAGTTTTATTTCGGTGTACATAAATTTTTCCCAACAGATTTTGTCGGGGGATTACCGCAGAAACTATTTGACTTGTTAGTACTTGCCTACTTGGTAACCAAGAAATATGAACATATAGCCTTGTATACAAGAAACTGTCAACTTCCAGAACATTTAGTGTGAATCAGAGGTGGAGGATAAATAATTTTAATGTATTAACAGATATATAAAATACATGTATTTACCATACTCAATTCGTTCCACTTAACTTTCAGCTCAGCATCAGGTAAACGTAACTTGTCACTATGCATCAGCTGAAATATAGTTTTTATTTTCTTACTTGAAATGCACAAGCAAACTCCCACTAAAAAATCATCATATTTCAACCAAACATCATTAGAACTGTAAATAATTATTGACAAACAAATTATTTTATCTTTCAATGAAATTTTCAATTAGTGATATTCAACTGATACAAATAAATGCTAGTTATAGAACAATGTTTATTACACTCATATGCAAAACTCTGAATCAATACATCTATATATATCATGGCATTTTTTCAAAGGTAGGGGAAGGGGCCTTTTCATTAAATTTGGGGGAAAATAGCGCATGATTTTTGCAAAAGGGGAAGAAAAAACTTGATGTAAATTGAATTTTAGGGGAAAACTGCATGATTTTAAAGAATTTTCCAGAGGGGAAGACGCCTATTAACAGCCCCTGCTATAGAAGGAAAAAAAAGCCCAGTATATATATGTGGAAGATTTGGAGATTAATAAAATATGCAAGTATATTCTTTATAGTAGGAGTTGCTTCCCTTTGTACCTAAAATTTACCAAAAACACTTCGGAATACTGAAAACAAACATTTTTATGATACTCTCAGAACTAAGTTAAATTACTGCTAGTTATGAAATACACCCAATTACAAAATTCTGATACGTTGGTTTTATTATATTAGAAGCCATGAAGATTTGTTAATAGTGTTTTATCACTTTTGTAAACGTAGATCCGGAAAAATATACAAAACTTCATTCAACAGTCCAAATGGAATTCTAGTTTCAATTCGAATTATTTTGTACCATTAAGTGTCCATGAGGTGGAAAATGACAAGTCCTGTATATACGTAATGGAATTAAACATAATTAATTAATATCAAATATACCTCATTTCTGCACATCCTTAATCTAGCAATATCAGCCTCTATACAGGTATCTGTCGGTGCTGGCGTCATCCACACCTGATCTCTGGGAGGACATAATCCACATATGTTTCTCAGAAGACATGACAGTAAAGTTATATCAAAATCAGCAATACATGGTTTATAGTTAGCTGACAATAGCATCTGCTTCTGGGCTGGTGTTATCAGTCTTGCTGCAGTTAATTGTTGGATATCTTTACTTTTAGAAGTTAGGTATTTACTGATGTCATTTCCTGCCATTATGTCAAACAGCTCCCAGAGAACTTTAGTACCAATATTTACCAAAAGATACTGGTATCGAAAGATGAAAGTGTCTGAAATCAAACGAACAAAGTTAATCATACTACACTACAAAAGCTGCATCCAAAAGCCTGTCTTACAACAATAAAATTACCAGCATTTCATGGATGATATCTGAGTACCAGATATTTGACCAGTTTTAGTCTTTACAAAAATATCCGTGTAAAGAGCCAGAAGAATCAACATCAGAAAACAGTTAATACTACATTTCAACAAGTACCAAATGATATTAATGTGAAAGAGGTGGATGAACAGACTCTTAAGCATAGTAAGGTATTGTATTACTAAAGGCAACAATAATAGAACATCACCAACCTGGGCCAGGATTTTGTTCGATCCCTGACATTATCAGTAGCATCTTTACAAAACTAACACTTCCGATAATCCTTATCAATGTGCTAAAATTGATAATTATCAGCCCAGCAGCACCATGACCTGGATTAAACATACCAATTCTGGACCGGTACGTACTAACATCCACACCCATCTTTACTTCTGAAAACAAATACATCACTCATTTAATGATATAATTCAAGTTATCTAACACATACATCAGGTTTAAATCAATATTAAGTCTGTTTGCCCTTCTTTGATTGACCTAAAAATCTCTCCCCCCCCCCCCCCCCCCATAAAAAAAATATATTGCAAACACTGGAGAAATACTTTTACAGAAAATGGCCAAAGAATGCATAGATGAAACCTACTCATTCTCTCCTAAAATCCAAGCTTGGTAAAGGGCAAACTAACATATATTTCATTCAGGCTAGCCGCTACTTTTTCCTAAGGCGGTGGCGAGTATCCGAGTAATCGGATAATCACGAATCAAATTGAAAAGTTGAGTATGAATAATCGTCATTACTAAGATTCGTGGTTCGCGATCTTGGTTTTTAACAAAATGAAAGTGTATTCTTTGTTCTCAAAAATCCCTTTTCTCTGAATAAATATTGTCTCATCATGGACTACTAAAAGAATGTTTACCAAGATGTCCTATCAGTTCTTTGAATAACAATGCTGGTAAATCAATTTGGCCTGGTGCACAAATTATGGTGCATTTGAGTTAGCATCAAGACCAAAAAATAAAGTACTGAATTTTCTGTATTTTTCCACTTTTTAAGTAAGTCTAGACCATCTAGAAACACAACTCAGTAATGAAAAGATAACTTTCACTCTGTTTTTTATTTCTTGGACGTTCATAGACACATAGGTAGATTGGGGACGGACATTACAGACAGGAGCATTACACCTTTTTAAACATATAACCAGAAAACAAAGAAAGTTTCAACTGTCCTTATTTCATACCATTTGCTATTTCAGTACATACTAGTTCAATATACATCGTCTTTTTCATGGGGAAAATCATATATTGAGAAATATGAAGCAGTTGAAAATAACACATAAATAGGAAAAAACTAGCATTTTTTCCTGTGTTAAATCAAATGATATAATTATTGCCATTTTAGCATGAAAAAGCAGTAATTCACTGAAGTAACAGATATACAGACATAAAACTTACAAAAACAGTTGTTTTCATTCTTAATTTATATTTAAAGCATTTTTTTAAAATTTTAATGAAAGGGGACGGACATTACAAATAAGGGGACGGACATTACACAGTTGATATCCAGGTCCTTTTTGTACTTATATCATGCTATGTTTACAGTTCTTACATTATTTCAGTAGCTAACAAGAACACATCTTCATCTTTATTAACATTTAGAAGAATAAAGTTAAAATAAAATATTTTTTGTTATCTTTGTGACACTGATTTGACACCTGTTCGACTCATCACTTAATTATAGCACTAATTAATGAACTTATAAATTTTGTTTTAAGTAAGATATTTTGCAGTTTAGATTATCTTTCTTTTGACTCATCTCTTAATTACAGCATTAATTCATTAATTTAAAAAAAATGTTTTAAGTAAGATATTTTGCAGTTTAGATTATCATTCTTTTGATATAAAAAGTATTGTTGTTAGGCAAATATTAAGCTTATAATTGAGGACACAAATTAATAATTTCTTGTTTCATTTTGTTTTTCATGTAAACTTCATGTTATATTTTGGCAATTCTTTTTTACAAACACATTGTTTTATCATAATAAACAATTGATTTATCATTATTTGATCTTATCTGATGGTATATATTAGTCTTTAAAAGTGTCATACTTGTCAGCTGCAATAAACAATCTATGACCATAAAACTTTTGGTGACACATGTTTTGGATGATATCTAAGGACCCATACTGTTCTGGGACTTACTCCCCAAGACCCTTGATAATTGCACTGATTAACATCTAATGTGGCTACTGAATTTAACTTCAAAGACCTGCCAAACTCTGGGATGAAATTTTGTTGTTGTTTTTTTATCAAAAATTTATAATATAGATTTGACTAGATCTTCAGTATTAAGTTACCCAGAAAATATGATGGTGTTATTTTTTCACAGTAATTTAAATTTAGACATTTTTTAAAGTTTAAACCACATTTTATTTTAACATTAGATTTTATGGAATATTGAGGTAAATAACTTGAACTTTGTCACAGAGGTGACTTATACCCTCGTTGCCGCTTAAAGACACTAAGAATGCGATAGTACACTATATCACAGTATATGGCTAAGTTCAAGGGCACATAACTATAATGTGTGGATCACTGGGCATGGAAATGCGTCTTGAACATCTACACTTCATGTTGATGACATATTTTATGCTTCATTGCAACTGCTTAAAGAATGTGGAAGTAGTTCATTTCACAAACTTGTGATTTTGTTTGTGTACCGACCAAACGACCGACAGACTGACTCGAATATAGCCCCTCTCAAACTTCATTTGAAGGGATATAATTATTTACATAAAATTTTCATTTTATATCAGAAAATAAACACTTTATTAGGGATAAAAAATCAGAGGCGTGATTTAGCTTGATTATGCAGATGAGGTAGAGGCATGATTTGGCGGGATCATGAAGTAAAGGGTTAATAAACCCCACTCCCAATCTGTTGTTAAATTTTAACACATTTATTTAATTTATTTTTAATTAGAGGTTAATATTGTACATAAATAGCATAAAACAAGTGAAGCAGCATGAAGCAGAATTAAAACTAAGTTATATACATATGTATCATGTCAGATAAATATCAATAAGTAGATAAATAGGATACTGTAATGTCCATCCCCTTTTTGTAATGTCCGTCCCCATTCATGAAAAAGCATTTTAAACTTCCAAAGAGCAAACCTTGATGCTCATATGAATAGAAAACCTTCAATGTTGCCTAAAAATAACATTTTTACATGAAAATATAATTGTTGTAAGAGTTTAATCTATTATAGTCTGTATTTTTGACACAAGCATTTAATGAGCTGGAAAATATGCATGAAACATATTTATTTTTAATTAATTTAAGTGAAACAAACATCTTTGTACTCCTAATGTCTTATAAGATAACATTTATTATAAAAAGCACTGTTAAATTAACTTTCATGTAATTGTTTCCATGACCATTTGTTTGGGGACGGACATTACAGGGACGGACATTACAGATAACTTTTATGTTGTTCCAAATATTTTTTGTTCTATTATTTACATTCAGGCAAATACTGTTGATTTATCATCATGATGCATAAGGGGATATTGTAACCTATTTCAAATGTTCTCTGTATGCTTAATTGTTCCAGTGACAGGGGGGGACGGACATTACAGGTTTTTTGACACAAACATAAAATGACATTCAAATTTCAAAATAAATCGCGCTAAACATAATTCTGCTCCAAGGAACCAATATAAACATTAAGTTATACCCTTTATGTTATCCATAAAGTAGGAGAAGTACATTTTACTTCATTCTAACAAAAAAAAATCCTTACTATAGGGAATATGGGTTGTTGTAATTTTAAGACCATTACAGCGACCCACATTTTAGATTTTTCAAAATATCTCCACTATTTGTGGGTGTATCTTAATATATAGGGTATCAGATTAACCAGCTTTAATTTTTCTTATTGAATTAGAAGTCTCATAATACTTTACTTTCCAACTCCAACAACTGCATTGGTTTTTAAAAAGTGAAAAAACTAGATGCTAATTCATTACAGGCAAAAATGGCTCATTTTGCGAACATAAAAGTGTCATATTTTTTTCATATGTGAAGATATCACCCTGAAATTTTTTGCACATCTGCAGGAGTATATATACTGAAAGAAAATGTCAACCTTTAAAAGCTTATTACCCAACTTATTGAAATCTGAGTCTGTACAGTCAAATTTAAGGCAATGCACCATAATTTGTGCACCAGGCCATATATGATGTATAGGAAACAGTTTTACTAACTTTCTATTAATGATTTGCACTGAAATTGGGGATCCTGACGGAATCCCCAACCCAGATTGAGAAGGATTCCTCCCCAAAATCCAGGATCCTCGGAATCACGGGATCCCGTTAGTGTCGAACCCTGACTACAAGAATGTTTACCAAGATGTCCAATCAGTTCTTTGAATAATGATGCTGGTAAATCAATTATCTGGAAGGAAGTATGTATAAATTTAAGCCATAGAACAATTTATATTGATTTACTTCAATATTCCTAAAAGAAATTAAATTTGGCTGTATTTTGAAGTTTTAGATGGGTTGCTTGATAACAAAAGAATCGTGATTCGATTTGTGGATCGTAAGTGTTGAATCGTGGGTTGGATCGGATCGCCACCTACCCAACGATTCACACCCCTACTATTTCCGTTACTAACATATTCCGTCCTTAGTATGAACAAGAGTATATCGCTCACATGACAATCACTGTTCACTCATTAAAACATTGTTTTGAACCGGTGACCTAGTTTTTGACCCAAAATGACCCATGTTAGAACTTGTCCTACATATAAATAAGACAAACATTCTGACAAGATTTGGTGAAGATCCAATCAAAACCATGAAAACTACAGCATAGACAAGGTTTTCCTAAGATTTGACCTTGTGACCTAGTTTTTGAACCCAGACGACCTATGTTCGAATTTGTCTTACATATCATTATAACAAACATTCTGACTAGGTTTGGTGAAGATACGATCAAAATTTGACATCTACAGTGTTAATAAGGTTTTCCTACGATTTGACCTTGTGACCTGGTTTTTTTACCCTAACTTGTCCTTAATATCATAAAGACAAACAATCTGACAAGGTTTGGCCAAGATCCAATTATACCGTGACATTTAGAGCTTTTACAAGATTTTTACCTAAGATTTGACCTGGCGACCCAGTTTTTGACCCCGGCTGACCCATGTTCAACATTGACCCACATATCATTGAGGCAAACATTCTGACAAGGTTTGGTGAAGATCCAATTAAAACTTTGACATCTACAGTGTTAACAAAGTTTTCCTAAGATTTGACCTGGTGACCTAGTTATTGACCCCAGATGACCCATATTTATACTTGACCGTTATATCATTAAAACAAACGATTTGACAAAGTTTGGTGAAGATCCAATAATAACTGTGAAATCTACAGTGTTAACATGGTTTTTCATAAGATTTGACCTAGCGACCTAGTTTTTGACCCAAGATGACCCATGTTCGAACTCGTCCAAGATATTATGAAGACAAACATTCTGACAAGGTTTCATGATCATCCAATCAAAAGAGTGACTTCTAGAGTGTTCACAAGGTTTTCCAGCAATTCGCCCTAGTGACCTAGTTTTTCACCGGAAATGACCCATTATCAAACTTGACCTACATATTATTAAAATAAACATTCTGACAAAGTTTCATGAAGATCCAGTCAAAACAGTGATTTCTAAAGTGTTTTCCCTTATTTGGCCCTGGTGACCTAGTTTTTACCCAAAATGGCCCAATATCGAACTCGTCCGTGATTTTGTTGATATTAACTTTCTGACCCAGTTTTGCTAAAATTGAGCTAAAAATGTGGCCCTTAGTGTGGTCACAACAGAAAGTTTGACGACGCACACCGCACGATGCCGGACAGAGAGTGATCCTAATAGCTCACTTTGTCACTTTGTTACATGTGAGCTAAAAATTACAACAAATTAAGAACAAGGATAAGTGTATATGGTGATAATTGTTATACACAATTATTTGATTGAAACATGTTCTATAATAGTTATAACTCAAATGCACATATCGTTACAATATCATTTGGGAAGAAGAATAATTGTTTAAATACAAAGAGATACATCGCGTATTGCAGACATAATGTTGTACTATAAAATATCAATTTTCTTGCTGAATGAACCTAAGACGGACTGCAAATTGATTGAACTTCTTGTTTAAATGACATCTAAATAAGTTATCTTTCTCCATATAAATCTTACTACTGATCTGGAGTTCCCTAGCAACCTTGACCCGACTGAAAGCTCCTTAGTTACAGTGTTGTTTTACCACATGTCACACTGATTTTTTAATGAACAAAGGATAATGCACCCCATTGTTTTAACAGATAACTGCAATTGATTAATTGAACACCAGTAATGTCTCAAACAATTGAAAACCAGTTACAAAGTAATGCAAAATACCAGTACATTATGCAGTATGTATCCAATTAATGAATACTACACTAACGAATACCGACACCAATATTTATTAAAACGGTTGTATTTTATTAATTAATGTATATAACTTTAAACAATTTTTACTGGTATGACATTTGATACAATAACACAAAATGTTATTTTTTTTTACAGAGTGGGCAAAAGATCCCATTGTATTTTGGCAGGATGGACATAAAATCCCATATTTTTTGTAGAACATACAACTTATTAATTAGCGTCCTTACCTGAGCTATGTTTAACTGTTTGACAGATGATATAGATTGGCAACAATTCAACACTAATTTTATACAACAAAAGTTTCCGACAGAGACTTCTGGCAAGACTGACAAAATGAAATCTGTTGTCCAGGTTGGAAAATCTCATTTTTCACCCTTTTATTAATTATGGGGATCTTTTGTCCAACATGCAGAAATTATTATGACATTGGATATTTTGAATGGCTTAGTACCGACATTTGATGTTGATTTTATGATTAATTTCAAATCATAGACAAATGACTTTTTTGTTGTTTCTTCCATTACATCACATACTAAAACAATTACCAAGTTCTAATTTGCTACGATTGCTCCAATTTACATCATTGAACATTTCAATTAACATTCAGATAAGCTGTAAATAGCATGTATGTCACACGTGCACTGACTCAGCATGTTTTATGACACCGAGATATACACTAACTCAGGAAATTGATTTGATCAGACTGCTGACTTAAAAAACAAACACCGACATTTAATTAGCATGTGTAACATGGCAAATCCATGTACACTTGATCAATTAATTTATTGACTTTTCATTGGCTGTTGAAGATTATTCTTTGACAGATGGGTAAAAATATTTATGATACCAAATTAGGCAGTCTTGTTTTTTTTGTCTGGTGATGAAAAAAAGAAGACAATGACTTATTTATACGGGGAAGCCTTGCCCGGCTATAGACAATGCGTACGTGAGAAAAGGTTCAATGTGAATTAAAACAATTTCAAATGTATTACCTATCGCCGAAAATCTCATTTCCAAATCATTGAATAGAGGCCGCCATTTTGTTTGTAACAACTAAATTCTCGTTCATGTGTTGGAATATTTTTTTACATCGTAATATAATTACTCACTTATATTTATGTTTTCCTATCTGTTTACAAGAAATAGAAAGCAAACTATTCGAAGTTTTTTAAAAAAGAAGCTTTATTTTAAAAATACAAAGGCTTTTGGTAAACTTTGTGAAAAGCGTCTGCTTAAAGTTTTGCGCACAAACGCTTGACAGGAAATAGAATGACGTCACTTTTTGTTTACGCAAGGTGCTCGACCAATCTCTACCTAGAGTTGTCGTTCCTTTCCAATAGACTCGACTTCCCCGTTCCATAGGCTTAGCCTATTTTCATATTAGATAAATCAAGACAATGTACTGACAGCTATAGTGGAAGATGAATGTGTACTGATTAGGGATTAAAGAAATTAACAGCAAAAGTAAATTAAATAATTTTTTGCTTTTATGTTTGGTCTCTGTTTAACATTTAGGAAAACGGAACTTAGCCATGAATTATGAAAAATAGTTTTAGATACTAAGATATGCATCAAACACCCATTATGTACATGTGTAGTAGATTTCTATAGGCATTATAAACTAATCGCATAAAAAATGCGAATCTGGAGATATTGATAAACAAACAAAATATCCGTATATAAGTGGCAAAGGGATAAACTAATTACAGCTAACAATGTCATCATAAATTTTCTTAACAAATAAATATTATGAAAGAAAGCTATTTTATTTTGACCGATCTACATTAAACAATATGGCGGAAATGGTTTGTTAAACTGGTTCCCGTTCCATGATGCAGTGCACCAAAGGAACAGGTACGGCCTAAATTTTCCAGCGTTCTGATTGGTCAACCCGTTTTAGCTACTTCATTGGTTGCTGTTCATTCGAGAAACATCGGGTATTTCCGTACATCTGATAAATGTATAGATGCTAGATGCTGATAAAAAAATATAGATGCTAGAAGTTACTATGTGAATATTCGTTACAGTATATTCATATAACATATCAAAGATACATATCTTGAAAATATCAATTAATGCCTTGATTTATTTTTTTATTGTTGTTAAATGATTTTCTTTTTAAAAAATCATATGTATGAATATATGCATAGTCTAATATGTATTAATTCCTTTAAAACATATTTTTCTTTATATACAATTAAAATATATTTCTTATATACAAAATGTATATCAGTATATGTCAAGTGACGTTTTAAGTAATTCTTTTGTTACTTAATTTCTTTTCGTTAACATCTGACTTTACAGAACTGAATTAAATTAGGAGTAATTAAGATTATGATCTATGCTGTATATTGTAAATTTAACATGGTATCAGGCACAAGTGCTAAAGAATATATTGACCCCCTTCGATGAAATGATCCATAAAGTATTTCTCCCTTATAAGGGTCCAGGAAGTGAGACGGTCGTGTTACGTAATATTGTATAACAACTTCTTAATTGGCTACTTATCTTGATTTTATCAAAGCATGTATTGAAATTGAGACAATGATATATACTGGTCAACTGATGATCAACTATACTGTTAACTGTTTGCATTAATTAATTTTAAAACACGTAGTCCAGAATCAGATTGGGCACGACTTTTAAATTCATTATTAGCATCGCATATTTATATGAATTTTATAGGAATATAAAATCTGATTGTAGCACTCAAAAAGTTGCAATTGTGTACGGTGATTAATGTTTTTTGACAGTTTAACGAATAATAAATAAAAATTATAAAAATCTACATATTAAGTGAAAAAAATTCTTCCACACCGACCGTGATCTACTAGATTTTAAAAATATTTCTTAAATATATTTTTTAAGGGTCGGTATTTTATTTCAAAATACATTTAAGTACGCTGTGTGTGTTTGAATGCTATACTTAATTAAGTGTTCCAACGACCAAGATCAGAAAATAACTATCCAGTTCCCCAATCTTTATCTATTATTTAAATAACGCGCGAAATGTGCATCGATAATGCAAAGTCTCGCGAGATCCCCTGGGCAGAATTCTGCCCGGTTCCAATCGAAATTGACCAATCAGCATCCTGGAAATTTTAGGCCGTACCTGTTGGCTTTGTACACACAAGTCAACGGGAACCAGTTTAATGGTTTGTTTGCCCCAGTTGTCAAGGGGCGCGTAACTCTTGTCGACCTGCAAATGCCCGGGTGTGTGAAGTTATGAATTACACTATATCCTTTCCTTCAAAGGGGGTCATAATCAACAATTTACATTGTTTTTCCATAAATAAAGTTATGGATTCATTTCAGCCTTGTTTCTAGTCAGAATCAGATTGTTTTTCGAGGATTGTAAATTTGAGAAACTTCCTGGTTAGTATAACTTCGTCTATTTTCTCAAATTACGAAGTTTGTTCCATTACCATGGTCGTCTAAAATTTAAATAAGACATATTTTTGAAGTTTTTATAAAACTTAATGTGATTTATATTTATAATATCTACGAATAAAGAGTTAAGATAACTTACCGTAAACAAATCTTCCGGGTTGCGTTCCTTCTAAAAGAATGCGGTCACGAGACAAACGTCACATCCGGCGGAAATTTTGAAGTTAGCTTTTTAAAAAGCAAGCAGTAACTCGCGCAAACCTTCGTTCGACATTAAATCAAAGCGCTGAAAGTACTGACGGAAGGTTGATTTTTCCATACCTCTGGCTGTACGAATAATCGCTTATAATGATCAATCAAAGCACTGAGAGTACTTTCAGGAGCAAAGTTTAAATGTTTTAGATAAAACTAACCTTAACAAAATAAAGACCTGTACCTGTTATCATCATTATGAATTAGAATTCGAAGGTCAAGTATATAGATCTATATACATATCCTCGATCGAGTGCCAAGACTGCGCCAATCTAAGCTTTATCTGTGAAATACTACATTAATACAATACACATAATAGAAACTATTCACTTACCACTATATTATAACCAATTTACTTCGATACCAAGAAAAATCTCCTTCCATAAATAATTTTCCACACAAAAATAACATTAAACACATTGTGAGTCAAAAAGAATGCCGCCATTGTTTTGGTCCTAACTACCACCTATGTGACGTCATGTAACGTTACAAGAATTAAGGCAAAGTTATTCATGTAAACTTTTATGGCTTTTTGAACGAAGTTAACTAAAAACAATACGCTGTTAATTCAACTTATAAAATCATTTTATCTGGCATGAGTAGCATTAATCATAATTTATTCCTCCTGTTTACTGAGAGGACTGAAAAGATGTGTCACTCTTCCTAACTTCTCCAGCTAGAGAACAGGAATTCAAATGAACTTATATTTTTAATTTTCATATCTCCCCTTTCACAAATTTCACGTGTGTCTACATTTTCTTCATGCAACAATGCTTGGTTGAGTCAGGAATGTAATAATAGCATCCCTGGATGAGTGCATCTTTAGAATAATTTCTTGATTTTTGTATGTTTAGGATGAAGACAGAGAAAAAAATCTGATTTTAAAACACTTACCAAGCTGAACATCTACACGGGACCGAAAAGTACATTAATTGTAATAATGAAAATAAGAACAGCCTTAAAATATGACTATGGTCACATGACTTTCATTGATACAACTGGAAACATTGCAGACGGTGCGTTCCAGACATTTTATTTTAATAATTTGTGCATAAAAGGGACATTTTTCGTGGTAATCTGGCATTTTGCATTAAGAAAAAAACAACATAAAACAGTTGAATGAGATGAAATTTGCATTATTTATGTTTAAATAGTATCTTCATACAAAAATTCGGCCTCGTTTATCTATTACGTCATAGAATAAATTTCTCACGGTCACTGGCGCGTGCGGTAAAATCTCGCGAGACTTCGATAAAAACAAGAAAGATGGCGCAATTAAGACATTTGCGCAATTAGGACCTCCGACGATATTTAAGATTTTAGTCAAAGTAAGGGAGGTAATTCTGCATGAGAAGATACTTTGTTTGTTTTCACGAATGTTGGTAAAGTTCCGAAACAGTTTGAAATTTGGCGGCAACCGTAATGAATATTTATTGCGACGCCCGACTTCTTTCTGTACACTTTCGTGCATTTTTCTACACAAGCACTAAATTTATAGCAAAAATTATCCTGCATAATAGCATACTTTTAAAGCTGACTTCGTGTAAGAGTGGCGATGTTAAAACAAGAAAGTTGGTCAGTTATTGCCATGACAATTGTTTAAAGCCATTGCATCAATATACATGTAAGTAAGTTTGTCAACAAACTTTACAGGTGGCCCTCGCAGGACAAAATAAACCTGCGAACATATCCTAACTATACACAACCTCTTATTTCGTCTTCCGGTTTATGATAATATAATAAATCTGATTTTTTTTCCAGACTGCAAACCTGCTGGGAAACAAATACCATAATAATTTGGCTTATCGGTTCCGTCGCCATCGTAATCGTTGTCATAGTAACCTTAATATGCTATGTGTGGTATGATCTATTTGTGGAATGTTGTTTAGATATGTATTATCTTGTTTGATGTTTTATTTGTTTAGTATCCAGGGATCTTCTGAGTAGTCGTTAAAACTAATTCTAATCAGGGATGCTATATTACATAATGTAATATAGCATCCCTGTTCTAATCAATAATCAATTTCGTTCCAATGAATTCCTTCTATTTACAGGCAATTCCCTGTTCTGAGAGAAAGTGCCATAAGCTGCATGGAAATCCTTGATTTTTAAACACATTTGCATAAATATCTTTCTACAATTACAGAAAGCGGAGGCATGATCGGGTAAGAAAAGCCGAAGATTCAGTCACTTCACTACCCATAAAATAACAAAATGGCTTACTTTGCACATAATCATATTCAAAGGTTTTGTAAATTTGCCTTATCGTATTCTTGTTCTGAAGTGATGTTTCGTATTTTTGTATAAATGCACAGACACATGTGTGTTGGAATGTGTATTCCACAAATCTATCCTGTGTATAATGTTATTATCCGACACAAGAAATAACAAACAATATTTGAAGTGGTCTATATTCAATAAGTTATATGAATCAAGTGTGTCTGCTGGGAATAATACTACTAAAGTCATATTTGCCCTAGCGGTCATTTGTTTGACTATGCTGTGAAACTTCAGTATCACGCCAAAATTAAGTCTGGCTTAAGAACACTATCTTTTATGAAGACCCCACTTTTATAAAGACCACATTTCTTTACAGAACACATTATCTATAAAGACCATATATTTATGACTTTAGAAGAAATTTTCTATAAAGACCACATTTTCTACAAAGCCCATATTTTCTATAAAGATCATATTATTTAAAGACCACATTTTTATAAAGACCATATATTTATAAAGACCACATTTTTATAAAGACCACATTTTCTATAAAGACCATATTTTCTATAAAGATAATATTTTATATAAAGACCATATTTTTTATATAAAGACCCCATTTTATATAAAGACCACATTTTCATATAAACACCACATTTTTATAAAGACCATATTTTTATATAAAGACCATATTTTCATATAAAGACCACATTTTTTATGAAGACCATATTTTATATAAAGACCACATTTTTATAAGGATCACATTTTTATAAAGACCATATTTTTATATAAAGACCACATTTTATATAAAGACCACATTTTCATATAAAGACCACATTTTTTATGAAGACCATATTTTATATAAAGACCACATTTTATATAAAGACCATATTTTCTATAAAAAACAAATTTTCTATAATGACCACATTTTCTACAAAGACCACATTTTATGTAAAGAAGACATTTTTTATAAAGACCACATTTTATATAAAGACCATATTTTCTACAGAGACCACATTTTCTATAAAGTCCATTTCAATATGAAGACCATCTTGTTATTAAGAACATCTGATCTACTTACATTTGTTTGTTCAAACCAGTTTCATGTTTCCTCTATATTACAACCTGTTGATGAGGCCTTTTAGATGTTGTTTTCGAAAGAGGTTTTCATATAGAGATTTACATGTAGTCAATATTAACTATTGGAGAAATATAACAATATATACATCTTCGTACATAGACTAAAATAATATCATAATTTCATATCGTTACTGGATAGCGTTATTTCATATACATATACATGTATATGTAGTACCGGGTTTTGATCTGACGATATCTTCTCAACTTAATTCGGCTGTTATGGTTTCGTTACGGCATCCAGGAGATGTCTAAGCGCAGGTTTAATTGTTCAATGCATATTGTTACTGCTATTCATTGATTTGATTTGATAATACATGTATATACATGTACATGTTTTAGTATATTTTATTGTAACTATAAACAAGCAGCTATGTAAACATATACCAACTTAAGGAAAATAAAAATTACTCTATATATTTATACATAGTTTTTTTTCAGATGTTTATCTTTTGTCTTTTCATCATTTCCAGAAATTATTGACTAATAGTGATAGTTTGCCCCTTTAAAATCTGCTATCTACACTATCGATAAAACTGACCGGATAAAAATACGCTAAATTGAATTATAGACGGACAGCAGAACCTAGTGAACGGTCACCATGTAAACATCGGACAGTCTCAGTATACCCCCTGTTGGCTTTAGTTCAGGAAACTGTCTGTACGCATAGCGTGTCATGGGGTTTAACTGTGATTCGTCTGGCTTATTAGCCAATCAGGCTACATACCTGATTATAGAATTTACGGGAGTTGTAAACTGGTTCCCGTTCCATGTTGCAGTGTACCAAATTTGTACACATAAGTCAGCGGGAACCAGTTTACGGGAGTTGTCGAACTAAGAGAAGGGGAGAGTAATCTTATATTTATACCACATCCAACATTATCAAACTACCCGTAGCGGTTACTTCCCTTGATCAGTACAGAAACCACTGCAACCGCTAGTAAATCGGACCTATGTCGGGCCGATAACATAATTTTGTACAACATCGGACCAACATGCCCATTTAGGTGTTCAAATAAGTAGTATCCAAATTATTCAAAGATTATTAGAATAAATGGTTTCATTAAAACATATTTTTTTCGTGAATAAGTTATACACAGTAAAAATACATCGGTGCATAATTTAAATATTGGGTCGATATTGGTCCCACATCAGCAAACTTCTATCGATATGCCATCATCCAGCCGATATCGAACCGATATTGTCAAGTTTGCTGGGGTATCGAGTTGTTCACGTAAAATTTTGATCGTACAATTTGAAACTAACACATCTGCATATTTATTATCCATACGTGTTAGACATGCTCATTAATCCAATCACCACCGAGACATGTTTTTTTCTTAGCTATACGACTGTATAACCCGACTTTGCGATGTATCATTTTCGAGAGAAAAAAAATTGCTCATAATTTAAAAATGTATGCCAGAAAACACTGAACAGTATCAATTGACGAAATCAGCTGGAGTTTGATTAGCAAATCTTTTTCAGACAAAAAAAAAACACGAACATTATAATGCACATACAAGTATTCGTTCATAAAATAAAAAGTGAACGCCTTTATAATCATAAACATGGTAAAAGAACTATTTTCCGATTACGTATTATATAATATATTTCAATGATAATCAAAATAGATGATGTCTTAACCGTTGCGTTCTTGAATGCTTTACGGACATTACGAAAAATCAGAATCATTTATACAGTTGAATCTCGTTATGTCAAACTCGCTTATATCAAAATTTCGGTTATGTCAAACTGTTTCGTTGGGTCCCGATTTTTTTGTTCTTTCTCTATATGAAATTAACCCGCTTACCTCCAATTCACTTATCTCAAAATTTAGTTTATGTCAAACTAAATTTTGGTCCCCATGACTCTAATTAGCATGTAGTTTGAGATGTTTATCTCAAAGTTGGAGCAGATCAGCGAACAATGGACGCTTTCACACCTACCATGACATTTTGCTAATTGAACAATTTAAATGCTCCGGGAGATTTATAATCTTATGACAAACAGAGAGCACACGTGTAGTGTAGCATGATAATCATACCTGTTATTTGACTTAACTAAAAATTATGGTAGGTAAGGTAAACAAATACGCACCACGTATAACTTCGGCTGCGGTGAGTATCCGAATACTAGGATACTCGTAGGTTTAACTTGAAAATTGAGTACGATTACTTGCCACATATGACAGTGTTGGATTCCAATCTTAGTAAAATGATCTTAGCTTGATAAAAATAATTAATTCCGAAAGCGTGATCGACGTTGCAACAAAGGCATTCATCTTACATTATGTACGGAATGTGTACACATCCGAAAATATGTAAAGCTAGACGCTCCGTTTTTTTTTCGAATTCTTTCAACAAATTTCGTAAATAAGTATGTTTATGTTGGGACAATAAGTGTTGATATTAATTATTATGAATAGATACATAATTATTTTGTTTCTTCTCTACGTATGCACATGTTTTATTTGAAACGTAATCATACATGCATTGTTATTTTAAATAAAGGCTACTGTACGTGCGTGTACACAAACACTTTAAAACATATATAATTATACAGTATTTGTTTATCTCAAATTTCGGTTATCTCAAACTAATTTCTACGGTCCCTAGAAATTTGAGATAACGAGATTCAACTGTACATTGTTTATTTCAAGACCTATACTAAACTGTATGTCTTTGACATAA
This sequence comes from Lutraria lutraria, assembly GCA_964023205.1. Classification (NCBI taxonomy): domain Eukaryota; kingdom Metazoa; phylum Mollusca; class Bivalvia; order Venerida; family Mactridae; genus Lutraria; species Lutraria lutraria. The sequence continues at coordinate 17,115,452 of OZ026849.1, forward strand.
TAAAGGAAAGGGCACTTGTCCAAAACTTTTTCAAACATGTACCTGGTATGAAACATATTACGGTAGACCAGGGACACTATATTAACATTCACTAATATATATCAGAGACTTATATTACAATATAATAAATTAATAATTATATATGTCTCTGTATATATATACTCCAACAATACAGGTGTAAAGATATTTTAAATTTAATATTTATTTATTGATACACGTAAATATTAAATAGCATCTTTACTACAGACCGTTTCATGGTGGTACCAATTTGACGGGTTGGTGTGTTTTTACGGAAGGTGGCATTTTGGGGAAATATGGACTTTCTAATCTAATGTTTTAGGAATCATTTTCTTATCTGTTAGCACACAGAATAATTAATGTCTTAACAGTTTATAATGGTTTTTATACCACAAACAATTACCTATATATTTTTTTCTCGTTCCGCTCTCTTCAGGGTCTTCACAGAGAGGAGCCTTTAGTTCATGGTTTGGTATCAATCAGAACTCTTTGGCGTTTGTTTCCAAAAGTGTAAGCGTGAATATGTCTACTAAATAGAATTCAGATTAATGAGGGTTGCCCTTTGGGTACGTAAACTTTTCTTATAACTCGGAGATTTTTCAATATTTTGTAACCTAATTTCTGTTACGTATAATTCAAACCTTCCTTTAGCTGTGGTGCAAATTTGATTAAAATCCAATCAGTCTGTATAGTGTTGCACACTGTTTAATTATATCACTAACATCCACCCGGCGCACGGTTTAACGTCACTTTGACGTCGGGTCAAACTGCCATCTTAAACTTTTTCAATGTAGTCACTGCTCGTACATGTGGGTGTTAGATTTTTTTGGTCTACTGATCAAGAGGTTAAGAGTTCGAACCCCGGGCGAGGCCTACACTTTCCGTAACAGATTTCAATGAATATATTACATCCTATGTTAAATTGTTGTCCATGTCTGAATTTCACTGTGTATTATTTCTAAAATGAAGATAATTACAACGTATTGTTCATTAAGGGAATCGGTGACACGTGTCGTAATAGAGATAATTGGTGGTACGTGTTTTCATTGAGATAATTGTTGGCACGTGTTTTCATTGAGTTAATGGTGTCTATAAGTCATTGCCAGTCAATTCTCCCCTAAAGGGGGGGGGGGAGGAAGGGTTTAGGTGACCTAAGGTACATACCGAGGTATTCCTCAGTTAGATTTCTATGTATATGGCATACAAGGTGAGGTACATTTTATCATGGAAAACCTCGGAAAAAAGATAATACACACCTGCGTGTGAGGGGGAGGGGGGAGTTGTTAGGTATCATGTGTGTGTAGTCAGGTATCATGTGTGTAGTAAGGTATCATGTGTGAGTAGTTAGGTATCATGTGTGTGTAGTCATGTATCATGTGTGTGTAGTCAGGTATCATCTGTGTGTATTCAGGTATCATGTGTGTGTAGTCAGGTATCATGTGTATGTAGTCAGGTATCATGTGTGTGTAGTCAGGTATCATGTGTGTGTAGTCAGGTATCATGTGTGTGTATTCAGGTATCATGTGTGTGTAGTAAGGTATTTTGTGTGTGTAGTCAGGTATCATGTGTGTGTATTCAGGTATCATGTGTGTGTAGTCAGGTATCATGTGTGTGTAGTCAGGTATCATGTGTGTGTATTCAGGTATCATATGTGTATAGTCAGGTATCATGTGTGTGCAGTCAGGTATCATGTGTGTGTAGTCAGGTATCATGTGTGTGTAGTTAGGTATTTTGTGTGTGTAGTCAGGTATCATGTGTGTGTAGTCAGGTATCATGAGTGTGTAGTCAGGTATCATGTGTGTGTATTCAGGTATCATATGTATGTATTCAGGTATCATGTGTGTGTATTCAGGTATCATGTGTGTGTAGTCAGGTATCATGTGTGTGTAGTTAGGTATTTTGTGTGTGTAGTCAGGTATCATATGTGTGTAGTCAGGTATCATGTGTGTGTAGTCAGGTATCATGTGTGTGTAGTCAGGTATCATGTGTGTGCTAATAGGTATTTTGTGTGTGCAGTCAGGTATCATGTGTGTGTAGTCAGGTATCATGTGTGTGTAGTCAGGTATCATATGTGTGTAGTCAGGTATCATGTGTGTGTATTCAGGTATCATATGTGTGTATTCAGGTATCAGGTGTGTGTATTCAGGTATCATGTGTGTGTAGTCAGGTATCATGTGTGTGTAGTCAGGTATCATGTGTGTGTAGTCAGGTATCATGTGTGTGTATTCAGGTATCATGTGTGTGTAGTTAGGTATTTTGTGTGTGTAGTCAGGTATCATGTGTGTGTAGTCAGGTATCATGTGTGTGTATTCAGGTATCATGTGTGTGTAGTCAGGTATCATGTGTGTGTAGTCAGGTATCATGTGTGTGTAGTCAGGTATCATGTGTGTGTATTCAGGTATCATGTGTGTGTAGTCAGGTATCATGTGTGTGTAGTCAGGTATCATGTGTGTGTAGTCAGGTATCATGTGTGTGTAGTCAGGTATCATGTGTATGTAGTCAGGTATCATGTGTGTATTCAGGTATCATGTGTGTGTAGTCAGGTATCATGTGTGTGTATTCAGGTATCATGTTTGTTTAGTTAGGTATTTTGTGTGTGTAGTCAGGTATCATGTGTGTGTAGTCAGGTATCATGTGTGTGTATTCAGGTATCATGTGTGTGTATTCAGGTATCATTTGTGTGTATTCAGGTATCATGTGTGTGTTGTCAGGTATCATGTGTGTGTAGTCAGGTATCATGTGTGTAGTAAGGTATCATGTGTGTGTATTCAGGTATCATGTTTGTTTAGTAAGGTATTTTGTGTGTGTAGTCAGGTATCATGTGTGTGTAGTCAGGTATCATGTGTGTGTATTCAGGTATCATTTGTGTGTATTCAGGTATCATGTGTGTGTTGTCAGGTATCATGTGTGTGTATTCAGGTATCATGTTTGTTTAGTTAGGTATTTTGTGTGTGTAGTCAGGTATCATGTGTGTGTAGTCAGGTATCATGTGTGTGTATTCAGGTATCATGTGTGTGTATTCAGGTATCATTTGTGTGTATTCAGGTATCATGTGTGTGTTGTCAGGTATCATGTGTGTGTAGTCAGGTATCATGTGTGTAGTAAGGTATCATGTGTGTGTATTCAGGTATCATGTTTGTTTAGTAAGGTATTTTGTGTGTGTAGTCAGGTATCATGTGTGTGTAGTCAGGTATCATGTGTGTGTATTCAGGTATCATTTGTGTGTATTCAGGTATCATGTGTGTGTTGTCAGGTATCATGTGTGTGTAGTCAGGTATCATGTGTGTAGTAAGGTATCATGTGTGTGTATTCAGGTATCATGTGTGTGTAGTCAGGTATCATGTGTGTGTAGTCAGGTATCATGTGTGTGTAGTCAGGTATCATGTGTGTGTAGTCAGGTATCATGTGTATGTAGTCAGGTATCATGTGTGTGTAGTCAGGTATCATGTGTGTGTAGTCAGGTATCATGTGTGTGTATTCAGGTATCATGTTTGTTTAGTAAGGTATTTTGTGTGTGTAGTCAGGTATCATGTGTGTGTAGTCAGGTATCATGTGTGTGTATTCAGGTATCATTTGTGTGTATTCAGGTATCATGTGTGTGTTGTCAGGTATCATGTGTGTGTAGTCAGGTATCATGTGTGTAGTAAGGTATCATGTGTGTGTATTCAGGTATCATGTGTGTGTATTCAGGTATCATGTGTGTGTAGTCAGGTATCATGTGTGTGTATTCACGTATCATATGTGTGTATTCAGGTATCATGTGTGTGTATTCAGGTATCATGTGTGTGTATTCAGGTATCATGTGTGTGTATTCAGGTATCATGTGTGTGTATTCAGGTATCATGTGTGTGTAGTTAGGTATTTTGTGTGTGTAGTCAGGTGTCATGTGTGTGTAGTTAGGTATCATGTGTGTTTAGTTAGGAACCATGTGTGTGCAGTTATGTATCATGTGTGTGTAGTTAGGTACCATGTGTGTGTAGTTAGGTATCATGTGTGTGTAGTTAGGTATCATGTGTGTGTAGTTAGGTATCATGTGTGTGTAGTTAGGTATCATGTGTGTGTAGTTAGGTATCATGTGTGTGTAGTTAGGTATGATATGTGTGTAGTTAGGTACCATGTGTGTGTAGTTAGGTATCATGTGTGTGTAGTCAGGTATCATGTGTGTATTTAGGTATCATGTGTGTGTAGTTAGGTATCATGTGTGTGTAGTTAGGTATCATTGTGTGTAGTTAGGTATCTTGTGTGTGTTGTCAGGTATCTTGTGTGTGTAGTCAGGTATCTTGTGTGTGTAGTCAGGTATCTTGTGTGTGTAGTCAGGTATCATGTGTGTATAGTCAGGTATCATGTGTGTGTATTCAGGTATAATGTATGTGTACGGGAATATTTTTGGGGCGATTTTATAGCAGAAATTCGGTCATATTCCCAATGGAAAAAAGTATCTTTTTCCCAAATTCAAAGACAAAGTAAAATTGTAGTTATATATTTTTCCCAATTTTGATTAAAACACCGCGAAAATTCCCAATCCCAAGGGTATGGGTCATATTCCCAAAATACTGAAAAAAAACTGGTGTAGCTGGATATGTTGCGCGTGTATTCGGGTATCATGAGTGTATTCAGTTATCGTGTGCGTGTGTAGTTGGGTATCATGTGTTTGTAGTCAAGTAACATTTGTGTGTAGGTAGTATCATGGGTGTATAGTCGGGTATCATGTGTTTGTGGTTGGGTATCATGTGTGTGTAGTTGGGTATCATGTGTTTGTAGTTGGGTATCATGTGTGTGTAGCTGGGTATCATGTGTGTGTGTAGTTGGGTATCATGTGTGTGTGATTGGGTATCATGTGTGTGTAGTTGGGTATCATGTGTGTGTGTGGTTGTGTATCATGAGTGTGTGGTTGGGTATCATGTGTGTGTGGTTGGGTATCATGTGTATGTGGTTGGGTATCATGTATGTGTGATTGAGTATCATGTGTGTGTGTGTGATTGGGTATCATGTATGTGCTGTTGGGTATCATGTGTGTGTGTAATTGGGCATCATGTATGTGAGTAGTAATGGGCGGTACCCTGGGACCGGGTCATATAGAATATAGAGGGAGTGGGTCCCCAAAGTAAACAAAATTGTGACAAATTGGGACAAATTGGAAATCAATATTTGGTGCTCAAAATACAAATGTAGTATGAATTGAATTTTCGGAAACTTCTGGGACCATTGTTTTGTGTGTGTATAGACTAAATATTCATTTGAGACAATGAGAGAATTTTCTTTCGAAAAGACATGGTGGCCCTGAAAAGGGCCGTTGGTGGTTAGTGGCCCTGAAAAGGGCCGTTGGTGGTTGGTCATGGTTTCTTCATAGCTGTTAGTCGGATCTTCATTTCTTTATTTCTTTACCATACTTGCCCCGAGGTTGTTTCTCAAGGTCATGTTTTCGTTTCTTCGTTTCTGTCATCTCCGGTTTCTTTTTGTCATGCTCCGGTTTCTTTTTCTCATGCTCATGTTTTCGTTTCTTTGAATCATACATAAACTGTACAGGTACAATCATTTCTTGTGGCTTAAACCGTACTTCTTGATTCTTCATGAGTCTGACCATCTCTTGCATCACTTGATTCATCTGTACCATTTCTTCCCTGATACCTTGTAGAACAGACAATCCCGTTGTAGGCTTTGCATCACCCGTTGTATTAGACTGTTTATCCGTCATAAGCTGTGATTTCGCCATAGGATGTATAGGCTGTGTATTCATCATAGGGGGTTGTACATCTACCACGGACTGTACATCTACCATGGGTTGTATCGGCTGTACATCTACCATGGACTGTATTGGCTGTACATCTACCATGGACTGTTGACTGTACTTAGGCAAGCTTTACTGTGGTTGACTGTATTGGCTGTACTGTGGTTGACTATACTGTAGTTGACTGTACTTTGGCTGGTTGTACTTCGGTTGGTTGTAATGCATACCCGCATTCTGGTCTATCAACTCAGACGATTCTAGTGCTTCTCTCAATACATCGTATGGCATGTTGAAGGACTCCATGCTAGCTAATGAAAAAATAGTGTCTGCGCCGGGGGTATTTATACTTTTTGCCTTCACGCGCCAGTGTTCTATTAGGTCAAGGTTATTTTTGACACTTCAAGTTTTTTTTGAATAAGTGTGACACTTCAAGTTTTTTGTACCAGTGTGACACTTCAAGGTCAATTGTGACACTTCAAGGCCAATTGTGGCACTTCAAGGTTATATTGTAGATCTACTTTGTAAGTATCATACAATCACAGCATATTGTAGACTGTATACATTTGTTGAAAATGATTGTACATCACACATCATACTAACACAGCACTTTGAATACATTTGTAGGAAATACTTTGTACACGTAATACAATCACAACACTTTGCATACATTTGTAGGAAATACTTTGTACATCACACGTAATACAATCACAACACTTTGCATACATTTGTAGGAAATACTTTGTACATCACACATCATACTAACACAGCACTTTGCATACATTTGTAGGAAATTCTTTGTACATCACACGTAATACAATCACAACACTTTGAATACATTTGTTGAAAATACTTTGTACACATCATACTAACACAGCACTTTGCATACATTTGTTGAAAATGTTATACTTAATATAATCACAGCTCTTATATTTGTAGGAAATGTTATAATCAAATGTTTATAGAAAAAATGTTTATAGAAAACTTACCTCACACCGTACTAGCCTATTAAGTTTGTATTTGGTGTTATCAGATAGGACATTTACTAGTAATATTGACAATATGAGAGTGATTCTTTCTGAATTGTATGGGGGGCCCTGAAAAGGGCCGTTGGTGGTCCTGAAAAGGACCATTGGTGCTTGTATGGGGATTAATGGCGTTGACCGCATCTCCCCATACAAGCGGGACACCACTTGTCCCATTTCTGGACATCCTTCGGGTCCGGTGTAGGTTGATAGAGGTTTGAAGGAACCTCTACCAGTTCATCTTCCCAGTTCTCTGGGGTTGATTCTTGAGGGGTATCCCCCCAGTCCTCTTCCCCAGAGCAGACCTCCACCTCCTCTACAAACTGCTTCCCCTCTCTCAGGGTCTTCACCTCCAACTGCAGCTCTTCTAACTGCATCTCCAGCTGTTCTATATACCGCCCTAAGGCAGCATATTTTCTTTTGATAATGTTGACTGTACGCTGTGACATCTTGATACAGAATGAAACTAGATCAAGGCAAGGTCACTCACTGACTATGATACAAGGACTCTGATTGGTCCATTTTTTAACGGTATTTCATTGGTCCATTTTAACGGTATTTCATTGGTCTATTTTAATGGCATTTCATTGGTCTGTTTTAGGTCAGTGTTTTTTTTCGTGTTCCATAGCTCATTTATGTTTCATGTTTCAACATGGGCAACTGCTTGAAAAGTTCTTCTGATGAACCTAACTTGTCTGAGTTACAAGAAGATGTTTGGGTGGTCAAGATGGGTAATTTGTACCCAGACTTGTCTGAATTCCAAGATGTGTGTGTAGAAGTGAAGATGGATATCAAGATGGGTAATTTATACCCTGACCTTGCCATGTATTATGATGAGGATTTGAGAGCCAACTATTGGCGGTACTTATTTCTTGCAGAAATGCAATAAATTACCCAACGGCCCTTATTAGGGCCACCATATGTGTTAGATTCGTTTTGTTTCTCAAGCAAAGACAAAAGCATATTACATTGTCTATCATTTTATTTTTGAAAACATTCTGAGTAACAAAGTGTAACAAAGTACAGCAAAGTACAACACAATACAACTCACTTAGTCTCAAATTGTCCAACAAATTGTCCAACACATTGTCCGGATTACACAAAGTCACTCACAGTTTTTGTAGGATTCTTTTTGTATTTACGTTTTTTCTTACTCTGTTCTGCGTCCTGTAGATCGACCTGTTCACCTTGTTTCTTAGGACAGTCTGCGATGAAATGTCCTTGTTCATGACAATAAAAACATTCATTTTTATCGACGGTTTCCGTACAGCTGGTAGAATAATGTCCTTTCTTTCCACAACGATAACACTTGATATGATCCCATGTTACATTTTTCTGTCCACAGAGCTGATCCGCTAAGTTGTTGAGCTCTTTAATTTTCTTCTTTAATGAATACATCAAAGTTTGATCTCGGTTCTCTTCAGCAGCTTGGTTCATTTTAGGATCGCCCATGTTGAAATGATAAAAAACTGACAGAGCGTACGTCTTTTATAGAGTGTCACGCGTTGTGACCTTGAACCCGAAGTATAAAAAACGGCGGAGAAGTTCTAAGATCATAATCATGTCAGATACCGACAGTACTAGTGGTGAGGATGAACCTCCAACTAAACGAAGCAAGTTTGAGCCTGTGCGCGACTATTATGACATACAGTCACGCATGGAAAGAAAGTCAAGGAAATTCAAGACACAATCTAGAGTGTATGATGTGACATTTCAGCCGTATAATCAATCGTTTGAATTTACAAACAGGTTGTTTAATGATATGATGGATCAGCTCTACAAGAGATGTGAAGTGAGATCAAATGATCGAGTTCGAGTATCTATTCTACATCCTGATTTGGACTTTGGAATACATTTGCCGTTTAATAGGGCATCTCGTATTAGTGGAGATACATTGTTGGATGAAATTGAACGTGTGGCACAAAGTAACCGTCAATTTAAAATTCATGATGGGGCGGCACAGATGGAAATTACGCATATTGCTATGCCACAGGGATCCGGAAAGAAAACATTCAAGGCACCAAACTTATTCAGTATGCGGAAGTCAAAGACAAGTGTTGTGTGTATTGACAATAGTAAAGACTCTATGTGTTTAGCTAGATCGATTGTGGTAGGACGGTGTAAAGTACATGAAAATCAAACCCCGGAATGGAAAAAACGATGGGGCCTTATACGTCACTCTAAGAAAAATCTTCAAAAATACGAATCCGAAGCATTATTAAATCAAGTGGGTATTTCATCGGATCAGTCGTGTGGTATAGAAGAATACCAAAAACTACAAGACTATCTCTATCCGAGCTATGTGATTAAAATCCATCCACAACATAATGGAAGTGAATTGTTATTCAAACCACCTGCTATGATTGAAAAAAGTCGTGTGATTCATATCTTTCACCATGATAATCATTATGACTGTATTGTATCCATTACCGGATTTCTTGGGCGGAGTTATTATTGTGAATGGTGCGATATCAGTTATGATCACCGTGAAGGACACCAGTGTAGCCATATTTGTCAGTGTTATGCTAACACCCTGTGCCCAGTAGGACAATCTATAAGATGTCCGGATTGCCATCGCCTATTCCAGAGTCAGGCATGTTTTGACAATCATAAAACAAAAACGGGAAAACAACGTAAAACCGTTTGTGAATCCGTATGGAATTGTAAGAAATGTGGGCAAAAGGTGCTTGGAACGAAACGGAATCACGTTTGCCCAGGGACAAAGAAATGCAGGTGTTGTAAAGCCATAGTAGGACCAGATCATGACTGTTACATTCCAACATATGAACCACCCGACAGAAAACAACCAGAAGTACTATTCATCTTTTTTGATTTTGAATGTCGTTTTGATTCTGGAGAACATATCCCTAATTTTTGTGTGGCTCAACGTGCTTGTGGTGACTGTATGTGTAAGTCAGTGAAAACTCCATGTGAGTATTGTGAAGAGGTGAATGAAGCCAGACAAATGACATTCCGTGGTGAAAATACGTTACAACAATTCTGTACTTGGCTATTCCTCCCTACCCATCGAGGATCGACAGTGATAGCCCACAATGCTCAAGGCTATGACGCTCAGTTTATTCTTAGATATGTGGTCACTCAGGGGACGGCGAAACCTCAGTTGATTATGAATGGTAGTAAAATCATTCAATTGAGAGTGCATGGAATACGCATGATTGACTCCCTCAGTTTCCTGAGTATGCCTCTCTCCTATTTTCCCAATACATTTGGACTGACCGAGTTAGCCAAAGGATGGTTTCCATTCTATGCAAACACCTTGGCGTATCAAGATTATGTGGGACCTTATTTGCCGCTACACTTTTACAAACCGGATAGTATGAAACCAGAGCGACGTGAAGAGTTTTTAACCTGGTACAATGAAAGAAAAGGTGACGTATTTGATTTTCAAAAGGAAATGGAGAAATACTGTCAATCGGATGTGGACATTTTAAGACGCGGGTGTGGAGAATTTCGTCAACAATTATTGGACAGTGATCAAATAGATCCATTTACTGAAGCTACCACATTAGCTCAAGTGTGTAACAAAGCCTGGCGCAAAAATTCCATGCCACCTCATAGTTTAGCCGTGATTTCTGATGCAGGGTATCCCAATAAAACCCGGTATTCCATGAAAGGCATACGTTGGCTACAAATGATGGCTGTCACCGAAGAGATACATATTCGGCATGCCTTGAATAACAAAGGCGAAGTCAAAATTGGACCTTATTACGTGGATGGCTATTGTCAAGAGACCAACACCGTGTATGAATTCATGGGATGTTGGTACCATGGATGCCCCACCTGTTTTCCTAACCGAAGCACCATCAATCCATATACTTTGAAAAGCATGCAACAGGCCTATCACGATACGTATAAGCGACTGAAGACTTTGAAAGAACAGGGGTACCCTGTTGTGGTCATGTGGGAATGTGAATTTGATCAGCGTTGCCAAAAGGATCCTGCCTATAAGACAAGAGTGGAACGATTCTATCATGGTCAAGACCCGATTCAACCCAGGGAAGCTTTGTTCGGAGGTCGTACGAATGCCGTCCGACTGTATCATGAAGTAGACAACGATCAAGAAATCAAATATGTGGATATTTGTTCTCTCTATCCGTATGTGAACAAGTACAGGGCTTATCCGATAGGCCATCCAGTGATCATGAGTCAAGAACAAATTGATCAACAGCATATTGAGAAATACAAAGGACTGATTAAATGCCGTGTTCTACCCCCGCAAGATTTATGGATGCCTGTCTTACCCATACACTGCAATAGCAAAATGGTGTTTACGCTATGCCGTACCTGTGCTGAGAAGGAGATGGATTATTGTACACATTCACCGTATGAACGATTCTTGTATGGCACATGGACTCATGTTGAATTGGCTAAAGCTATTGCTTTAGGCTATCAAGTATCAAAAGTGTATCATGTATGGCACTGGGATGAATGGAGTACGGACGTCTATCGGCAATACATTGACAAATACTTGAAAATGAAACAAGAGGCTAGTGGATATCCTCCAGGGGTGGATACGGAAGAGGCTCAAGATAAATTTAAACAGGATTATTTTGAAGCAGAAGGAATTCGTTTGGAACAGGTGGAGAAAAATCCAGGAAACGAGCTTTTGCCAAAACCATGCTGAATTGTCTCTGGGGTAAAAATGCTCAAACCAACCTCTTGCCTAAAACAGAGTATGTTCATCGATTGGACCAGTTCTACGGAATACTGAACGATCCTAAAAAGTCTGTGAAATATGCAGAGTGTTTTGATCATGATGAATTCATGTTAATGAATTACACTGATGAATCGGACAAAGCAGACCCTCATTCATCATCTAATCCTGTGGTGGCTTCATTTGTGACGGCTTATGCTCGATTAGAACTGTACAAAGTGCTTGAACCTCTAGGAAAGAGAGTACTGTATTTTGACACAGACAGTTGTATGTACATTCATGACCCTGATGGCTATAATGTTCCTATTATCTCCAGTCGATTGGGAAAATGGACAGATGAGGTACCAAAGGGTCGTATTGTGAGATATGTCGCTTTAGGTCCAAAGAACTATGGCTATGAATACATTGAAAACGGTGAACTCCATCAAAAATGCAAAGTGAAAGGCATTACGTTAGACTACAATGCCACTCAACAAGTGAATTTCAATACGATGGTGGATTGTGTGAAAGACAGACACCATTATTCGACCGAAGTTGAATATGCTTCTCGGATTAAACGTCATAAGGACAGAACCGTGACCAGTGAGAAACAAGTCAAAACATTTCGTTCGGTATATACCAAACGTATTGTGCTCGAGAATCATATGACTGTGCCTTATGGTTATCTACATGACTGACCTTGACCTTTTGGCCTAGAAGTACTAAACAAGCAAAGTGTGTTCATTATTCATAAAGACATGGATTGGATACCCTTACTACCGATAGAGCTGAGACTTAAAATTTATCGTTATGTCATATGGGCTAACGCTAAAACATGGAAGATGGAGTTAGTGCACACATGGGCTACTCATAATGCTATACATAGTTTACAACATACGAGTCACTGACGGATAGAGAGACTGTTGAAGGATGTAGGTGATCGCCAGGACTCGTCATTCAACCAAAAATTACCTATTCTACGAAAACTGAATGTGGTACAACAAAGCTTAGATCGTATGTTATCTACGACATGGGATTTTTTAATCCACGATGCTAATTTGAGCGACGTATCTGCCTTAGCTAACCATTTTCGTTCTACCCCCAATGTGATATGGTTCAGTATGGCTGAAGAGGACAATGGGAGATCTCACCCCGGATGGCGTCCGTATTCACAGTTTAAAATACGTGGTATCATGGTATTTAAGAGACAGGTACCGTTCACTCATGTTATTCATATTCTACAGTATCGTGCCGTGTTCTATAAATTAAGGCATCGCTTAAGAGAAGTCAAAGACGAGATTGAATCCGTTCATGCGAATAGACCTAGAATAGTGATTTGTTCAGGAAATATTCAATTATGGGTAAACCATCTAGACGATATATAAGTTTATATTACATTTTGGATTTTGAGCTGTATACGGATACCTTATACAGTATTGTACAAGATGACCTTGTCAAGGTCAAGGACATTCGCGCATGGATTCTGAACCCTCACACGTTTGAACTATTTAGACAGATGATTCGTGATGCTATGATCAGTGCACACTTAGAATTGAAAGCTATCCATCGAGACGATTGGAATACTTATGTATGTAACGATAGAGTGATTCACACGATTCAAGAATGGAACAGTTTGATATTATGAACCATACCCTGTTGAGAAAAGCATTGGTATTTGCTTATCGTATGAAGATACCTGAAGGTCATCATTCTCTGGAATGGATTCGACAACAGTTGAGTACACCAGACATGTTTGAAGAAATGAAACATGGACTTCATGTGATGAATTCATTTTATAAACAATCAGTACCCATGGACTTGAGTGAAACGGATTGGTTCAAACAGGTGGTGAACAATGACTCTGTGTTAACATTTCTGAGTCAATTTGGACATTCAGAATGTGTGTTTGAATTTTCTGACAAACTGTTGTTACCATTACATGACATGTGTTGTTCTTGTTGTGATTATTCATCTTGTAAAGAACTCAATCATACATAAACTTGTTATTGTACACAAATAAATAAAATGTTTTTCTTCCAATAGTGTTAGTTGTGATTTTCACGTCATGGAGTCCAGTTTACTTTTTAAGCATCCTTGCAATATGTTTATCTCAGGCCCTAGTGGCTCTGGTAAAACACAATTTGTAAAAAAGGTGTTGGAATACAAATCAGATTTGTTTCAAGTAGTACCAGAGCGTATTGTATGGTGTTACAAAGAATGGCAAGTAGCCTATGCACAGTTACAAGAACAAGAAGCTAGTATTCGGTTCATACAGGGGATACCTGACGAGGATGAAGAGATAGTAGAGGAGACATCCATTCCTCATTTAATTATATTTGATGACATGCTTGGTGATAAAGATGAAGAGAAAATCAAATTATGGTTTACACGAAAAGTTCACCATCGTAATGCTAGTGTGATCTACATTACACAAAACATGTTTCAACAATCGAAAGCCAGTCGTACCCTGAGTTTAAATGCACATTACATGATCTTATTTCAAAACACAAGAGATAAAGGACAAATCAAAGTGTTGGCGAATCAAATTCAATTGCCACACTTGTTACCCGCTTATCAAGATGCTATCTCTACACCTCATAGGTATTTAGTGATTGACTTTCACCCTCAAACACCAGACAGTTATCGGTTAAGAACAGATATTTTTCATCACTGGATCACTGGAGAAAAACGTGGGCCAGTTGTGTATATATAAACGACAGTGTATTCGTTTTGAGATCATTCAGTCATCATGTCAGCCACAGCCATAGCTCAATCGTTAGAACATTTGGGTCAGGAACGAGACCCTACTGTACGGGAGCAAATGCTACGGTCTGGCTTAAAAGAAATGCTCAAGTGGTTCACCTTAGCAGCAAAGGTGATTTTAAAAAAGAAAATTGTGCTACCTAAACAAACACAAAACTTTATGCAAAAACATCAGCATGAATTAGAGCAGCTGGGAGATGATCAAGTGGACATGGATACTAAACGTCAACTCATATTGAAACCAGGAGGAGGTGGATTTCTTGGTGGAGTCATGATACGAAGTTTACTCCGATGGAATGGTCAAAAGACGATTCGTAAATTCGTAAAATCTCCAGCTAAAAAAGCCAGAAAAGCGCCTGCCAGAAAATCTCCAGCTAAAAGAGCAAGAAAAGCACCAGCTAGAAAATCTCCAACTAAAAAAGTATCACCAGTCAGAAAATCGCCTACCAAGATCAATGAACGTTTTATTACTCTCCGTCGTCGAAAGCAAACCACTTCAACACCCTTTATAGCTGTAACTCCAATCAGTAAGTTACAATGGTCTCCTATCAGTCCTGTGAGTAGTTTGAGCTTGAGTTCTTCAAGAAATTCATCTAGAAGTGGACCAAGCAGAAGTTTTACTTCTCAGAATCCATCTAAAAGCTCACCTAGAAGTTCTTCAAGAAATTCATCTAGAAGTTCAAGAAGTTTATCTAGAAGTTTATCTAGAAGTTTATCTAGAAATTTATCTAGAAGTGGACCAAGCAGCTTGAGTTCTTCAAGAAGTGGACCAAGCAGTCTGAGTTCTTCAAGAAATTCATCTAGAAGTTATTCAAGCAGTGGGCCAAGTAGCTTTAGCTCATCTCAAAATTCATCTAGAAGTGGACCAAGTAGCTTTAGCTCATCTCAAAATTCATCTAGAAGTTCGCCAAGTAGCTTCAGCTCATCTCAAAATTCATCTAGATGTTCGCCAAGTAGCTTCAGCTCATCTAACAGTTTATCCAGTAGATCATCTAGAAGTTCATCCAGTAGATCATCTCCCAGTTCAAGAAGTTCACCAGACACTCCATTGTGCCGTTTTTCACCCCTATCCTTATCTACCTTATCAAGACAGGCTGTCTTGAAACCCCTTTTGAGACATCGTATTCACCTGATGAGACAGGGCCCTATGAATCCAGCTTCAAGACAAGCCTTTGATGCTTTAGTATAAAAGCTGTGAAGAAGTAAAACATGTATTATTTGACATAAAGGCACCAAAGCGACCACTCCTGCATAAATACGGACATCTGGTTTTGGGTTTAACTCAAGCCCCAGATGGGTTAAGAAGAAAGATGATACATGGAGCATCTAAAGAAATGATTCAATGTGTGGCAGAATGCTGTCAGAATGTTTTAAAAGGCAATGTTGCCTTATCCCCCTCTCAAAAGCAAAGGTTGAAGTCCAAGCGTCAACATCTCCGCACTTTAGCAGATAAAAGAGTATCCATTCAAAAAAAGAAACGTGTGTTGAATCAAAAAGGAGGATTATTTCCATTACTGGCTCTTGCTCCAATCATTGCTAAAGCTGTTGCTGCAGGAGCACTCAGTGGAGGTGTTGCCACACTGGTGAAAAAAATATGAAGAAAATGGCTATCGTCCCATTCAAAATGCTAGAAGAGATGAATCGATGGAAAACAGAACAACGACCACGTTTACCTCCTCCCCCGCAAGTCAGTCAAACATCCGATTTACAGAAACAAATGGGAGACGTATTACAAAATGAATCGTTGTCTGAATCAGAAAAAGCACAACACTATGGGCAAGTCTTGCAAAAGTTTCAACTGTCTCATCAAAACGCACGTGAACCGGCTACTCTGGCTGGAACGGCTGCACCGGTTGCACCGGTTGTTCCAGCTGCTCAAGGTGCACAAGGGGCACAAGGTGCACAAGCGGTTCCTGCTACATTGACGGATCGGATTCTTGAAAGTGTTCCTACTACCATGCGTCGAAAAACTCAACTTTTATTACACTTTCTACAAAATCATCCCCACATGTCATGGAATGATCAAGGGATGTTGGAATATCATGGAAAACCAATACAAGGATCCAACATTATTGATTTGGTAAATGATGTCATACGTCATAGAAAAGGGTCGGAGCCTAGAGGATGGGAACAGTTTTCTAGTGGACTAAGAGATGTCAATGTACCACAAGAAGTGATAGGAAATAAACGGAGATGGTCATGGATGCAAAAAGCAGACGATTCGGAGGAAGATGATGAAATCTTTGATAATTTTGTTGAGCCTCCTTCACCTATAAGTAAACCTGCCAAACAGATGAAAGCAGAACCTAAGTGGGAAGCCTACTAGACAACATGAACAAAAAGGTAGACAGTCTGTTACATCAGATTTATTATGACCCCACCATCCGGCTGGTTTTGGTGGGGTAGAACGTCTTACTACAGCAGCTCGAACTCAACTGAAATCCATTACGCCAAGTCAAGTGAGATCCGGGTTGAAAGGGCAAAAGACCTATACCCTGCACAAACCTATCCGTAGGGCATTCTCGAGACGGAAAACGATTGTGGGTGGTATTGATCATCAATGGCAAGTCCTTGGCTCAGTACAACACCCCTTATCGATATTTGTTGTGTGTCATTGACGTGTTTTCAAAATATGCTTGGGTAGTTCCCCTCAAGGATAAAACGGGGCTCACATTGGTGGAAGCGTTTCGCTCTATTCTTAAAACGAGACAACCTAAAGCGTTGCAAACAGATAAAGGAACAGAATTCAAGAATCAAAGGTTTCAACAGTTTTTAGACAAAGTAGGGATTCATTATTTTACGACTGAAAACCCAGAAACTAAGGCTAGTGTGGTGGAACGTTTTCAACGGACATTAAAATCACGCATGTGGAAATACTTTACGCATCATAAAAAACGAAGGTATATTCAGGTATTGCCTGATCTCGTGCATGCCTATAATCATCGTGTTCATCGTAGTATACAAATGGCACCCGTATCCGTGAATGAGAATAACGAATCTCAAGTGGCCTTGACCTTGTATGGAAAATCAAGAAAGAAAGCGTCGACGGCCCTTCATGTGGGAGATGTTGTTCGTATCAATAAAACAAAACGTACATTTGATAAAGGTTATCTACCCAACTGGACCACTGAACTGTTTAAAGTGATCCAAGTCAAAAAGACCTCTCCTGCTACTGTGAAATTGACTGATTTAGACGGAGAACCCATATTAGGTTCGTTTTATTTCTCTGAAGTACAGGTTATAAAAGATGATGCTATCTATGAAATTGAATCAGTGCTCGCACATCGCCAGAGAAAGGTAGACGGAAGACGAGAAATTAAAGT
This sequence comes from Lutraria lutraria, assembly GCA_964023205.1. Taxonomy (NCBI): domain Eukaryota; kingdom Metazoa; phylum Mollusca; class Bivalvia; order Venerida; family Mactridae; genus Lutraria; species Lutraria lutraria. The sequence continues at coordinate 17,132,960 of OZ026849.1, forward strand.
GCATTGGAAAGGCTATCCTTCGAAATTTGACAGTTGGATTCCCCGAATCCCATCTTGGATTGGTTTATTATACAACTAATAAATACATCATGTCTCAAGCTGATACGGCCAGTGTGGAAGTGACTGCCTCAGAGCAAGCCAAATTGTGTGAACCCAAAAATAAGGTCACTTTTTTGTCACAAATTGTAGTGGTATTTATTATTATTACCGTATCGCTATTTAATTTGTGTTTTCAACGACCCGATCGAGAATTGTGGCTTCTGCTTTTAAGTAGTTCTCTAGGTTATATTCTACCGAATCCCTCCTTGAAATTCAATAAACCTAAATCAACATGAGTTCGTTTTACATAACACTTATGAGTGATAGCTCTATGGACTTATTCCAAGACAATACGCAATGCTGTTTTCGTACCAAACTGGCAAAACCCATCCATCTCAATAAACAAGACTGGGAAATTGCCTTAGTGGAAATGATTGTTCCTAGTCAGGTCATTAATGTCACTGAAGAAGAGCGACATTTCTACATTGTCACACACGATCCTGTCCTGGGTAAGGCCTTAGAAAACTTTCAGACCTATTGTACTCTCCCCAATAAAGAAGAAAAAGGTGTACGACTTTGTATTCCTGTAGGAACTTATGTCACACCCCAACATTTGATCGAGACGATTGACTTTACCGTGAAAGATCAATTAGGTAAAATATTTAGACAGAAAGGGCTTCGATTTACCATGGGTTTTTCAGGACAAAGTAAACGCGCAAAACTGGACAGTTCGGATCAACTAGGCATTCAGTTTCATCCCCACATGTTTATTAAACTGGGTGGAGCCCCTGATAGTTCTCCTACCATCTTTTTTAAAGACACTCCGGAACCGTTTCCTCATGGCGTAGATATTAACATGGGTCATAATCATTTGTTTGTTTATTCCGACCTTGCGTCTTATACCTATTTGGGAAACATAGAAGCCCCCATCTTACGTGTAGCTCCATTTGATCCGAGAACGAAAGCAGGAACTAACCCCCATATTCATTTCGAGTTCTTGAATTTACACTATGTACCACTGGCTAAAGCCGACTTTGACACCATCACTATCCATATAAGGGGTGACACTGGCCAGTCTATTCAGTTTATTCATGGGAAGTCTATGGTGAAACTACACCTACGTCAAAGACAATGATACCTACTTACCAAGGTCAACCTCGACAATATGGACACGGACTTGGGTCCATGTTTAAGAAAGCCATGAAAAGAATCATGCCTTTACTGAGTCCATTGGTGAAATCTGGAGTTCACACCTTGAAAAAAAGAAGGACTCCAGCAAGGAAGAGCCTCTATCAATGATATCTTGACAGGATCAAACGCTAAAAAAGTAATACGAAAACGTGGAGCCTCTGTATTAAAAGGTATGGAAATACGCTTAAGACTAAACAAAGCGTCACCTCAATTCTGTCTCATGAGTACTTCACCGGCTAAAATCAAGTTTCTAGAAGCAGGATTCAATGTAAGAACAGTAGATTTACTGCCAGTGGTAGCCAATCAACTCAATCAACAGATTGCTCAACATAACATGAAAATCCCCATCCGACGAACTGAAGTAAAAACATTTACGATTCCTAACGGTCAACGATCCAAGATTGAAGATCATTTATTTCAAGGTCAATTGCCAAAACGGCTTATCATCGGTATGGTAAGAAATGGAGACATGAATGGAGACATGGCTACCAACCCCTTTGAGTTCCGTCATTTTACACTGAATCATCTAGAAGTCAGCATTGACGGAAAAAGTATTCAAAACAAAGCGTTTCAACCCAATTTTGAAACGGGAGAAGTTCTAAGATCCTACATGTCACTCTATCAAGCGACAGGAGCTCTTGGTCTCAATCGTTCATTTGGATTGAGCATGAATGATTATCGGTACGGATACACACTCTGGGGGTTGGACTTGACAGCAGATCAAGGTTGCGAGGAAGGTCAACTCCATCCTATAAAGACGGGCAATCTGAGATTGGAATTTAACTTTGGAACAGCACTTGAACAAGCCATCAACGTGATTGTATTTGCGGAATACGACAATCAAATTAAAATCAATCAATTCAGAGAAGTGCTTCTAGATTATTAGATTATTAAGATGGAAGACATGGATATTGAACACCTGGAAAAAGGACAAGATTACGAAATGAAGTTATTGGCGTATCCTTGTTGTACAAGTTCAAAGACGGACATTTTACAAGAGTGCTTGAATCATCACGTCACAGAAGCACTCCAATCTTTAATTTATAATCAAGTGCATAAAGACTGTTATGGTTGTCGAGTGAATCATCCTAGTCAAGTACAACATATACTCTGCTTATACACGAATACGGAAGAGTGGACAGAACTTTACATTCAAAAAGCTATTCAACGTTTGGACGTGTTCAAGGTCATGGAAAAGTGGTATCCTGAATTAGTGACCTTGACCAATAGTGAAAAAGGAGACGCGTGTCGATTATGGATTCAGTTTAAAGAAGAACTCACTCAGAATCAGTTCATATATCAGTGGATCAGTGTTTGGGCTGAACGTGTCAACAGAAATTGGCATTATGGAGACGAATGAACTACAATACCTATTAGATCATTCACCGTTATTAAAACCACTACGTGCACGTGTTTGTGCTAAAGATCAATTACCTTCAGAGAAACCGCATGACGTGAAAGCCTATATTGTGAATACCCATAACGGGAATCAACCTGGAGAACACTGGGTGGCTCTTTATTTAAAAGACAATAAAGCAGTGTACTTTGATTCCTATGGATTACCTCCTTTCGAAGAGATTCTATCCTTTGTGAAAAAACATGCCAGCAAAACTTATCTGTGGAATGCCATGAGAATACAAGGCGATATGTTACCGGTGTGTGGTGTGTATTGTCTATTCGCTTTGGATTCTATCTCACGTGAATGTGACTTGAACCAGATACTGTTAACCCGATTCAAGCCGGACATGTATGGAAAAAATGACACTTATGTGACGCATTGGTTTCAACAATATTATGGTACTTATTACATGCATGCTCAATATGTGAACAAGTGTGGACAAAAGTGTTTTGCTCAATGTAACTCTAGACCAGAAGGTCACAGACGTTTGTATCATAGTATCATACATAGAAATACAACTCTTTATGGTGATCATTAAATGTAAAAATGTTTCATGTAGTTCCTTGTTACTGTTTTCTTGTTACTGTTTCTTGTTACAAAAATAAAAGTTTAGAAAACTGAAACTAGGCGTCTGTTGTCTTTTTTTTATCTTAAGTTCATAAAATTACCAATCAAGCTCCGCACATGCAGTACATTGTCGCGTGGCGTCATCCAACAATAGGGTGACGTCATCCAAGCAATATGACGTCATCCAACCACGAGAGTGGGCGGCGTTTCAACAGAAAAATACTCCGTCTTACAACACAATGCCTCATTTCATTCTGAGAACTCAAACGCCCAAGATGGAGGCTTTATTAAATGAACTCAAAACAGCAAAACAACTTACTGAAAAACAGAATAGAGTATGGCGTTCAATCAGTCGCTTAGCTGCTAGCATTGTTAGAAAAAGGGAACTAGATCTTCAAACCATTGGTGAGACTTTGAATACCATTGAATCAAATCGGTTTCATCATAGAGAAGAACTATCTCAAATGCGAGAGCATTTTCGAGATCAAGCCAAAGAAAGACAGCGAGATGCCAGGGAAAGAACGGTGAATAGACAACGGGAACAACAACAAGAAGAAGAGCATTGGCGCATCATCACTACCGCTCAAGTTGAGTACACGGAACAACCACCAGTACCAGAACAGGAATGGTCCTGTGGGGATCCAACATGCAGGCTCTGCTATCCCCCACCAGACTGCCAATGCGAACTATGTACCCAACCAGATCAGTCAGCATAGTTTAAAAGTTAAAAAAAAACTATCAACGGCCCTTTTCAGGGCCACCAACCACCAACGGCCCTTTTCAGGGCCACCATGTCTTTTCGAAAGAAAATTCTCTCATTGTCTCAGTCTATTACACACACAAAACAATGGTCCCAGAAGTTTCCGAAAATTCAATTCATACTATTTTGAGCACCATTTATTGATTTCCAATTTGTCCCCATTTGTCACAATTTTGTTTACTTTGGGGACCCACTCCCTCTATATTCTATATGACCCGGGTCCCAGGGTACCGCCCATTACTACTTATGTGGTTGGGTATCATGTGTGTGTGATTGGGTATCATGTGTGTGTGGTTGGGTATCATGTGTATGGAGTTGGGTTTCATGTATGAGTGATTGGATATCATTTGTGTGTGAGGTTGGATATCATGAGTGTGTGGTTGGGTATCATGTATGTGGTTGGGTATCATGTGTATGTGGTTGGGTATCATGGTATGTGGTTGGGTATCATGTATGAGTGATTGGGTATCATGTGTGTGTGTGGTTGGGTATCATGAGTGTGTGGTTGGGTATCATGTGTGTGTGATTGGGTATCATGTGTATGTGGTTGGGTATCATGTGTGTGTGGTTGGGTATCATGTATGTAGTTGGGTATCATGTGTGTGTGGTTGGGTATCATGTGTGTGTAGTTGGGTATCATGTGTGTGTGGTTGGGTATCATGTGTGTGTGGTTTGGTATCATGTATGTAGTTGGGTATCATGTGTGTGTGATTGGGTATCATATGTATGTACTGTGGTATCATGTGTGTGTGGTTGGGTATCATGTGTGTGTGGTTGGGTATCATGTATGTGGTTGGGTATCATGTGTGTGTGGTTGGGTATCATGTGTGTGTGATTGGGTATCATGTGTATGTATTGTGGTATCATGTGTGTTTGTAGTTCAGTATCATGTATGAGTGATTTGGTATCATGTGTGCGTGTAGTTGGGTGTCGAGTGTGTGTAGTTGGGTATCATGTGTATGTAGTGTGGTATCATGTGCGTGTAGTTGGGTGTCGAGTGTGTGTAGTTGGGTATCATGTGTGTGTAGTGTGGTATCATGTGTATGTAGTGTGGTATCATGTGAGTGTAGTTGGGTATCATGTGTGTGTAGTGTGGTATCATGTGTGTGTAGTGTGGTATCATGTGTATGTAGTGTGGTATCATGTGTGTGTAGTGTGGTATTATGTGTGTGTAGTGTGGTATCATGTGTGTGTAGTGTGGTATCATGTGTGTGTAGTTGGGTATCATGTGTGTGTAGTGTGGTATCATGTGTGTGTAGTGTGGTATTATGTGTATGTAGTGTGGTATCATGTGTGTGTAGTTGGGTATCATGTGTGTGTAGTGTGGTATCATGTGTGTGTAGTGTGGTATCATGTGTGTGTAGTTGGGTATCATGTGTATGTAGTGTAGTATCATGTGTGTGTAGTTGGGTATCATGTGTGTGTAGTTGGGTATCATGATAATAATAATCCTTTAAAGTTCTTTTGTTATCCTTCATCTTAAGATCTACCTTGATCTCATGTCAACATTGAAATATTCCTACATCTGGTTTTCTTTTGGTAGATTCGTTTATAGTGAAACTTTGTGATCAACTTATTCTGACAATCACATACATGCACCACACAAAAAGCATGTTGTATGTTTGCTTATTTTATATATCCAAGTAAAAACGAAGAAAACTGCAAAAACCATATGTTTATTGTATGATACATGTATTGCTGAAGTATTTATAAGAATGAGTTCAAAATAATTAACAACGAAGTACACACAGTTATTTGTAACTACATAAATAGTATCACTGTAGACAAAACAACGACTGTAGGCCTCAATGTCATGAAAACTTTCATTTTTTTAGATTAATTAACGTAAAACAGCTATATAATGTTATAATACAACATACATATATAATATTAATGCAGAAGTAAAAAAAACCGGAACAATTTTTTTAAAAATCATTTTGAAAAAAAAATGAAGTTCACAACAAATTCCCCAAAAATGCAAAAAACAACTTTTTTTCGAAATTTGCATTTAAATTCATCTCATCTTGTAGGAAATGATCTAATTAAGAAAATTAATGGTCACATGACATGTTTCCGTTGAGAAATAAAAAAGTTATGAACATTTTTGTCCATGTGAATTTCACACATTTTGTTGATGCGTTCATCAAAGTTGCTTATAAAGTCAACTTTTTTAATGAAATGTTTACAAAAACACAACAAAAACATTTACTGACAACTTCTTGTTTCAAAGTGTAACCATCTACCATATTTATATGTGATGTTTATTGTAGACATTGATTCAAGGTGTTCAGACATGTATTTCACAGACTCCTTCACTGACAGTACACTGTGAGTTTCTCCATCAACTGATTTAATCTGACATCCAAGTAACCCAACTTTTATATCAGAAATATTCACAAAACTTTCAACAAAACAATGAAAACATTGACGACTCATTGTGACCCATTCCAGCTCTATCTTCACTTGTGTTACCTGAGGATGTAGTTGTAATAAAACATCATCAGGTAACTTCATGGACAACAGTGTTAGTGACTTGATGCATGGAAGAGATTTCACTGTAGACGTCAATGTTTTCATTGTTTTGTTATCTAACCTGTAACCATAGATATCAAGATGTTCAAGTTGTGAATCTTTAAAACATTTAAATAAATCACTATAACAAAGTCTAACAATCCTCTCAGATAATGGCCACAATGTGACGGACTGTAAACTAGAATTGTTTACATTTTTACATAAAATATTAACAAACTCCAGACATAATGAAGTGAGTTTTGTATGTTGTGGAAGATTTAGAGTCAATGTACAGTCACTATCATCATCCTGGTGATTAACACAAGACACATCATACAATGTTATATTTTCAATGAGAACATTGTCAGACAGAAATTTCACCAGATCATGTAAACTGTTATGTTGCATTTTAACACGAGACAGAGACAATGATGTCAGATGATGGAGACTTCTCACAAGTAATTCTGGTATCAATGGTTTATCAATATAATCACCTCTAATACAAACAGTGTGCAGTGTTGATTTATTCTGTAACATGCACTGAGTGAACTTTACAATATTAGCAGATGACACTCTCTCAATATTTAAATATTGCAGACAATGGATTTGATCAAACTCTTGGTAATATTTACCTTTATCTGAATGTATTGATTTTACACATTTTTTATTTAACAATAAAAGTTGTCTCAAAATATCAACATTAGAATCATCATTAAATATGAAATCTTCCATTTTTAATACTATTGCTTTAGATCTACTGAATTCATTGAAACAATTTACAACAATATTTTGTAATGACTCGAGTTGTGTTTTGTAAGAATACTTGTTATTGTGAAATATAGCATTTCTCCTGATCAAAGTTAAATCATCAGATATTTGTAAGTAAATATTGTCAAACAATTGATTCATTCCATCATAAGAAAATCCAGCAAGTAATAGTAAGAGATTTTCACAAGGTAAAACTTGATCTAAACATTTCCATCTTTTAGTGACATCATTGAATGGCTTACTGGGGTCAAATGATGATATAAATAATGCAGCAAAAAATTCAAGGTAACTTTTATGTATAAAGCTTAATTTCAGTTTTTCAACAGAATATGACCAGAAAACTTCATTTTTAGACAAAACACCTATTTTACAAAGAAAGTCAGTTTCCTCAAAAGAAAAACAATATGGTTCAGATTCTAACTGTTTCCTTGTAAATATAAGGCTTGCTACATTATCTTCTTGTTTGAACATTGAACAAAATGACAGATGGCATACTTTATACAATAAGTTAACATATTCATTCAAATATATGAGCTCTGAGAGAGAATCAGGTAGCTGTAGTGATCTAGTATGAGTCTTTTTTGCTTCATTTTGTGATGCTAAAGATGGTGGAAAATAAACTCCTCTCTGTTCAGCTCTATCAAACAACATTTCTAGAATGTTTGAATAAATAACTGCCCTGGGCTTATCAGTCAATCTGCTTTCAAACCATAACAGCACCAATTGAGATGCAATTAATGGAATACAGAGCTGGTCTTCCAAACCACATTGACCTATCTCATGTTCGAAATCTGACACTTTCATATCACTGGAAGTTCGCTTATTTATGCAATTTATGACATTTTTTATATAACGTTCTGATGAAGCACCTGAGATGCCAGTCATCTGAATTTGATGATCAATGTCTGTCTGATGGGACAACCTTACACTCTCAATTCTGTATGGCCGACATGTAGTTAAATACACACAGCTTTCGGAGTAAATCTTCTCAGGTATTTTGTGATTCTTTTTTCCAACTTTCTTTGGTGACCATTCATCCATACCGTCCATAAGAACCAAACATTGTTTATGTCTTAAAATAGACCTGATGAGCTGTTTATACTTTTCTTCTGACTCATAGAATTGTTCAGTTATCATATCTAACACATGAGTATGGTAAGTATCTCTTAGATTTATATAAAACACATACTCAAACTTGGAAATAAAGTCAACATCTTTCTGTAATTCTTCACACTCACTACCTAACCTATCGCCACACTTAGCCATGCACCAAAGTAAGCATAGGTGCTTACAAAACGATGTTTTTCCAACGCCAGCGTCACCAGTTATGAAAATTTGCTTAAATGACTTATTCTCCTCACAAAATGTGTCACTATACCCATTAATTGGTTTGGTACCCGTCCTTGTTTGGTCTACATTGGACCTTGTAGGATTTCTTGTTGTCTCAACTCTGGACATTGTGGGAGATTGATACACATGTAAAAGATCTTCCGTTTTATTTTCAAACACTGGTGACACTGGCAAGGCCTTAAAATGGCATTTGTACATTTCTATGATATCTCGCTGAATGTCTGAAATGAGAAAAACAAAAAAAGTATAAGAGTATAGGACTAGACAAAAGCATAATTACAGTAGCTTAAATGAAAGTTAACTAATGCTTGTTTGAGGTTTACGCCCCTTTTCAACAGTCAGGACTCATATGAGGTGAACAGTTCATCATTCTTACCATCGTTCCTGGGAAGAACTAGTACAAGACTCCCATCCTTCGTAAGCAACTGCCCACTTTCTCTCATAAACAGACAGGGTCAGTAGCGGGTCTAGAACCCACATCCCTCAATCAGTAAATTGTTACAGTGATTTGAAGTTGGTGATCTTAACCAATCGACCATGGAGGCGGGTTAATCTGAACTAAAACGGATTCCCAGGAGCCGCCACATGCAGCACTGTTAACTGTTTCAGTCATAAACCATGGGCTTCATTATTACTTTTATTAACATAACCGTTTTAGTAAAAAATACTTCTTTTGTTATTTTAGTAAAAGAAACATGCAATATACAACTTGTACAATTCAAGTACATGTATATCTCTACATGGCTCATAAAAACTGTACCTTATTCTGATGGGACTTTTTCCATACTTGATTGTTTGCAACCAATGAAACAATTAAACACTTATACTCATAATTTTAATTAACATTGTATACAGCTACATGCTCAGTAAAAACATTCTATGTTCATGGTCCTGATTTGACACCACGTACAGATGCAAATTATCATAATTTTCATATGACAAACAGCTGTCTTACGTTGCACTTACATATTTAAAATAGAAACTCTGTTTCTGTCGGTCATTTTTGTACTCCTGATTTATTTGAGTTGTTTGAATTACTCGGAGTACTCCGGGTGCACTCAAGATTCAAAGGAGTATTTCGAATCAAGTCCGACCCAACTTAATGTAATAGCTACCATACAGGTCTTCACACATAGAATAATTGAAAATGCCTCATCCAAAATCGTAATTACGCCTTATCAACTTACATGAACAAAATCGCCCCATTCACTGAAACGTTCAAATAGTATGATTCCGTGACCATCACCTTGTTATTTTTTAAAAGCAGACGTTTCATTTGGGTGATGCACTCAGGATAGTAATGGCGTAGCAAGGAGGAAATGTATAACGGGAGTCGATGATTTTTACTGACTGCACATGAGTAAAACATTCCCGAATTATCCTTTTTATGCTGAATCAGTGTATTTTAGTGTCATTTGAGGTTAGCATTATCAACAAAATTCACGAAATGTTCAATGAAAAAGATGAAATAACTGCAGAATTGTTTTGAATTCAACAAAATACTTATTGATCAGGACTGCATAGAATTACATGTTAGCTATATGTAGACACAAGCTATTTAAAATGTGAGTTATTTTTGAAAGTTATGTAGTGTTAAACCAACTTGGTGTGGAAACTTGTCATTTCAGAATTTGGAACCATTCTTTATGCATATATGATAAATGTGTGTTTGCTCCATGCAGCCATTTTAGGCCTTAATAACCATTATACAACATCCCTTCAACATGCTAGCGCCTATGCTTAAAACTCAGAATCGTTTCTGTTGCTATCCATAAATGAAAACCATTTTTGATATCTATAAATACCTGTTAGCTCTACATGTTGGCTTTCAGTTTTTTGTTGTGACAGGGCTACATCATCCAGTTTTTTCTCTACCCCAATGAGTTTATGGCTTACATGTGAGACTTCATGTTTGACATCCGAAACTTCACATTTTACATCCGAGACTGCATGTTTTACATCTGAGACATCATGCTTTACAGCCGAGACTTCATGTTTGACATCTGAGACATCATGTTTTACAGTCGAGACTTCATGTTTGACATCCGAGACATCATGTTTTACAGCCGAGACTTCATGTTTGACATCCGAGACATCATGTTTTACAGCCGAGACTTCATGATTGACATCAGAGACATCATGTTTTACTTCTGTGACTTTATGTTTTACTTCAGAGACTTCACTCTTTAATTCTTCAATTCCATGGTCCATTATCTTATCCCTTTCTTCCCATGCTTTTATTGTCTCGTCGTATTCATTCCTCAAGTCTTCATCTACATCCATATGTTCAGCATCATCAATCAATTGTTGCAGTTGAGCAATACCAGCTTTTTGATTGAGCCGAGTTAAAATCTATAATTAACACAAAATAGTGTAGAAGAAAGAAAACGTAAACATACAAATAAGTAATCCATGAAGCAATGAATTCATTATTCAAGAATTCTAATTGTATTAGTATGTTGTTAATAATTTAACTAAATAGTTCATATGTCAATTCCAAACTATAGCTGTCACAGAGGTGAGTAATACCCCGCTGCTGCTTTGACACTAAGAATGTGATAGTACATTATACGGCTAAGTTCAAGGGGACATAACTCTACAATGAAAAAAAGATTTACTCCTTTTGGGTTTATTGTTCCATCTCGTCTACTTTTAGACTTTACCTTCTCTACAGCAAGCGGTACGCCGTAAGGCAGTAACACTGAATACCACTGTACATAAACTGTTACATACAAGTTTCAAGTAAAGTTTGTTAGAGTAGATTAACTATGAGTATGTACCAGACAAAGACTGGATTATATAAACCTGATTTCAGATAATAGAGGAAGCAAGATTCAATCAGAATTTAATTTGACTGCCATTGTGGGCGTATGCATTGATTGATTTATGAAACGTTCATCGCTTGAAGCAGAAAATTGATGGCTTCCGCACCACATATTTTTTAGCAAGCACCAGTTTTATTTCGGTGTACATAAATATTTTCCCAACAGATTTTGTCAGAGATTACCACAGAAACTATTTGACTTGTTAGTACTTGGTAACCAAGCAATTTGAACATATAGCCCTGCATGCAAGAAAATGTCATCTTCCAGAACATTTAGTGTGATTCAGAGGTGGAGGACAAATCATTTGAATGTTTACAGATCTATAAAATACTTACCATACTCAATTCGTTCCATTTCACTTTCAGGACAGCATCAGGTAAACGCAATTTGTCACTATGCAACAGCTGAAATATAGTGTTTATTTTCTTACTTGAAATGCACAAGCAAACTCCCACTAAAAAATCATACTATTTCAACCAAACATCATTAGAACTGTAAATAATTATTGACAAACAAATTGTTTTATCTTTCATTGTCATTTACAATTAGTGATATTCAACTGATACAAATAAATGCTAGTTATATATTAAATTTGGGGGGAAAATAGCGCATGATTTTTGCAAAAGGGGAAGAAAAAACTTGATGTAAATTGAATTTTAGGGGAAAACTGCATGATTTTAAAGAATTTTCCAGAGGGGAAGACGCCTATTAACAGCCCCTGCTATAGAAGGAAAAAAAGCCCAGTATATAGAGTTTTTTAACGCTAAATTGACTAAAACAGCGGACATCCACGACGAAAATATATATCATATAAAATAAACATTAAGAAAATTAATTATATTAAATACGGTCATAGTGAATAAAATTTACTGTAAAGTTATACTTATATATACAATATGTATTGGATGTCCATGTATGGCAATATATAAATAAACAGCGGACATCCACGAAGATTAGACTAAATAGCGAACATCCACGATTTTTGTATAGTTCCCGTCCTTTAAACATTTAAACTTTAAAAGATGCATATGGTAATTGAGTAAAATACATATTATATAATGTAAACGTTTAAATATTGAGATATATGTTAAACACGGTCATAGTGAATAGAATTTCGCGTTAAGTTACGCTAATATACACACTAGAAAATGGATGTCCGTGGATGTTAGTAGATAAACACTAATTTGACTAAACGGCGGACATCCACGAAGATTGGACTAAACAGCGAACATCCACGAATTTTGTACAGTTTTTCTGTCTGTTCATTTGTTAAACACTTAAATTTTAAATGATGCACGGTATTTCAGTAAAATATATATCTCTCAAATTAAAATATCTTAAATACGATCATAGTGAACAATATTTAGCGTAAACTTAATTATGCTTAGGTACGCAGTAGGAATTGGATGTCAGTAAATACAACCTACATTTGAATAAACAGCGGACATCCACGACGAAAATATATATCATATAGAATAAACATTTTAGAAATTGAAATACTGTCATAGTGAATAAAATTTACCGTAAAGTTATGTTACATGCCCTATAGAAATTGGATGTCACCCGTCCGTGTAAATCAGTGGATGTACGCTGATTAGACTAAACAGCGGACATCCACAAAGATTGGACTAAACAGCGAATATACACGCGGTTAATTTTTGTACAGGTTTTCTTCCAGGACACCAAATAAACTTTAAATGATGCATGGCATTTGAGTAAGACATATTATATATAATATAAAAATAAACATTTAATAATTGATATGTGTTCCATACGGTCTTAGTGCTTAGAAGTTATACTTATATACAACAGAAATTTGTTGTTCATGCATGTTAGTGGATATACGCTAATTTGACTAAACAGCGGACATCCACGAAGATTGGACTGAATAGCGTATATCCACTAATAGTAGTACAGTTTTTCTGTGAACGAACCATTTAAACGTGTATTTGAGGAACTTATACATCACATAGAAATAAACATTAAAAACTTGAAATATGTTATATACGGTATTAGTGAATTGAATTTAGCGTAAATTTTAGTCTGGAGTTTAATTATCTGCCCCTAAATCTACGTTATCGTAGTTATATAAGGCAGTGAACCAGACCACGTAAAGTTATGCTTATTATACACAATAGAAATTGGGCCATGGTTATTCGTGAATGTCAGTGGATGTACGCTAATTTGACTAAACAGCGGACATCCATCAAGTTGTTTTTGTACAGTTTTTTTTCTGCCAGGACAAATGATGCACGATATTTAAGTAAAATTGCTCTATCTTAAAAAGGGTCACAGTGAATATAATTAAGCGTTAAGTTACGCTTATATACACAATAGAGAATGGATGTCACGCTTCCGTGGATGATGGTGGATGTATGCTAATTTAACTAAACATATGACATCCATGACGATATGACTAAATAGCGAATATCCACGATTTGTTTGCAGTTTTCTGTCTATCAACCATTTAAAATTTAAATGATGCACGGTATTTGAGTAATTTATACTAACTAGTATAAATCTAATTGAACTGTTTTAAATACAGTCAAAGTGAATAGAAATAGAATATCCGTGGATGTCAGTAGATAAACGCTAATTTGATTAAACAGCGGACATAACCGAATATTTTTTTGCATTTTTCTGTGTGTTAACCATACGGTCATAGTGAATATAATTTAGCGTTAAGTTATGCTTATAATCATATACGTATTCGGCCCAAACCAAACAAGTTAAATGATTTGGTATTAATTTGTTTAACTTTACTTTATTAAACCAGAACCATTTGAGTATGTTACGATGGTATACAATAAATAGTATAGAATTAATATACATGGTGTGAAAAGTGAGAAAAATGTGATCAATAGGTTTTATCGGTACAATTTGGGAAGTATATCAGACGTTAGAAATAAGTTTGACGCAAGCAAAAAGAGAAACTTTTTTATCCTGAAATATCTTCGGAAAAAAATCAGTATAAAATCTTAATGAGAGATTTGGAATTATAGCTAGTTCTTTAATAGACAGAATATGGATAAACGTGAAGTTCTATTAAAATTCAGATTTTAAATGAATACTGTTATAATAACATACAAACATATTTAATTATTCCTATGAGTGTACAAGACTGGGAATCGATGCTTCGTCGTAAAACTAGCAATGTATGTATGGTCTATGTCCAATACAACACTTGTCTTCTTAATTGTAATTAACGCCACACACCACAGCGGTCGTACGTAACCCCCTGTTGTTCCGACCGCACAGTCTCCTGATTATCTCTGTATCGATCATCTAATTGCGTACGTCGCACAAGATTACATCGTATGTAAGGTTATGGCACAACTGTTTAAATCTTATATAGAATAACTGTATAAAATAATGTTGTGTGCTATGTTTCACCTCATATAAAGATAAGATGTAATTTGTATCTGACAAAATCTTGTATTTTGCTATAAACTGCTTATTAATGCTTTATAATATTGGGTAAAATACACATAAATATATAGTAATCGATACACTATTTCGTAGTAAGTTTTGGTGCACATTAATTTCAAGATTGTTTGATTATACATATTGTATATGGATAAAAGGATGTGTAATTATGTGACATGATCGTCAGTTTGGGTCTACGGTACATTTTGTACATTCATACTTATGTCTCATTCATGAACATACAATGCTAACAAGACTAACATTATTATCTTAATTTATTTACAAAAGTGCATTACTAATCAAATATTTAATTATAAAAGACCATCTAATAATACATGGCATTATTTGAAAAAGTACATTTGTATGAATGTCTAAACATTGACTGAAAAACTGACAGTTCTCTTCATTCAAAATGATGTGATACGCCAAAAATCTGTTTTAATATTTTGCAATGTCATGTCCATAGTATCGACGTTTCAGCTGAAACGGTTGGAAACAAGTAAGTACAATAATTGGTCGGAATAACTGTCATTTTGCTCTTATTTTTTTTTTACAAAAATATTGCTGTTTACCTGAACCATCAAATTATTTTGCCCAAACACTAAACAATTGTTAGCTGTTTTTGTTATAAAAAGGATAGCATATCCCCACCCCCTTTAACTTGTTTGTATTTACATAACGCATCACTAATTCTCTTCTACGACATTTTGACATCAATTCTACTGACATGAGGATTCTCCGACTTCAATACACTATATACTAATATATTACATATATTTTTGTTGGGTATTTACTGCCCGTATGCCTTTTTCCCGATGGAACAGTGGTTAATGGCTTATGTTCGGGTTCAAATACCGCGGTCCAATGTAGCACTTTAGACGTAATCATGATGATGTACTGCATAATGTCACTGATACATGTATAACACAATTGACACCGTGTCCAGGATCTTTTAACTGAACGTAATGAACAAACAAGTATAACAGAATTTTGTAATGTTCTAGATGTACGATGCTTTACAATTCAATATGTACAAAAATAGCTTTTAAAAAAGCTGTACACAGTTCTACGATATATCTGGTAATAAGATGAAACAAATTTGTCTATCTGTAGCTCCAAGGTCGAGTTCACACTTAGTTCAAAAATCATAATGTTGGCCTTTTCAGCGTGTCCGCGCTGTAACTTTTTCATTTATTTTAGTATTTTGAAATACTGAACCCTCATTTTCCGATGTTTCGGCTCAACTCCCATGATTGTAGCTTCAAGGTCTAAGCAGCATGTGGAGGTATTTGTCACTAATTATCTTAGTTTTCGTAAGACAAATTTGATGAATCACATTCTTATAGTGTATCATATAAAACAATATCTACATGTTTTATAAAAGAATAAAGCATCTTCACTAAATTCAAATTTAGCCTTCGATGCTTATAAAATAATTGTACAATACTGAGTACTTTACCACGTTATAATCACATAGAATGGCCTGGAACAAAGAATATACATTACATCAAAGACGGAAGCGTCAGCTAAATAAAAAAAAGCTTTCTGAAACGCCTTTTTAATTCTTACCAATGTTTTCAAGACTGCAATTATATAACTGAAACCTTAATAACGTTACAAATGTACATAAATTGCTTCTTAACTTATTTGAGTCCTTGTATGAACATGAATTGCTTTATTTGTTTTGGAAAGTGAAACGTCAAGTTCCGATAGTACTTTGCATATTCGAATTCATAGTTGCGGATATTAGCTAATGTTGGCGGACAGCCATCGGCATCCATTCTTTGTTTAATCAGAGACATAGATATGTTATGGATCTACGACTCCGGTTAAATAATATACAAGATGTTACGATCAATTCGATACTGTACCGGTACATCACATACATTGTTGTAAAACAAAATACCATGTACAATTTAAAGTTCGCGGACTTCATTGTCTAATAAATATGTAAGCAGTTTAGTTCTATTCTATTCTCTACAACTAATTTTAAAATGTTCTTATTAAATAAAAAATGTTTTACCCGTGTGCATGAAATTTTAAATGAATATAACTGATAGAAAGAAGTACAAGATATTCGCTTTTAGTCAAAGTTGCGAATATCCGTGGATGTTCGCGGACATCCTTTTTCTAATTAATTCATATGTCAGTAGTTACGTTCAATATTATATTCACTGAAACTGAATTTAATATGTTTTTTAATATGATATTTTACTCGAGCAACATGAAACATTTTTATGTTGAAATGCATTACTGTTGGAAAGAAGTACAAAATATTCACTTTTTAGTCAAAGTAGCGAATATTTGTGGATATCCGCGGACATCCATTTTCTCATAATTGTTTAAATATGCAAGCAGCAGTTCGTTCAATTCAATTCTCTAAAACTATATTTAGAATGTTCATACTTTTAAAAAGTCATTTTCACAAGTACACTGACTTTGAACATCTAAAGTTTAAATGACTATAACTGGTGGAAAGAAGTGCAAAAAATCACTGTCTAGTCGAAGTCGCGAAAATCTGTGGATGTCCGCGGACATCCAGTTTCTTATAAATATGTAAGCAGTTCCGTACAATCTATTCTCTAAAACTATATTACACATGTTCATATTTTGTAAAAAGATGTTTTACCCAAGTACATGAAACATTTGAAGTTGAAATGAATATATATAACTGGTGAAAAGAAATACAAAATATTTGCTTTTTAGTCAAAATATCCTTGGATGTCCGCGGACATCCATTTTCTAAAAATAAATTTGTAAGTTGACGAGTATTTACGTTCAATTATATTCACTAAAATGAATTTAATATGTTTTCTTTTTTAATATCATGTTTTACCCGAGTAACATATGTAACATTTATAATGTTGAAATGCATTACTGGTGGAAAGGAGCACAGAATATCGCTTTTTAGTCAAAATAGCGAATATCCTTGGATGTCCGCGGACATCCATTTTCTAAAAATAAATTTGTAAGTTGACGAGTATTTACGTTCAATTATATTCACTAAAATGAATTTAATATGTTTTTTTTAATATAATGTTTTACCCTAGTAACATATGTATCATTTATAATGTTGAAATGCATTACTGGTGGAAAGGAGTACAGAATATCGCTTTTTAGTCAAAATAGCGAATATCCTTGGATGTCCGCGGACATCCATTTTCTAAAAATAAATTTGTAAGTTGACGAGTATTTACGTTCAATTATATTCACTAAAATGAATTTAATATGTTTTTTTTTAATATAATGTTTTACCCTAGTAACATATGTATCATTTATAATGTTGAAATGCATTACTGGTGGAAAGAAGTACAAAATATCGCTTTTTAGTCAAAATAGCGAATATCGGTGGATGTCCGCGGACATCCATTTTCTGAAATTAAATTTATACGTCGACCAACCCGTCGACCAGTAGTTATGTTCAATTATATACTGAATTTTATATGATATTTTTTAATGTGATGTTTTATCCGAGCAACATAAATCATTTATAATTTTGATATGTATTACTGGGGAAAGAAGCACAAAACATCGCTGTTTAGACTCATACAGTACCAGTAACAGTCGTGGATGTCCGCCGACATCAACGTACGGACATCCATTTTCTTATGAGTGTATAAGCAGGTAACGGTCAATTCTATTAATTACCACTGTACATGTATTTAATTTTATTTTCCTTTTTAATTAGATAGTATTTCATTCAAATAACATGCATCATTTAAAGTTTAAACACATTATTAAAATGACTGAAATATATTTAAATTCTTATTGAGTAAGTCAAGTATCGATCATATCCGCGGATATGGTCTAAACCCTAACATGTCATGTTCGCTTTTCTTCTTTTCCTTTTAATAACGAATTAATTTACTATATCCAATTGCGCAAATTGTTTAGAATTATCTTAATTAATCATTCAAATCCATTATCATAAGAAAAATAATTATATACACGTTTATAAAAGGAAATTTAAGTCCATTCCGTTCACTACCGAAACGGTAACCGGTTAACTTTGGGATAACTCGTATACTTATCCGTTCTCTAATACGGTGTTTTGGGTTAAATGTGCTACATAACTGTTTAACAAATATTTGAAAATGAGCATAATATTCATAATTTAATAATAAATATGTTAAAAACAGTAATAATGAACATAATTGACTGTTAC
The DNA here is from genome assembly GCA_964023205.1 of Lutraria lutraria. NCBI lineage: Eukaryota > Metazoa > Mollusca > Bivalvia > Venerida > Mactridae > Lutraria > Lutraria lutraria. The sequence goes on from OZ026849.1 coordinate 17,151,961, forward strand.
TCCATAAATAAACAAACGAAAATGGATGTCCGTTGGATGTCCGCGGACATCCGGATGTCCGCTGTTTAGTCATACCCGGGGAAAAAGCGCATGATTTTTGCAAAAGGGAAGAAAAAACTTGATGTAAATTGAATTTTAGGGGAAAACTGCATGATTTTAAAGAATTTTCCAGAGGGGAAGACGCCTATTAACAGCCCCTGCTATAGAAGGAAAAAAAGCCCAGTATATATATGTGGAAGATTTGGAGATTAATAAAATATGCAAGTATATTCTTTATAGTAGGAGTTGCTTCCCTTTGTACCTAAAATTTACCAAAAACACTTCAGAATACTGAAAACAAACATTTTTATGATACTCTCAGAACTAAGTTAAATTACTGCTAGTTATGAAATACACCCAATTACAAAATTCTGATACATTGGTTTTATTAGAAGCCATGAAGATTTGTTAATAGTGTTTTATCACTTTTACGTAGATCTGGAAAAATATACAAAACTTCATTCAACAGTCCAAATGGAATTCTGGTTTCAATTTGTATTATTTTGTACCAGTAAGTGTCCATGAGGTGGAAAATGACAAGTCCTGTATATACGTAATGGAATTAAACATAATTCATTAACATCAAATATACCTCATTTCTGCACATCCTTAATCTAGCAATATCAGCCTCTATACAGGTATCTGTCTGTGCTGGCGTCATCCACACCTGATCTCTGGGAGGACATAATCCACATATGTTTCTCAAAAGACATGACAGTAAAGTTATATCAAAATCAGCAATACATGGTTGATAGTTAGCTGACAAGAGCATCTGATTCTGAGCTGGTGTTATCAGTCTTGCTGCAGTTAATTGTTGGATATCTGTATTTTTAGAAGTTAAGTATTTACTGATGTCATTTCCTGCCATTATGTCAAACAGCTCCCAGAGAACTTTAGTACCAATATTTACCAAAAGATACTGGTATCGAAAGATGAAAGTGTCTGAAATCAAACAAACAAAGTTAATCATACTACACTACAAAAGCTGCATCCAAAAGCCTGTCTTACAACAATAAAATTACCAGCATTTCATGGATGATATCTGAGTACCAGATATTTGACCAGTTTTAGTCTTTACAAAAATATCCGTGTAAAGAGCCAGAAGAATCAACATCAGAAAACAGTTAATACTACATTTCAACAAGTACCAAATGATATTAATGTGAAAGAGGTGGATGAACAGACTCTTAAGCATAGTAAGGTATTGTATTACTAAAGGCAACAATAATAGAACATCACCAACCTGGGCCAGGATTTTGTTCGATCCCTGACATTATCAGTAGCATCTTTACAAAACTAACACTTCCGATAATCCTTATCAATGTGCTAAAATTGATAATTATCAGCCCAGCAGCACCATGACCTGGAATAAATGTACCAACTCTGGACCGGTACGTACTAACATCCACACCCATCTTTACTTCTGAAAACAAATACATCACTCATTTAATGATATAATTCAAGTTATCTAACACATACATCAGGTTTAAATCAATATTAAGTCTGTTTGCCCTTCTTTGATTGACCTAAAAATCTGTCCCCCCCCCCATAAAAAAAAAATATTGCAAACACTGGAGAAATACTTTTACAGAAAATGGCCAAAGAATGCATAGAAGAAACCTACTCATTCTCTCCTAAAATCCAAGCTTGGTAAAGGTCAAACTAACATATTTTTCATTCAGGCTAGCCGCTACTTTTTCCTAAGGCGGTGGCGAGTATCCGAGTAATCGGATAATCACGAATCAAATTGAAAAGTTGAGTATGAATAATCGTCATTACTAAGATTCGTGGTTCGCGATCTTGGTTTTTAACAAAATGAAAGTGTATTCTTTGTTCTCAAAAATCCCTTTTCTCTGAATAAATATGTCTCATCATGGACTACTACAAGAATGTTTACCAAGATGTCCAATCAGTTTTTTTAATAATGATGCTGGTAAATCAATTATCTGGAAGGAAGTATGTATAAATTTAAGCCATAGAACAATTTATATTGATTTACTTCAATATTCCTAAAAGAAATTAAATTTGGCTGTATTTTGAAGTTTTAGATGGGTTGCTTGATAACAAAAGAATCGTGATTCGATTTGTGGATCGTAAGTGTTGAATCGTGGGTTGGATCGGATCGCCACCTACCCAACGATTCACACCCCTACTATTTCCGTTACTAACATACTCCGTCCTTAGTATGAACAAGAGTATATCGCTCACATGACAATCACTGTTCACTCATTAAAACATTGTTTTGAACCGGTGACCTAGTTTTTGACCCAAAATGACCCATGTTAGAACTTTTCCTACATATAAATAAGACAAACATTCTGACAAGATTTGGTGAAGATCCAATCAAAACCATGAAAAATACAGCATAGACAAGGTTTTCCTAAGATTTGACCTTGTGACCTAGTTTTTGAACCCAGACGACCTATGTTCGAATTTGTCTTACATATCATTATAACAAACATTGTGACTAGGTTTGGTGAAGATACGATCAAAATTTGACATCTACAGTGTTAATAAGGTTTTCCTACGATTTGACCTTGTGACCTGGTTTTTTTACCCTAACTTGTCCTTAATATCATTAAGACAAACAATCTGACAAGGTTTGGCCAAGATCCAATTATAACCGTGACATTTAGAGCTTTTACAAGATTTTTACCTAAGATTTGACCTGGCGACCCAGTTTTTGACCCCGGCTGACCCATGTTCAACATTGACCCACATATCATTGAGGCAAACATTCTGACAAGGTTTGGTGAAGATCCAATTAAAACTTTGACATCTACAGTGTTAACAAAGTTTTCCTAAGATTTGACCTGGTGACCTAGTTATTGACCCAAGATGACCCATGTTCGAACTCGTCCAAGATATTATGAAGACAAACATTCTGACAAGGTTTCATGATCATCCAATCAAAACAGTGACTTCTAGAGTGTTCACAAGGTTTTCCAGCAATTCGCCCTAGTGACCTAGTTTTTCACCGGAAATGACCCATTATCAAACTTGACCTACATATTATTAAAATAAACATTCTGACAAAGTTTCATGAAGATCCAGTCAAAACAGTGATTTCTAAAGTGTTTTCCCTTATTTGGCCCTGGTGACCTAGTTTTTACCCAAAATGGCCCAATATCGAACTCGTCCGTGATTTTGTTGATATTAATGTTCTGACCCAGTTTTGCTAAAATTGAGCTAAAAATGTGGCCCTTAGTGTGGTCACAACAGAAAGTTTGACGACGCACACCGCACGATGCCGGACAGAGAGTGATCCTAATAGCTCACTTTGTCACTTTGTGACATGTGAGCTAAAAATTACAACAAATTAAGAACAAGGATAAGTGTATGTGGTGAAAATTGTTATACACAATTATTTGATTGAAACATGTTCTATAATAGTTATAACTCAAATGCACATATCGTTACAATATCATTTGGGAAGAAGAATAATTGTTTAAATACAAAGAGATACATCGCGTATTGCAGACATAATGTTGTACTATAAAATATCAATTTTCTTGCTGAATGAACCTAAGACGGACTGCAAATTGATTGAACTTCTTGTTTAAATGGCATCTAAATAAGTTATCTTTCTCCATATAAATCTTACTACTGATCTGGAGTTCCCTAGCAACATTGACCCGACTGAAAGCTCCTTAGTTACAGTGTTGTTTTACCACATGTCACACTGATATTTTAATGAACAAAGGATAATGCACCCCATTGTTTTAACAGATAACTGCAATTGATTAATTGAACACCAGTAATGTCTCAAACAATTGAAAACCAGTTACAAAGTAATGCAAAATACCAGTACATTATGCAGTATGTATCCAATTAGTGAATACTACACTAACGAATACCGACACCAATATTTATTAAAACGGTTGTATTTTATTAATTAATATATATAACTTTAAACAATTTTTACTGGTTTGACATTTGATACAATAACACAAAATGTTATTTTTTTTACAGAGTGGGCAAAAGATCCCATTGTATTTTGGCAGGATGGACATAAAATCCCATATTTTTTGTAGAACATACAACTCATTAATTAGCGTCCTTACCTGAGCTATGTTTAACTGTTTGACAGATGATATAGATTGGCAACAATTCAACACTAATTTTATACAACAAAAGCTTCCGACAGAGACTTCTGGCAAGACTGACAAAATGAAATCTGTTGTCCAGGTTGGAAAATCTCATTTTTCACCCTTTTATTAATTATGGGGATCTTTTGTCCAACATGCAGAAATTATTATGACATTGGATATTTTGAATGGCTTAGTACCGACATTTGATGTTGATTTTATAATTAATTTCAAATCATAGACAAATGACTTTTTTGTTGTTTCTTCCATTACATCACATACTAAAACAATTACCAAGTTCTAATTTGCTACGATTGCTCCAATTTACATCATTGAACATTTCAATTAACATTCAGATAAGCTGTAAATAACATGTATGTCACATGTGCACTGACTCAGCATGTGTTATGACACCGAGATATACACTAACTCAGGAAATTGATTTGATCAGACTGCTGACTTAAAAAACAAACACCGACATTTAATTAGCATGTGTAACATGGCAAATCCATGTACACTTGATCAATTAATTTATTGACTTTTCATTGGCTGTTGAAGATTATTCTTTGACAGATGGGTAAAAATATTTATGATACCAAATTAGGCAGTCTTGTTTTTTTTGTCTGGTGATGAAAAAAAGAAGACAATGACTTATTTATACGGGGAAGCCTTGCCCGGCTATAGACAATGCGTACGTGAGAAAAGGTTCAATGTGAATTAAAACAATTTCAAATGTATTACCTATCGCCGAAAATCTCATTTCCAAATCATTGAATAGAGGCCGCCATTTTGTTTGTAACAACTAAATTCTCGTTCTCGTGTTGGAATATTTTTTTACATCGTAATATAATTACTCACTTATATTTATGTTTTCCTATCTGTTTACAAGAAATAGAAAGCAAACTATTCGAAGTTTCTTAAAAAAGAAGCTTTATTTTAAAAATACAAACGCTTTTGGTAAACTTTGTGAAAAGCGTCTGCTTAAAGTTTTGCGCACAAACGCTTGACAGGAAATAGAATGACGTCACTTTTTGTTTACCTAGAGTTGTCGTTCCTTTCCAATAGACTCGACTTCCCCGTTCCATAGGCTTAGCCTATTTTCATATTAGATAAATCAAGACAATGTACTGACAGCTATAGTGGAAGATGAATGTGTACTGATTAGGGATTAAAGAAATTAACAGCAAAAGTAAATTAAATAATTTTTTGCTTTTATGTTTGGTCTCTGTTTAACATTTAGGAAAACGGAACTTAGCCATGAATTATGAAAAATAGTTTTAGATACTAAGATATGCATCAAACACCCATTATGTACATGTGTAGTAGATTTCTATAGGCATTATAAACTAATCGCATAAAAAATGCGAATCTGGAGATATTGATAAACAAACAAAATATCCGTATATAAGTGGCAAAGGGATAAACTAATTACAGCTAACAATGTCATCATAAATTTTCTTAACAAATAAATATTATGAAAGAAAGCTATTTTATTTTGACCGATCTACATTAAACAATATGGCGGAAATGGTTTGTTAAACTGGTTCCCGTTCCATGATGCAGTGCACCAAAGGAACAGGTACGGCCTAAATTTTCCAGCGTTCTGATTGGTCAACCCGTTTTAGCTACTTCATTGGTTGCTGTTCATTCGAGAAACATCGGGTATTTCCATACATCTGATAAATGTATAGATGCTAGATGCTGATAAAAAGATATAGATGCTAGAAGTTACTATGTGAATATTCGTTACAGTATATTCATATAACATATCAAAGATACATATCTTGAAAATATCAATTAATGCCTTGATTTATTTTTTTATTGTTGTTAAATGATTTTCTTTTTAAAAAATCATATGTATGAATATATGCATAGTTCGGTCTAATATGTATTAATTCCTTTATAACATATTTTTCTTTATATACAATTAAAATATATTTCTTATATACAAAATGTATATCAGTATATGTCAAGTGACGTTTTAAGTAATTCTTTTGTTACTTAATTTCTTTTCGTTAACATCTGACTTTACAGAACTGAATTAAATTAGGAGTAATTAAGATTATGATCTATGCTGTATATTGTAAATTTAACATGGTATCAGGCACAAGTGCTAAAGAATATATTGACCCCCTTCGATGAAATGATCCATAAAGTATTTCTCCCTTATAAGGGTCCAGGAAGTGAGACGGTCGTGTTACGTAATATTGTATAACAACTTCTTAATTGGCTACTTATCTTGATTTTATCAAAGCATGTATTGAAATTGAGACAATGATATATACTGGTCAACTGATGATCAACTATACTGTTAACTGTTTGCATTAATTAATTTTAAAACACGTAGTCCAGAATCAGATTGGGCACGACTTTTAAATTCATTATTAGCATCGCATATTCATATGAATTTTATAGGAATATAAAATCAGATTGTAGCACTCAAAAAGTTGCAATTGTGTACGGTGATTAATGTTATTTGACAGTTTAACGAATAATAAATAAAAATTATAAAAATCTACATATTAAGTGAAAAAAATTCTTCCACACCGACCGTGATCGAGTACTCGATTTTAAAAATATTTCTTAAATATATTTTTTAAGGGTCGGTATTTTATTTCAAAATACATTTAAGTACGCTGTGTGTGTTTGAATGCTATACTTAATTAAGTGTTCCAACGACCAAGATCAGAAAATAACTATCCAGTTCCCCAATCTTTATCTATTATTTAAATAACGCGCGAAATGTGCATCGATAATGCAAAGTCTCGCGAGATCCCCTGGGCAGAATTCTGCCCGGTTCCAATCGAAATTGACCAATCAGCATCCTGGAAATTTTAGGCCGTACCTGTTGGCTTTGTACACACAAGTCAACGGGAACCAGTTTAATGGTTTGTTTGCCCCAGTTGTCAAGGGGCGCGTAACTCTTGTCGACCTGCAAATGCCCGGGTGTGTGAAGTTATGAATTACACTATATCCTTTCCTTCAAAGGGGGTCATAATCAACAATTTACATTGTTTTTCCATAAATAAAGTTATGGATTCATTTCAGCCTTGTTTCTAGTCAGAATCAGATTGTTTTTCGAGGATTGTAAATTTGAGAAACTTCCTGGTTAGTATAACTTCGTCTATTTTCTCGAATTACGAAGTTTGTTCCATTACCATGGTCGTCTAAAATTTAAATAAGACATATTTTTGAAGTTTTTATAAAACTTAATGTGATTTATATTTATAATATCTACGAATAAAGAGTTAAAATAACTTACCGTAAACAAATCTTCCGGGTTGCGTTCCTTCTAAAAGAATGCGGTCACGAGACGAACGTCACATCCGGCGGAAATTTTAAAGTTAGCTTTTTAAAAAACAAGCAGTAACTCGCGCAAACCTTCGTTCGACAATAAATCAAAGCGCTGAAAGTACTGACGGAAGGTTGATTTTTCCATACCTCTGGCTGTACGAATAATCGCTTATAATGATCAATCAAAGCACTGAGAGTACTTTCAGGAGCAAAGTTTAAATGTTTTAGATAAAACTAACCTTAACAAAATAAAGACCTGTACCTGTTATCATCATTATGAATTAGAATTCGAAGGTCAAGTATATAGATCTATATACATATCCTCGATCGAGTGCCAAGACTGCGCCAATCTAAGCTTTATCTGTGAAATACTACATTAATACAATACACATAATAGAAACTATTCACTTACCACTATATTATAACCAATTTACTTCGATACCAAGAAAAATCTCCTTCCATAAATAATTTTCCACACAAAAATAACATTAAACACATTGTGAGTCAAAAAGAATGCCGCCATTGTTTTGGTCCTAACTACCACCTATGTGACGTCATGTAACGTTACAAGAATTAAGGCAAAGTTATTCATGTAAACTTTTATGGCTTTTTGAACGAAGTTAACTTAAAACAATACGCTGTTAATTCAACTTATAAAATCATTTTATCTGGCATGAGTAGCATTAATCATAATTTATTCCTCCTGTTTACTGAGAGGACTGAAAAGATGTGTCACTCTTCCTAACTTCTCCAGCTAGAGAACAGGAATTCAAATGAACTTATATTTTTAATTTTCATATCTCCCCTTTCACAAATTTCACGTGTGTCTACATTTTCTTCATGCAACAATGCTTGGTTGAGTCAGGAATGTAATAATAGCATCCCTGGATGAGTGCATCTTTAGAATAATTTCTTGATTTTTGTATGTTTAGGATGAAGACAGTGAAAAAAATCTGATTTCAAAACACTTACCAAGCTGAACATCTACACGGGACCGAAAAGTACATTAATTGTAATAATGAAAATAAGAACAGCCTTAAAATATGACTATGGTCACATGACTTTCATTGATACAACTGGAAACATTGCAGACGGTGCGTTCCAGACATTTTATTTTAATAATTTGTGCATAAAAGGGACATTTTTCGTGGTAATCTGGCATTTTGCATTAAGAAAAAAACAACATAAAACAGTTGAATGAGATGAAATTTGCATTATTTATGTTTAAATAGTATCTTCATACAAAAATTCGGCCTCGTTTATCTATTACGTCATAGAATAAATTTCTCACGGTCACTGGCGCGTGCGGTAAAATCTCGCGAGACTTCGATAAAAACAAGAAAGATGGCGCAATTAAGACATTTGCGCAATTAGGACCTCCGACGATATTTAAGATTTTAGTCAAAGTAAGGGAGGTAATTCTGCATGAGAAGATACTTTGTTTGTTTTCACGAATGTTGGTAAAGTTCCGAAACAGTTTGAAATTTGGCGGCAACCGTAATGAATATTTATTGCGACGCCCGACTTCTTTCTGTACACTTTCGTGCATTTTTCTACACAAGCACTAAATTTATAGCAAAAATTATCCTGCATAATAGCATACTTTTAAAGCTGACTTCGTGTAAGAGTGGCGATGTTAAAACAAGAAAGTTGGTCAGTTATTGCCATGACAATTGTTTAAAGCCATTGCATCAATATACATGTAAGTAAGTTTGTCAACAAACTTTACAGGTGGCCCTCGCAGGACAAAATAAACCTGCGAACATATCCTAACTATACACAACCTCTTATTTCGTCTTCCGGTTTATGATAATATAATAAATCTGATTTTTTTTCCAGACTGCAAACCTGCTGGGAAACAAATACCATAATAATTTGGCTTATCGGTTCCGTCGCCATCGTAATCGTTGTCATAGTAACCTTAATATGCTATGTGTGGTATGATCTATTTGTGGAATGTTGTTTAGATATGTATTATCTTGTTTGATGTTTTATTTGTTTAGTATCCAGGGAACTTCTGAGTAGTCGTTAAAACTAATTCTAATCAGGGATGCTATCAGAGGCCTGTTGGTCCACAGCGGGCATTGACCAAATATGGTAATATCTTACGGAAAGTCACGGAAGGATACGGAGATCCGGGCAGACTCGGAACTTTTCCGAGCTATGTGCACTCTTTCTTTCGGAGGCGTATACCATTGATGAAAGGTCACTGAAATACTGCTCTGTGCATATCCTAACGCTGTAAGCAGCTTTTCACATACTTGGTGTCTCAATTGATCGAAAAATTAACGATTTGTTGCATTTTTTTTATTTGAAATCATTTTCGCGCTTGTGAAGTACCATTTTCTTTCAATAACGTCGGCGTAATTTATTTCCGGCATACGTTTTCGCGAGTGTTATCGGTTTGCAGACGGAATTATTTTCGCGTGGTGTAGGCCCTGTTTGATTATTTTTGATAGAAATTATTGTTTAATCATGACACAGTTTGTTCGTGTCGAGTATCCATTTCTATTTCCAGGTAGTGCCTTAGTCGCCGGAGATTCGAACGTTCGTCGCATGCAGGATGTTGATAAATCTATGAAGTTTTTGTCCGTCTCAGGTAAGAATTTTGCTGACAGTCACACTGTTACAAAAAACGAAAGACTACCTATGCATGATAGTCAGTATCTGTACCTCGGAATAGAACATTGCAGAATTATCATAGTGACAATTAATGGCATTGAAATAACTTACCTACCTTATTCAATAATCTTAAATCATGGTAACTCCGATTTTGTCGCTGCAGTCCATTTATTTATTGTGGCTTGTCCAGAAAGGGTGACAGAGTCAGAATTATAACTTTTTTTATTTAAGCTTGTCCACTGAAATGCCTAGACATTGACCAACTGCATTTAAACTGGAGTGAACCCTTTTAATGGTAGCGGTGTGGTATATTGTATTATAAATTGGCTGTGATATTCACCAGCCTGATTAGCTCAGTTGGTAGAGCATCTGACTCGCAAGCAGGAGGTTACAGGTTTGAGCCCCGCATCCATCGGGAACATTATTTCCTCCTCATATTACATTTGGTGCTGTGAGTGTGTCACTAACCTTGGAATCCTAGAGCTAGGGTGAAGCAAAGACTGGGTTAGTCAAAAGAACCTGTGGTTGTTGCTATTAATTACTTTGAATAACGATAAGCAGATTTTCACCTACCAAGTGTCACAAAAGATAGAACAGATAAAAGATTCATTGCATTTTTGATTTTTGAAATTATTTTCTCGCTTTTGAACTACCATTGTCTTATAAAATCGTAGTCGTAAATTATATTCTGTCATACGTTTTCGTGAGTTATGCAGACGGAATTATTTTAATATTTTTTATAGATAGACTCCAGATATACAGCGCCCTTTTCATACTGTTCATACGTTCAAAGCCGCTTTACATATGTTGCAGCCACGACGGCACAGGTGCATCCTGTACCAGTGCAGATACAGCATGATCTGACATGAGGGACACCAGAAGGGAGAGAAAGATATCAGATACAGGCATGTCCGGCGCTAGATGCGCCTAGCTCTTATTCTGAATAGACAGTCTGATTCTTTAATGTGCCCTGTGTATAGCACCGATACACATCTTCCTGGCACCTTTAACCGGTACTTATACAGTCCACACAGTCAGATATATTGGGAAATACTATGAATAGAATTTCTGAAATCTCTATAGCCCAGGTCGGGAAACGAACCTGGGACCTCTGGATTGACAGCTTAGCATGTTACCAGTGAGCTATCTCTGCTATATTTTCAAGTGGTGTATTTATATTTGAGAGAAAAAATTATCTAATTATGTCACAGTTTGTTCTTGTTGAGGAGTCATTTCTATTTTCAGGTAGTGCCCTATAGTTGCCTGTGATTCAAACGGACAGTGCACCGCATGCCGTTGTTGTTGACAAATCTCAGGTTAGAATTTTGTCGACACTGCTTGCAAACAATGAAAACTTACTGATGCGTGTTTAATGTTTATATTTTCTTTGTGATCAACACTAAAAGACAACTAGTTGCAGCTGTGGTTCAGTGATTAGGGCATGTTGCCCAGATGACCTCCATGGTAGGATCCAGGTGGTGACGGACAGGTCATGTTTGTATACTGTTCATACTGTTCACAAGGCCACATGGATAAATCTATTCATGACATTTTTAGGGTTCTCAATAACAACAGGCTGCAGGCCAATTTAGCCGGTTAGAAATGTGTTTGGGCTGGTTAGGAATCAGAAAGTTTTTGAAATATTACTTGAAAATGCCTGAACCCCCCCCCCATAGCAGGCCTGTTAGTCTAGCTTTTGGGCCTGTTGGCCACAAACTTGTTAAGAACCCTTTTTTGGTCCTCATAATGAGGAGAAACTGTCACTTGCTTTTTGAAGCAGGCTGGGCCAGTGCTTATTAGTTGTTAAATCCAGGAAAACTGTTACGATGAACTGAAAACTGTATGTAACTGAAAAAATGTTGACAAAGATTTGAACACTAAGAAGACTTTGTTACACTTTGACATAGTGCACATAACGAGTTGAATGAAAAATTTCTCGGTACAATTTTGTACACAGCGGAATAATATTCAAGTGATTGCTCAGTATTTGATATTAAAACATTCTTTTTCCAACATAATCATGGACAATTATGCAGTGAAAACATCTGTGGTTAGTCTGTGATTGTAATTGTACTACCCAGGAATAGAATATTGCAGAATGATTATTCATACATGTAGAAAATAATTCTAAATTTGTGCTGAAGTCAATCAGTATTTAATGGTGAACAGTTTTGCATGTTAGGGATTTCATAAGCAGGTCATGAAAATAAGATTCTTGCACTGACGTAATTTTCAGGTAATTAAAAGTATTTTATATATCAGCATATTTTGCCATATTTTCCGCCTTCATTGTTTTGCCGTTTTAAATCTAATTTACCAATATTCATTGCATTAAGGCTTTCCAGTAATTGTGTATTCCAACTTACTCATACTAGCATTTTAATGTAAGATGTCAGAATAACATTCCTGGCTTAATTGTGTTCCAATGCAGCAGGTCTCCAGGATATATTAGGTCACAAAGAAGCAGGTTATAAGGCTTTGTTGAAAATTGAGGAATTATTTACCTTCTTTCAAGTGGAAATTTTCATCAAAATTATTTCATGAATTACTGTCAAATAATTTGAATATTTTAGAATGTTTTGTTGGGCTCTGTATTGCATGGGGAAATTATACTGCCATGTAATGTGATATTTGACTTTCTATTTCAATATACAGTCAAACCTGTGAACAAAGGTCACCCTTTGGGAAAACCAATCTGGTCTTTATTGACAGGTGACCTTTATTTAGAGGTCAGTTAGTTTTAGATGATATGTTTTAAAAGAATTACCTTAACTCACAGGGTGACCTTTATTCAGAGGTGGCTGCTAACGCATGTTTGACTAACATGAAATGTTATCTAAGAAGGAGAACCATAATGGAACTACTGATGTATTTCAGCATTTTTTGCAGTATTCAAATTTGTATAACATACAAATGAGTAAAAAAATCAGTCATAATAAGAGCTTTTCTTAAAACAGTCTATCTGAATAGAATGAAACATTTCATAGCATATGATTAATGTCTGACAAGTACAATTTTGAACTGACAAATGCCCAAATTTGAAAATCATTCCAATATAATTTTACCCCTCGGAAAACAAACTGCAAAAACACATATATTGTGTCAGTCCATCCTTAGTGCATGTTATTCCTTTTAGTTTCAACATTTTGCTTCAGAGATTTTAGCAAGAATTCATGTTGGCAGATGCAATCTGTGGCATAGGGTTCAGTGTTTGTAAAAAAAGTAGATAAAAGGTTTAGGAATTACCAAAAAAACTTGATACATGTAAGTATTTACCTAAATGTATGATAGGAATCAGGGATTTTTTCAAAATAAAAGCCAAAAATATTTTTTGTGGTAATGCTACCTCCTCACTGAAAAAACCCTACCAAAGTTGTTTTGGCCTCTCAGGTAGATTATGTTTTAAAATAAGAAATAGCATTCTGACATTTACTTTGGGTTCAATATAAAATTACCTTGTAAAAAATATTTTCTACCCATCTACCCACTGAAAATTCTCTGTGTAGGGTTAGTGCAAACCAACGTTTTTTAAGGATGGCCTTAAAGGTTGAAGTTGTTGAAAGTGAATGGTATAAACTGTATACTGATAAGTAGGCCTAAGTGATGTTGTGGTAAATTGTTTTGTATATTTTTCATCATTTGACCCGTGATGGTCTTCATCTGAGTGGAACACTACTGATACCAATGCCACAACAACATACAACAGCATCCATGAACGGCCATAGTCAGAACATCATCAATATACAGTAATAGTTGATGAGGACTGACTAGCAATGGGGTGTGTCCAGACCAAGGTCATTCTTGTGGACAATAATGACTTATCACCAGTATGCAGATATTGTACAAGTTAAGGTAATCATTTTTATTTTCTATGAAGAGCCACATACATTTTTACAAAAAAACTTCTTGTCCTTGGATATATGCATGAACTCACTGGTGATCAATATGTTGTATTCTGGAGGCTAGCAATCTATCAATAAGTCTAAATAGCCACATTTTACGGCATCATGAATTAATATACTTTATATAATAAAAAAATACTTGACTGAGGCACATACCCTTTATTTCAGGTGAAAATAGCGCCCCAAAAATGTAATTCTGAAATTCATTCCAGCAAGGTAGACAGAAATTTGTAGTAATTTGAAAAATCGATGGGGAGTGCTATTTTAGTACGAAAGCTGTGAAAGGTACTTTTGCGTATTTTACAGCATTCTGTAATCATGGAGAATGGAATTGAACAAAACTATTATTGAATTGTGCTATTACATGTACATTGGCATATGATGTTTGTTTTGTTTTCTGGGTTTAACTACAATCTTTTATCCATACGGAGACGTTGTTAATGTGAGACATTTTTTAGTGCTGCCTTCACTGTGATATCTTGTTGTGGACACTGACATGATACCACACCAAGTCACAATATTACCAGGTCAACCCATCCTGGACTACCCTTATGCAGAGCACTAGACTAGGGAACTTAATACCATTTTTTAAGATTTTGGTATTTCACAGCTTGGGATCGAACCTGCTACCTCCTGCTCCAGAGGAGAACACTCTTAAGGACAGAGCTGCTTGGAATGTCATGTTCTTAGTTCTTTATGAAATAATTTATTTATTGGTTTAATGCTGAATTATGTGTATGTGCTGCTGGAATATTTGTACCTTTGTTAAAACCTTAGTTAATAAGTATTAAGTCATACTGTATGTTCCTGATTAAAGTTTCAGTTTGCAAGGAAAGTCAACTTAAGGTACTAGTTTTTGTCGCAGTTCAGCTTCAAACTTCACATGTAGATTGGTCACATCAGGATGTGGGGGCATCCTAGTTACTGACACTTCTTGTCTTTCTCGAGACTTTGTTTTACCCCTTTCCATTGCTATTTTAAAAACAGCATTGCAAATATATTTTTACATGAATTATTCAGATTTGTTGAAAATCTCATTTACATTTTATGACTGAGCAGGTTGTCATTTCTACTAATTATAAACATGTTAGCTTGTTTCAGCAATTTGTGCAGTGATTGTATTTTTAATTTACGGTAAGAAAAAATAATTACTTTGAACAACTTCAGGAGTGTTGAGCATAGGCAGGATTTTGTTGTTGTTGGCTTGAGTGAAGATGCGGCAGTAGAGATACCAGCAGCTAAAATGTTAGTTGCTTGTTTGGTAAGTATTTGTACTAAAATTACTTCAGTGTAAGCCCAAATTGTCTATTTCTCAAGAAATACAAAACCCTACCTAGTTGATGTCTACACAACATGGAGCATGGAGACATCTTGTGTGCCTGTGTTGCTGCCTGCACCCAAATGTATATTGGTTAAATTTAACCTATGGGTTGAATTTGAGATTTGGTTAAAAAGTTAACAAAAAGCTAACCAGTGTCAAGATGGCTGCCTTTGTACCAAACACTGGATGTCCTCAACCACTCAGAGGAGTAACTGATGATCTTGACCACTCTTATCCTATTTCACACACTTAGGTTAAATCTTGCTGGAAATAATTTCTTATAAAATTAACCAAAGTTTTATGCAATCATTTTACCCAACTTCAACAAAAAAATTTAACCCATCATCAGATTTAACCAAGTGATTAAAATTAACCAATATTTATCACAAAAGGGTGCTGATAGCTATAAGTAATGCCATTGTTAGTAATTGAAATTTTCTGTACTTCTAATTTTGTTGCTTCTACATTTGTCAATGAAATGATTTACATGTATTTCCATACACAAGTACAAGGTCCACAAAAAGTTCCCACTGACTCCCATGTTGGAAGCAGTTATTGTCAGACCAAACTGAAATCAAAGTACTGTCAGGAACAAAGTTAAATCTATCCTTAGAAATAAAAGGCCTGTCCCTATAGAGAATTTGATGAGCAGTTCACAAAATGTTCTTGAGCTTATTCATGAGTAAGTAGTTCATGTTTTTATTCATGACCTACAAATTGGATATTCGGTTCATGAACTTTGTCTGATGAAGTTCATGAGCAAATGTTCAAGTACCGATTCTGGACTCCATGAATTGTTCATGAACCTTGATTTAAATTTCATGATTGTTCATGAACAGATGATGTGCATGAATTGTTTATACACTTCAGTTGGTGAACAGTTCATGGAACTTAGGTTTATGAACTATTGGTGAATTATTTTGATGAACCTTGATGAAAATATCATGAATTCTTCATGAACTGATAATGTTCATGAATTGTTTATGCACTTCAGTTGGTGAACAGTTCATGAAACTTAGGTTTATGAACAATTGATGAATTATTTTGATGAACCTTGATGAAAATTTCATGAATGTTCATGAACTGATGATGTTCATGAATTGTTTATGCACTTCAGTTGGTGAACAGTTCATGAAACTAAGGTTTATGAGCTATTGATGAATTGTTTTGATGAAAATTTTATGTATGTTCATGAATTTTTCATGGACTGGTGATGTTCATGAACAGTTCATAAAGCTTCATTGCACTTCAGTTGGTGACAGTTCATTAAACTTCATAATGCACTATTAACCTTTGATGAATTTACATGAACAATTACATGAAACTTCATGAACTGTTCATGAACATCATTAATTCATGAACAAATTCTCAACAGTCATGACATACAGTGACAAACTATTAGCTACTGCACATTTCGAAAAGCCACACAAATTCAGTGCCTGATCTGTATACAGTGAACTCTGTATAGACCATCTGTTGTACTATATACTGAACTTCTGACCATTCTCTCTACACTGAGAGACAATCTAGTATTCTGGCACTTCTTTTGTGAATGTAACTATTTCCAGTTTGTAGTGAATGAAAATTTTGTGTGGATGAAAACTTAATTATTATTCTTGTTAGTTTTACAGTTTCAATTGCCTAACTATTTCCCATACTTTCAAGGTCAACAAAATCCTGCAATATGTCTCCAACTTATATCAAAACTGCTAAGTCTGCAGTGTATACTTATACAACAAGTGGTACTATTTTCCAATGCGGACGAGAGGCGTTTGTAAGTACAAAATGTGGTGGAAACCTTTAGGAACTTCGTCCCTAAAAATGTGTTTATAATTGCTTTTCTAGAAGAAATGGTCACCGCAGTCATTCTATCTGTCAGTGTCTGAAGGAAGCCATTTGGAAGACAAGTAGAAGACCATGAGAAAATCAGGGAGAAAACAGGTAATTTGTGGGACTTGCAAATAGCAATTTCTTATAATTTTCTATTGTTTTTAAGGACCTAAATAGCGAATACAGACACCCTGTAGTAATCGCTCTGTCTGCCCCATCCCTTGTCTGTGTCAGGACCTTTTTCCCAAAAATTGGGAAGGAGCCAGAGCCTTTCATTTTAGAAAAATCAAGAGCAATTTTTGGTAAAATTGGGAGAAAGTTAGACAACAGAGTTCAAATATATTTTAAAGTGTTCGGTTAAGAAAACTCGTTATCAATTGTAAATTATTTAACGAAAAAATGATTATGTAAATACACTTAAATAAATAATGCTAAATAATGTAAGTTTTATTCCCAGAACATGAGAAATAGATTTAGGGAGAATCATATTTAATCAAGTTGGGACTTTCAGCATTGTATTCTTGGGAATTTCTTTCACCAAATTGGCGAAAAAAGAGCCTTTTTGCAAATTCGAAGTCACCTGTATTATAGAAGGAAAAAGACCCTGGGGGATGTAACTTTGTCATTCCAGGATGAATTTCCAAAGTTCCTCGCATAAATGATCACCATCATGAATCAATGCGTCACCCCAAATGCACAGATCTGTAGTTCATACTTAGGTTTAAGGTTGGTATTTCCTTGTCAAGGCTTTAACATTGTCATTTCAATTATGAATTTGTAACTGAGTGTTAACTTTTGTGATTGGTCTTTGTCCGTCAGCATGCGGCTTCAACTTTTGCCTTGTGAACACACTAGAGGCCACATGTTTAGTTAGATTTTCACAAAACTGGACCAAAATCTTGGACAAAATCAAAATGAGGTCATGGGTCAAATCCCATGAAAACCTTGTCAACTCTCTAATGGTCGTAATTTTGATTGGATCTTTATCAAACCTTATTAAAATGTTTTTTTCAATGATTTCTTCAATGAGTTAAAACATAGGTCATCTAGGGTCAAAATTTGGGTCACTGGGTCAAATCCCGGGAAAACATTGTTATCACTCTAGAGGTCTCATTTTTGTTTGGATCTTCATCAATCTTGTCAGAATGCTTGTCTGTATGATATCTCGACAAAAATAAAAATTAGGTCACCAGGTCAAATCATTGTTAAATCTTAATAACACTGTAGAGACAACATCGTTTATTAAATCCTGATGAAAGTTGCTCAATATATGTGTCTTAATGATTTCTTTGTCATGTTTGGCTCTGACCTAGTTAAAGGTTTAGAAAGAAGTTGCAATGATATGAAAGAAAAAGTCTTTACACAGGTGAGCGAAAAAAGGCCATCATGGCGCTCTTGTTAAAATATTGTGCACAATTATTCATTTATATGTGGGAATGTCTGCTGTGCAAGATTCAGTTCCATACGTCCAAGGTCACACTTCAGGTTAAAGGTAAAAAAATACCTCCAAGGACAAGGTCAGTCGGTCCTTCAATCTGTAACCAAACCTTGTCTGGTCAAGAGAACTAAGCTCTAAGAACTAAGATTTTGTTTGGAGGCTGGACATCGCATGTATATGACCTCTGTTGGTTTTGAGGTCAGTATGCCAAAGGTCCATTGCGAGTCTATTGCAGTATGCCTTCAGAGAATCCTGGAGGATAGCCTGATGTACAATTCATACAGTTTTATGAGTCAGTGTATTTTCAGATATCAAAGATGTTGACACAGCCATTATAAGGCTACTTTAGTCTAATGATGTTGAGCAGAATCCAGGGCTGATAATTAACATACTTGATTCTTTGTTTAATGGCAGCACCGGCTACTGTACTTTATTACTGTACTATTTGTCCTAAGCTCCTCAGATTTTGTTTGGAAGTTTGTCATCACTTGTAAAAGACCCCTATTGATATTGTGTTTGACAGGTAAAAATTTATTGTGATTAAGTAAGTCAAATTCATTTTGTTCTTTGATATGTTTATAATGTATTTATTCAAAATCTGGCGACATTGAGTTGGATGGCATCCAATGATACCCCTGCGTTGAGCAGATAATACTTTATACACCATTGTACCGGGCATCCTCTCCTATGTGTTCTGTAATTCCTATAAATATCTATTTTTTAGGAAATTGTTAGATGGGTAAACAAAGAAAGTAGAATTTGAAGGAAAGCATGTATATAAGCTATTAAGATTACTTTAGACAGACTAGATATGTGCATGGTCATGAATACAGGTTGGGCAACCAGGACCACTCCAGCCATTGTTTGCTTTTGTATTTTCATGTATGCATACCTGATAATCAGTTCAATGAACATTGACTGGATGAAATAGTTGCAAATACATTGAATGATTTACTGTTACCTATTTGGCCAATATTTTGTTCCTAAACATTGCATATTTATGTTATTCATTCCTATATTTTTGGGTGGATTTGGAGGATGTCCTGTGTTGTATAAAGGGGGACCAGAAACCATTCATATATAAACCGGTATCAGTAGCCAATACATAACATGTATTGATAGTACCTTGACTTGATTTTAGTTGTATTTTAATGTCCGTGGCATCTTTGATGTCAGGGCATACATAGTGATTGTCCTGTTCCTCCATCCATACAAGGTTTAGTAGATTTTACCGTTCTGTCTAGCACCAATACCGCTTGCTAGAACGCTTTGATACTTATACAATTGTTGCGTATGATCATTCTCAATACACCCGTATTAACAAATCCCACTTTGACCTTGACTTAATTAGGACTTGGAATGATTCTGTACCAGATTAAGTTGATTTTACAGAACACCGCTTACTTGAACACTTGAATACTTACATGTATACAGTTGTTGCTTATAACCATTCTCAATCCACCCATAATTATCAAACACCGACTTTGACCTTGTCCTTGTTCAAATGGGCTATTGCTTCACAAGCATGCCACTGGGGGCATTTGTGTTTATTGAACGCAGCGTCATGTTTATTCTGTAGTATTGTTTCAGTTCCAAGCAAGAAGGCTAACAGAGATGATGGAGCCTGGTTTGATGATGGTTGATACTCTATAAATGATCTATACATTGTATTTCTATATCTTTCATGAAATACGTTATCAAATATATATTTGCTTATGAAATACTGTTGTTTTGTGTTAACAATCCTTGTTATTTCCCAAACCAGGGAAGGTCCTTCAATGATATTTGGCTCAGATGTCATTTGTCCTCATGAGACGGAATTGTCAGTTTCTTGTGGTAGGGCATGTTAATAGTGATCTCTAATTGCTAATACAAAATACAAATATAACAAGGCACAAAGTTTGAGAACAGCTGAAAACACCGTTTGGTTGCACCATACATACAGGCTTTCATAAAAAAAATTGACATAATGTGTAGTCAGTAGAAAATATGTTCTTTCTGTTGTGTCGAACCCAGCCAGGCACCAGAACACACATGGCCAACGTTCTTGCTAGTTGTTTTAGAGAAATCATGTTTTCTAGCTCTGGCGGGTAGTGTCAGTGCTGTATACGAGCCCTGCTATTGTACAGTCCTGTTTTATCAGTTTGGTTAATCACCATGAGATACTGTTTTGTCGATGAGTCACAACGATAGTAGAATGTTCGAGTACTTAAAAAACGCAACTGATACATAATACTCTTATTTTGCTAATTAGCTTCCCACGTGCTATGTTTGTATTTTAATTTAGATAAGGCTAATCCACGTACAAACTACAGCCTAGCCATTTACGTCAACGCTGGTATGATTTATAAAGTATTAAGTGTATATTCAACGGGAATATACTTACACATGTTGATATATATTGTGCAAACCATCTTTGTTTACAAGAACAGTATCTGCGAAAAGTGCAACTTCATGGTGACATGTACTAGTATATTAAAGCCCCCGGACGTAAAACATGTATGGGCGGTTATGACAATAGCAATATAATAAATTCTAAAATCAATCGAGCGACATCGTCTGTAATTAAAACATTATCAAACAGCGCAACAAAATGTAAATATGAAAGGCCTGACCTCAAGGCTATAAAACTTGAGAACAGTCTCTGAGCTCAATTCCATTCTCAAAGTTTTACGATTGAAAAGATGGAGATGACACATTCAGATCAATAATGTATCAATAATATCAATATTGGCTGATCATAATTAATTTAGAGTCCTTAAAAGATATGATATGGAATTTGGGCTCGGAGACCGATCTCATGTTTTATAACCTCAGGACCTGTACTTCACAAACAACACGTACATCAATTGACCAAGTTATAAAAATGAAGTAATTGAACATACAAATGTATTATCTGTATGACTCCCGGTGATCCACGGCTATTTATTACAGCCTGGTCAACACGGGATTGTGACAATGTTGCTTATATATGTATTCTATAAAAAAAGTTAATAACCAAAAATAACAAGTGAAATGTTTGAACTTCCGCAAAATATGTCCTTAGTTAGCTATTATCCTTCAATATAACACCGGACAGAAGAATAAACTGCAAGTTATCAAAATAAAATAGCGAATATTTCTTACATTATGACTGTCTATAGTTAATGTAGTAAAAAGTGCGAAGAACATTAATATTCTGTAAGCGATACATTGAAACTGCATGCAAAGATGCTGTATGGATACAGATGCCGCGCTATTCGTAATTTCCTATTATACAGGATTTGAATCCACGCATAGGCCTATATTTTTGTTATTGGATCTTGGCACTAAGTTACCTATATTAGTACATGAAACGGAAAAATATCGAAAAAGCGGCGTTAAACCCAAATGATATCAATAATAACATTATTCACGTTACAGTCCTTCTTTGAATGTTTGCATCTCAAAGATTAATGATGTTAACATCATGTCTATTACTGGCTAGTCAGTAAAGAAATGCCAATCAAAAGTGTCAGCCGTTGCGAAACCAAATTCAAACACATCCTGGCATACTACTTCTTGACAAGGTCGACAAGGATTAGGTCGTCCATCGTTTCTACTTCTGTTACGGAATACATATACTCATACATGTATGCTGCGTACGCATTTAAAGATAGCTTCAATTATTTTATTCGGTTGATAGTGCTCATAAGTATATTTGCAGCGTAAGTCTTCATAAAAATGGCATAAGGGCATCGAAAATTAAATTCTCTGTTATCAATCGACATATATACCTGCATGAAGGCCTTTGTTGGAATGTAAATACATTTTGTAATTGTCTTGCTTGGAACTGGCCACAAAATTCGATCGCATTTTCCTAAAATCGATTCCTGTGACCAGCATATACATGTATATCTTTTGTACATCTGCATAAGGTGACATGTAATAAACAGTGTGAACGTGTACATTACCATGCGTTTTTGTAACAAGATGTACCATGGTACCCAAACTTACTTTTGCGTGTTTTGGTAAGTAAGGCGCAGCTTGTTTTCACAGGGGTGATATAAAAAGCTTGTTTGCAAAACAATGCATACCAGTTCTGTACTAATTTCTGCTGGGCCAATACAACTGACTGTATAACTCAGTTGTGATATCTTTCTAATCCCCGTAACTTCTTCAAACAAAACATATTTTAGAACAATTTTTACCAACGAAAAAATATAAAACAAACAATTTACTATCCCTTTTTGTTTGTTAATAGGACGTTAAAACCAGTAAAACTGATCTTATCAATAGCTTGATTTCAGAATTCGGTACATAAGTAAAAAATATTGCTAGTGCTCAATTTTTTTCTTTCAAATTATATTATATCGTCGATACGATTTTTCTCTTCATTGTTATCGATAAATGCCAGTGTATGGTCAGTGTGTTCTTAGCTGTTCTATAAAGAAATTTATTGTCTGTACGTGACTAGTTTAATAGATGGACACACTTATCTGTTGCTGCCACAGGACGTCTATATCTTACCGACCAAAGTCCAGTCCATGATCCAAGTTAATGTCCGACTTAGAACAACCAGTTGTTATTGAGACACGCGGTGCTGTCTCGACAAGTTGTTCATTGAAATATTTTATCTACTTTGAAAGATTTGCAGATGTTCCTAGGAACTATTTAACCACAAATAATTTTCCAAGTAAATGTATGTATCATGATTTAAAGTTTTCATACATGCAGATGAAAATCTAAAAAACTGGCTGTTTATTGGTCAGTGTAGTATATATAATGACTTATGATTTGAA
The DNA here is from genome assembly GCA_964023205.1 of Lutraria lutraria. Taxonomy (NCBI): domain Eukaryota; kingdom Metazoa; phylum Mollusca; class Bivalvia; order Venerida; family Mactridae; genus Lutraria; species Lutraria lutraria. Next base: position 17,175,255 of record OZ026849.1, read on the forward strand.
ATCGGTACTAGTCTTGCAAAATAAATTTAAATTTGGCTTCTGTAGCAGACGTTATATGCATCAATGTTTACCCTTTGATAACAAACTACAACAAAATATCAAGTGAACACTGTAGACAAGGTGATTTTTTATCAGATCAAAATACTAACCAGTCTATTACTTCAGGTAGTTCAGAGTACATGCTAGTTCCAGTGTTTCCCAGGACTGTCATCATAGAAAAAAACAGCATTTTTTACCACTAAGTGTGGACCGGTGTGCTTGGATTTTTCTGTAGGTTTTAAACTTTCAGCTAACCAAACTTTTATCTTCTGGTACTAGTTATGATGTTGTTCAACACTAGACACGTGTCCATAGGACAAAGAGGTCAATTTGTTTTTTTGTCATGGCATGGATAGGTTAAATTAGGGCCAAAAATAGCCTAGTGTCAAATTCTGTCCAAAATCTTATTATATGTTCTCTATTCATCGTATTTTGAAGAAAACATTAGTCAATTCTTGAAAGTGTTGCCATAGCAACAAAAACGAAATTTTCGTTAGAAAAGAAGCTATTTTTCATCTATTGATTGGATGATCAGTTTTGTTGTATATGTAATGAAAAAGCACATGGCTGATATTCATAAATGTATTATTAAGTTGCCATGGTAACATATTAGAATTAATTTCAAAAATCTCTTCTTTGAGTATTCTTTAAAAACACATGATAGTCACACAAGTTTCATAAATGTATTTAAAGAAATGAACAACTTTGAATTTTAATGCTTTCACGTTTTGCTTCCATGGCAACAGAATCGTTCTTTAATATCAAGTTAAACTTGTAAATATGTGGTTTTAATGCTATTATAAATCTGTTCCACTATAGTTCCCTCTACAAGTGTAATATAGAACAACCAAGGTATAATGATTATTATTTAAGCCGTATACAAGTTATATCGGGCCTTGCATTAGATGTTCATCATTGGCACTCGTGCTGCTCGAAGCCTGCTGGGTGTATCTGTATTGTAATACTGGTGTGAGGCGAACATTGACCTAGGAATGCCCTTGTATGATAAACAATGATAAGTAGATGTATTGGTTCTTATACCTGGAACCTAGCTAAAATCATACTATCTAAAGGGTGAACAGTTATTGAGTCATAAATTTTGGTTGCTATGGTAACATATTACTGATAAATTTTAAAGTATTTTTGTGTGTTCATAAAAAAGTATAATATAAATAAGGAATGTCTATTTTGTACTTCAAACAATCTGCTTTTATTTCACATACACAAAATACATGTATACAATCAAAAAGGTCTTAACAAGTACAAAAATTCACTTTGCAGTTTGCATTGATTCTGACAGTTTCTTCAGTGTAAAGGTCAAGTACATAATTTTAACAATTCATATGACTGAAACACATACATATGTAAACCAAGTACAAATGTTAATCTGAATTGTTTTAATTTTGTATTTTACTGAACATACTGTAGTGAGATTCATGAAAATAGAAAACAATTACCACATGTAAAAACAAATTCTCAATAATAACAAGATGTGTTTTAAAAACACAATGCCCACTTCGGGTGCCCTTTAACTTGAAAATGCACAGGTCTTGTAGAGATTGTCATGATGAACCAAGATATGAAGTTTGAAGATTGTAGACGGTAGCCTTTTGATTTAATAGGCAAGGTTAAAATTTGGTACCGACAAACAAAGGGCCATAAATCTGCTAAAAATGATCGAATCACAAAACTCTGACATAACTGTGCTGGGGAACTTGGTGACAATAGTTCTGTCAACGTCTGGTAAAAATCCCTTCAGTTTAGGAAGAGTTTCAAACAAAAGAGAATTTCTTTCTATATTACATATGCACAAAATAAACAAAGGTCCATAATTCCTTAAAAGATTATCAAATCATAAAACCTTTACAACATGCATTGGGTATCTTGATAACAACAGTTCCATGAAAGTTTTATCAAAATCCCTTGAGAAAAGAAGGAATCAAAAAGTATTTCACTGTTACAATCGCACAAAATAAACAAAAGGCCGTAATTCTGTCAACAATGATCAAATCTCAAAACAATTTTGTGAAAGTTTTGTCAAAATCCCATGAAAAATGTAGAAGTATCCTAAAAGAAATATAGGATTTTTTTTAAACACAATGACCCCATGATCTTTGACCTAAAAATGCACAGGTCCTGTAGAGGTTGCCATGAGGAACCTACATATGAAGTTTGATAGATGTAGGTGCAAGCATTTTGATTTTATAGTCAAGAATAAAGTTTGGTACAAACAGACCAAAAACAATATGCCCGATCTATCGATACGGGGGCAAAAACATTATGAACAAATAAGAAAAGAAGTTTTTAAGAACATAAATATGTTTCTGTTCTATTTTTTTGTTAAGAATTGCCAGAGAAACTAAACATTTTTACAGAGCATACTTACTTACTTACTATTTTGCTTGACATGTTGAAAGAAGCAAGTATGGATAATATAGTTATTATATATGTACACAATTTCACACTTTCAAATACAGCTCATCAGACATTCCATCATGACACATTATATCCATTGCATATGAACATCAACATAAGGACTGAAACAGAAGTTGAAAAAAACTGCATGTAGTTTAGAAAAAAATCATTCTATAGACATAATTGAACTGAATATAAGATGTGTGAAGTGAAATTAGAAATGAATTATGAAAATGAATGGAAAGTCCAAACTCCCACTTCTGCAATAAAACTGAACCATGGAGATTATACAAGAGCAATAAACTAAAAAATATTAAAGTCATGGCTCTTGCCCACTGTCATTCTTTTCAATAAGATGGATTAACATATGAAGTTTCATGTTGATAACTTGAATACCTTTTTGAGTTATGGGCTCAATTTTTTCGAAGTTAAAAAGGGACTTAACTCTGAAAATAATTTTGACTGTGTTATGGCAATTGTGCTACAGATGGTCATTGTCTCATAAGCTAATATGCCAAAACTGAAATGAATATGTTTGATAGTTATTAAAATATTCTACTTAATAACTAATTTGAACAAAAAAAAAATAAGCTAAAAAGCGACATAACTTAACAAGAACTATCACTAAAGGTGATGAATACCCCAAGCTGCCACCTTGACACAATTATTGTTACATTTTACAAAGGGAAATATAATGCATTTTCATTTTTTTAATACCTGTAATTTGTTGCTTAGAAAAATCCTGACCAATTTCTAAATATTCATTATATAAAATATACAAAGGGTCATAACTCATTAAAATTTACTTAGACAAAACCTATTGTGGACATGCACAACTTGGCAAACAACTTATCACTTCTAAGAAATTTCACTGAATTCCTGCATGTAGTTGCTGAGAAATGGTTTGGACAAAATGTACTAATTGTGCAAAACAAAGGGCCATAACTGATTATTAATCCAAACAAAACCTGGTTACTGCATGCACAAATTGAGATACTTTTTATAACTTCTGTGAAGTTTCATTGAATTCCTATGAACAGTTGCTGACATATTGTATATACACTGTATAAAAACAACTAAGGGCCGTAACTAGGCACATCATTTCTGTGAAGTTTTATTGAATTCCTGTAGGTAGTTAATGAGTAACAGTCTGGTAAAAATTGCCTATTGTATATACTGTATAAAAAAACAAAGGGCTATTACTCAGTAGACATTAATCCAAACAAAAAAATGCTTTAAGCATGCACAACTAGGCTTACTACTGATCACTTCTGTGAAGTTTCATTGAAATCCTGTCAGTAGTTGCTGAGAAATTGTCCGGACAAAATATGCCTATTGTATATACTGTATAAAAAAACAAAGGGCTATAACTCAGTGAAAATTAATCCAAACAAAAAATGTTTTAAGCATGCACAACTAGACCTACTTCTGATCACTTCTGTGAAGTTTCATTGAAATCCTCTAAGTAGTTGCTGAGAAATTGTCCGGACAAAATTGTGTCTACAGACGCACGGACCAACGGTCAAGCGTGAATCCAATATAGCCCCCATATATTTCATATCTGGGTCTATAAAAATGTTGCTTTCAGAGTATTATTCCCCTTGTATTCCAAGCTTTGTGTCAATAACTTTAATACTTCATTAGTAATGGCCTACATTAAAGTTTTTCTACAGACCAGAAGACAGTGATCTCATTATCTAGACTTTTTCTTCAAATTTTACATGTAGCTTGTGTTGCTTGTCATTGAAGCCAGAATTCAGCATGAATTTCCATTAATTTAGATATGTATGAGCAGAACCACACAAGAAACATTCTGACCAGTTTTGAATTAATTCCAATCACATGTTGTAGAAATGCATCAGTCAAATTTTGAACTAAAGGCATATATTTAAGAACTAGATTTGATTTTAATGGATACCATGTACAACAAACAATGCCTGAGATATAAGTAAGAGTCATATACGTAGATGATACTAGATCTAAAAAGGTTAACACGTGGACCATGTTGTGTATGAGGGATATGCAGAGAAAATTCATTAATATTACAACTTAGCAAAAATTATTGTATTTTCCATAAAGGCATAAAAGATAATACTGTATACGTAGAAGTAATTGTTATGTGGTCTTTGGAACTGGAAACAAACTATTTTTTTATTTTTAATTATTTAGGTATTCAATGGTCATATTCCTGAATGTGACATGTTGATGTCTTACAATATCAACACCAGATGCCTTGTTAACAAAAATCACTTCTTACCTGTTGAAAACAATAGATGTCACATAATCTGATCTATTATAGGTAATCTAGTTGGCAGCAATAAAAATGTCTCAGCTTCAGATGATTTCTAAACACCAATGTCCACCTATAATATAAAGTACATTCATAGCAAGGGCTGTTTGTACAACATGTATGCTCCACTAAAAGCAGTCAAATAGTAATATCAAATGAAGAGTTTGTAATTTTTATTACAATAGATTTTTATACGTTTAATCTTAGCTGTTTTCTTTTCTATTTCTAATCTCAAGCTCTTATATAAATAGTCAATATGAGTCTTTATGACATTGAACTAATGCCCTCAAGTGAATATTATTCTTGACAGTCAGTGATCAGTGACCTACTTCTACAAAAATTGAAGATCCTAGGCCCAAGCAATTTGTTGTTACTAACTGGAAATTTTGTTATGCATGTTAAAGGACATTCCTTATTTATATCTATTTTTATAGATTTTCTTTGGAAATGCAATTTCATAGTCAACAAAGCAGGAATTTGCTCCTGGAATTCAGTGTTCTTTGTCTTAATATTTAAGACATCCACTTTCATGTTAATGTGTTTACTTTTGTTATACATGCATTTTACAAAATTTGATGTGGAATGTTATTTTGAATTCCTTTCACAAATTACAGTATTTATAAATAGAAGTATAAGTTCTGAAGTGTACAAAGAACAGACACACACACAGAAATACAATTATATCACACACAGATATTTTTATGAGTTTCTAACAAAGTCCTAGTTGGTAATGATTAAATAACATTTATAAAAGCTACAACATGTATAAACACATACTTCATGAGTGACTGCATACATTCTTTTTGTCTATAAAAACTGAAACCACATTGTCTCATTATCCAATACAACAGAATGTACTATGGTGTTGAGATTCTTTTCTTTATGGGCTAATATGCATCAGAATAACTTGTAACAATTTAAAATTGCCAAATATGATATTACATCAAAAACATTTATGTTGGTTACCTGTCTTAAAGGATTCTATCTGCAAGCTTCTGTCATCAGTCCATACTAGTAATCTGCTCACAAAATTTCTGATAAAACCACAAGCTGGAATGAAATTAAGTTTATAGTAACTGGAGAATGCACTCAGAATATTGTCATATTCTATATTTGAGATTTTTCAAGGATTTAGCAACAATTCAGTTACCTCAATGGCAACTTGTTGAATTACATTAAAACTTAACACTTTACTACCCTTTGGAAGATTATAAACAAAATACAGTATACTTTCATTTAAGTTATGGTACTAGTTAAATTTGGTTTAAGATTTGTATGTATGGGGATAGGAGAATTAATGGAATTATAATATCTAAGAGAAGTAGATCTGTTCTTAAAACATTGAAAGTAACATTGTTAGTATACTTTTAATGGTTTCCTGATCAAATATCTTGTTTTTAGTAGCTAGACAGGTTCAACTATGATTTTCTATGAAATTAAAAGAAAACAAGAGGGTCATGATGACCCTATATTGCTCACCTGAGTATTGTTACACTTTAGGATAATTTAATCAAAGTAAGTAATTACATGCATCTTAATCTACCCAAACTGTCAAGAGTCCAACTATCAATATGACTGAACTTTTGAATAAGTTGAACAAGTAGTTGTTATATACAGTCAATTTTATCTAAGCTCTGGGCCATCTGGTTTAATTAGAGATTTCTTAAAAAAGTTTTCCAATACACAATCAAGTGACCTCTGGGTGGGGTCAATTTGACCCACAGGGTCATACTTTTTATCACATTGGTAGAGGTCCACTAACTAATGCTACATGTATGTCATGTTCTGGTTATTTTTGCCATGGCAACCAGAGTTCTGCATGAAATGAAATTAACTCAGCGGTTAAGGAGATGTTTTTAAAGAAATTGTTGGACTATCATATCATATGGACTAACTTGAGAACGATCTCTGAGCTCAAATCCTTTCTCAAAGTATTATGATTGAAAATATACAGTTGATTAATGTTTAAAGACATTGAACAGCTACTATGTAAGTGACCCCCAAAAACTCCACATGAGGTCTTATCTGTTGTTGCTTCTAATCAAATTATCCTGTCTGGTCATGTCCTGTAGACTTGACATCAAGTCAAAAAGTAGGATCACTAATTTTATGACTAAATTCCTGCCTCACATTCCTGTGACAATGCCTTTAAATACATTCAGTTCAATTATGCTGTCAGGCTAGTATATCAATAATATCAATATTGTCTGATCGTTATCAACTTAGAATCATCAAAAACAAGATATGAGATGTTGGCTCTGAGGACATCTAAGTTTTATTACCTTGGGACATGTTGTTTAACCTATAGCCAGTTTCATCAGTATTTGAGCTAATATTCAGCTGAAATCAAAGCTTTCATAAATGAAGGGACATTTAATAAGAGAGGTAGGAGGTGTAATATGTGTTAGATTGAGGGAAAGAGCTGTACTTCAGCAGCAGCAGGTCATGTACTATGAATAGCTATATTGTTGGTGCACAATTCTTAAGCAGGCAACATTCTTTTGGCTGACTGAAAAAAAAGACAAAATTTGCCTATAGAGAGCAACTTTTTTGCCCAAGTGTCCAATGTGAGAGACCCATGCCAATGTTTTTGAATGTGGTCATACCTGATCAATGTCTGTTGTTGTGGAGCATGGAGATGTAATATCCATACTGAGAAGCAGAGATCTTGTAAATTGGATTTATTCCACAGTGACATCATGCAGTTTTGTCTTGGAAACCTGAAGAGCAGTTGAACAAGAACCTACTCATGATTACTTATACAAGCCTTGAAGGTATAATGTTGAATGGTTAAATCTGCCCTCTTAACAATAATCTGAAAGTGGTCCACACTGGTCGATTGGTTAAAAAATTGGGAATTTTCTGAAATATGCTGGAATTAAAATTTGAATGACGCATTTGTAATGCTAGTATTAATATTTCAAACACAATACACCAGCCTATTATTATATATACTATATTATCTTCTTTATACTCAGTATTATATAAAAACTAATATGAGGTTCATGAAACTTGAGTAAAAGTCAATCTCAGACGACTCAGTCAGAACTTTCAACTCAATCAATGGGTAATCAAATTTCTACAGGTGTTATTGTTTCTGTCCAAGTGGACATTTGCAAGTAGTAGATTTGACTGGCCAATTCATGACAAGTTGAGTCTCAGCATGTATTCATGAAGCAGCAACCAAACAGATATAAGAAATATACGTGAAATTGAGAGGACAAGCTTCAAAAGTAAAAATTTAACTAAGGGCTATAACTCCGGTATAAATGATCAAATGTAAGAAGGTAGAGAATTTCTGCAACAGCATCATTCTGTGCAAGTTTGGTGAATACAGCACAAGAAATGTAGGATGAGTTGAGAGGACCAGCAAAGTAGGATGAATGGGCAAACAGACAGACAGTGCGACTGCTATAGGTCATAATAGGAATAAAACAAAGGGCAGTAACTCCACAAGAGTGATGCAAGCAGTACCAATACTTGTCTGTTCACTGCCAATGAGATCTATCCAACTATAAAGTTTCAGTTAATACAGATTTGGATTTCTAAAAATTCAGCTGAAGCACTTTATGAATTAAAATGAATATAGTTCATCAGTAACATATGACTTACCTCTAGAGCTACAAACCTTGAAAACGTTTTGCCCTGTATGTATGTTTAAGGTTGAGTGTGATGATAACCTCTGAACAAATGGCTTCACATCAACAGGGGATCATCTGTTTGGCTACACCAACCACAATCGGACAGTTCTCTAGATTTTTAATGGAAAATCTTATGTTAAAGCTATTTGTTCATTTTGTTACATGACCAACCAACAGCAGTTTTAAAGAGCTGTTTTGTAACAACTTACCTTGAACTTTGACTCTGATCTTAAGGAATGAACCCTGTTTCATGTATATGCTTTTTTGATGTATTGAACTATTGCAGGTACAAGTTTATTTTTGAGGCGAATTCCCATTGTCTGCCAAATCAATATTCCTTCCACCATTAACATCAATAATAATAATTAATTTAACATCCAAAATTAAAAGCTACCTGACACCAGTAACTGTTTGTTTCTTTTTGGTTTATCAAAACTGCAACCTCAGTATCTCATGATCTGAATTTTGATACAGCAGAATGTTCCTTGGTATGATATCCTTGCCTGAAATACATGTAGTTTGATATATTTTCCTAACCTAACATGGTGCTGCAAACAATGTATCTTTACTATCACTTTTTTCTTAATTCATAAAACTAACCAAGAATTTAGCTGCACTAGTCATATTGACATGATTAATTCAGTCAGTTTACACTTTTTATGTGTTTTATTCGCTTTGTTTAAAATAATTAACAAACACCTTCCACAAAAAACAAATGCATGAGTATTGCCACAAGAAAGCAGGGCTACAATCACTACATTAATGTGCACATCAGGTCAACATACTTTCAAGCAACCTTTATAGGGATGATTCACTCATCATTAGCTTTGATTAAGATAAGTGACAGCAATACTTAAATATTCTATCACTAAAGGTGATTAATTTACCCACCTACTGCCTTGTCACAGTATCTAGAGCTTTTGATGTATAAGCCTTTCTCACATATACCATAAGGAAAATGGTACATAGAGCCTGAATGGGTCCCCAGGATGAGCTGCAGCCATGGTTAGAGCATTGGATTGTCATCTAGACGGCCAGGGTTTGATCCACAGCAGCAGTACATCATTTCCTTCCATGACATGTGGAAGGACAAGTTTTCAGTATGCAGGAAAAATGGGTACATCAAAAGACTGCTGTACATATCGGTAACTGAAATATTGTTAAACAATACAAGTTTAGCAGATCTGGACGTTGGGCTACAAAAAAATTATTGTAAAATGGTGCTTTTCTGGTATTTCAATATGCATTAATTTTCCACAACTGACTGGGCGGGTGCCTGGATTGCTTCTGGAGAGTTCTCCCAGTAAATCTGCTTCTGCAAAAAGGATAATAATTAATATTCAAAGTCATTCACCTGTTTAAAATTATTATCTGTCCCAGCTTCCATCATAAGTCCATCCAGCACTTTACCCACACAAATCTCATTAACTACAGGCTGGAATATAATTACATTGACAGTTATTGAAGATGTGCAAAGAATATTTTACCCTTGCTTTTTACATACATTAATATTTTCCCAGGGAGTTGTCGATATATGCCCATTTCATTATTTCAATGTACCAAAATACCTGAGCTTGAAATAGAAATAGAGCTTGAAATAGCAGACATAAGCTTTTTTGGGATATATTTCTGACCGGAAACCAATTTAGGGAATGAAATTTCAAGTAAACAGCAAATTCGGAGAAAATTACATGATTTCAAAGACATTTTCAGAGGGGAGGTGCCTTTTACAAGCTATGTCTGTATAATACAGACAGCCCCTGAGAATGGGATAATGTTTTGTTTCCTTCTACAAAAGGCTGTTAACATAGGTTTTCCACTCAGGAAAACTCTTTATAATCATGCAATTTTCCCTAAACTTCAATTTATATAAAGTTTTTCCTTCCCCTTTTGCAAAAAGTATGTGTTATTTCCCCAAAAGGACATGGTCCCTTCACCTACCAGTGAAAAAGCCTTGAATGGGATGTGCAACAAACCATGGGTGGTCTAGAAGATCATGATCTGACGTGCGACTGCAACAAAGACGTTCCAAGCAGAGTCTGCTGACCATTGCTGTAACATATTGTATATCCCTTGGTCATGTCTGTGCAGTTGTTCAAGTGAAGCAGGCTGCTCGTTGTTGAACCTTTTCCTGCTGGTTGATGTCTTAATTCAGCCTTGTATACCGTATAGATCTATTGACACAGATGTGTAGAAGAGATTGTTTTACTATACTTAATTGTTTTTTCTTCTTTATATCTTTTCAGGGACAACCTACTTTTAGAGAGCTTTTTTCATAAACTACATTGTCGGGCAACCTGTCACAAAATTAATTCAAGGACTGACCTATCCGAGTACTGGTCACTTAAGAAAAGAATATGTATATATACATTTGTCATTCTCAATTAAAACTACACACACTGGCAGAAATAATATATTAATAACATTTGTGACATCAATCAATGAAAGGGTAATATATGGTTAATGTATCTAGGCCTAATGATTCTTTTCTTCAACTAATTTGTTTAGAAGCGCCACACAACGCTGACGACCTTGACCTATCCCAACGTCACAAAACTTAGTAGGCCTATACCAGAATAAATGTAATATAAGCCCATCTCAGATTCTTAACAGTCACACCTGTGATCAAAAAGATGATTACTAGACAAACGGCTGGTATTTTGAAACAGTCATTATTTCAAGAATAATATCGATGAGTCTGAATCGACTGACCTATATTCCGCCTCCAGTTCAATCGAACTCGTTTTCAAACTAATTCAGACTCAAACTGGCGAACAATTGTGTGCAAACATGTTTTTTTCAATCTTCGCAATGCTTAACAATCATGTTCGACGCATTTACTTACTGCGTTTTCCAGCATACACCTTTGTTTTTAGAAGTTAAAAATAACCTTCCAGAATCCAACATGGCGACCATCTGATATTTTCCAGGCCTCTTCGGTAATCTCCGCTCGGCAGCATCACCACGCATGCGCACTTATGTTAGTATATCCAAATATGGTATGTGCCCGCCATGGACCATCGTTCTAGTGCTATACTACATAATGTAATATAGCATCCCTGTTCTAATCAATAATCAATTTCGTTCCAATGAATTCCTTCTATTTACAGGCAATTCCCTGTTCTGAGAGAAAGTGCCATAAGCTGCATGGAAATCCTTGAGTTCTAAACACATTTGCATAAATATCTTTCTACAATTACAGAAAGCGGAGGCATGATCGGGTAAGAAAAGCTGAAGATTCAGTCACTTCACTACCCATGAAATAACAAAATGGCTTACTTTGCACATAATCATATGCAAATGTTTTGTAAATTTGCCTTATCGTATTCTTGTTCTGAAGTGATGGTTCGTATTTTTGTATAAATGCACAGACATATGTGTGTTGGAATGTGTATTCCACAAATCTACTTAAGTCATATTTGCCCTAGCGGTCATTTGTTTGACTATGCTGTGAAACTTCAGTATCAATGCCAAAATTAAGTCTGGCTTAAGAACGCTATCTTTTATGAAGATCATATTTTTATAAAGACCACATTTCTTTACAGAACACATTTTCTATAAAGACCATATTTTTATAAAGAATAAATTTTCTATAAAGACTGCATTTCTATAAAGACCGTCCTCATCCTCTGTAAAGACCACATTTTCTACAAAGACAATATTTTCCATAAAGACCTCTTTTCTTTTAAAGAACAAATTTTCTATAATGACCGCATCTTCGTGAAGACGACATTTTCTATAAAGAACAGATTTTATATGAAGACCACATTTTCATATAAAGACCACATTTTCATATAAAGACCACCTTTTTCATTAAGAACACATTTTCATATAAAGACCACATTTTCTATAAAGACAACATTTTCATGTAAAGACTACATTTTCTGTCCAGACCATATTTTTATGAAGACCACATTTTCATACAAAGACCACATTTTCTATAAAGACAACATTTTCATGTAAACACTACATTTTCTGTCCAGACCATATTTTTCATAAAGACAACATTTTCTACACAGACCATATTTTTTGTGTAAAGACACATTTTTATAAAGACCACATTTTTTATAAAGACCACATTTTTCATTAAGAACACATTTTCTATACAGACCATATTCTTATAAAGACCACATTTTTTATAAAGACTACATTTTCTGTAAAGAGCACATTTTCTATACAGACTATATTTTTTATAAAGACCACATTTTTTATAAAGACAACATTTTCATGTAAAGACTACATTTTCTGTCCAGACCATATTTTTCATAAAGACAACATTTTCTACACAGACCATATTTTTTGTGTAAAGACACATTTTTATAAAGACCACATTTTTTATAAAGACCACATTTTCTGTAAAGACCACATTTTCTATACAGACCATATTTTTATAAAGACCACATTTTTTATAAAGACTACATTTTCTGTAAAGAGCACATTTTCTATACAGACTATATTTTTTATAAAGACCACATTTTTATAAGGACCACATTTTTTATAAAGACCACATTTTCTGTAAAGACCACATTTTCTGTCAAGACCATATTTTTATAATGACCATATTTCTAAAAAGACCACATTTTCAGTAAAGACCACATTTCATAATATCATAATTTCATATCATTACTGGATAGCGTTATTTCATATACATATATACATTTACATGTATATGTAGTACCGGGTTTTAATCTGACGATATCTTCTCAACTTAATTCGGTTGTTATGGTTTCGTTACGGCATCCAGGTGATGTCTCAGCGCAGGTTTGATTGTTCAATGCATATTGTTACTGCTATTCATTGATTTGATTTGATAATATATACATGTACATGTTTTAGTATATTTTATTGTAACTATAAACAAGCAGCTATGTAAAGATATACCAACTTAAGGAAAATTACTCTATATATTTATACATAGTTGGATTTTTTTTCAGATGTTTATCTTTTGTCTTTTCATCATTTCCAGAAATTATTGACTAATAGTGATAGTTTGCCCCTTTAAAATCTGCTATCTACACTATCGGTAAAACTGACCGGATAAAAATACGCTAAATTGAATTATAGACGGACAGCAGAACGGAGTGAACGGTCACCATGTAAACATCGGACAGTCTCAGTATACCTCCTATTGGTCTTAGTTTAAGAGTCTGCACGCATACAGTGTCATAGGGTTTAACTGTGGTTCGTCTGGCTTATTAGCCAATCAGGCTACATACCAGATTATTGAATTTACATGAGTTGTTGAACCAAGAGAAGGGGAGAGTATTCCTATATTTATACCACTGAACATCCAACATTATCAAACTACCCGTAGCGGTTACTTCCCTTGATCAGTACAGAAACCACTGCAACCGCTAGTAAATCGGACCTATGTCGGGCCGATAACATAATTTTTGAACAACATTGGACCAACATGCCCATTTAGGTGTTCAAATTGGTAGTATCCAAATTATTCAAAGATTATTAAAATAAATGGTTTCATTAAAACATATTTTTTTCGTGAATAAATTATACACAGTAAAAATACATCGGTGCATAATTTAAATATTGGGTCTATATTGGTCCTACATCAGCAAACTTCTATCGATATGCCATCATCCAGCCGATATCGGACCGATATTGTCAAGTTTGCTGGGGTATCGAGTTGTTCACGTAAAATTTTGATCGTACAATTTGAAACTAACGCATCTGAATGTATATTATCCATACGTGTTAGACATACTCATTAATCCAATCACCACCGAGACATGTTTTTTCTCTTAGTTATACGACTGTATAACCCGACTTTGCGATGTATCATCACATACAAGTATTCGTTCATAAAATAAAAAAGTAAACGCCTTTATAATCATAAACATGGTAAAAAACTATTGTCCGATTACGTATTATATAATATATTTTAATGATAATAAAAATAGATGATGTCTTAACCGTTGCGTTCTTGAATGCTTTACGGATATTACGAAAAATCAGAATCATTTATACATTGTTTATTTAAAGACCTATACTAAACTGTATGTCTTTGACATAATAAAGGAAAGGGCACTTGTGAAAACTTTTTCAAACATGTACCTGGTATGAAACATACTACGGTAGACCAGGGACACTATATTAACATTCACTAATATATATCAGAGACTTATATTACAATATAATAATTATATATGTCTCTGCATATATATACTCCATCAATACAGGTGTAAATATATTTAAAATTTAATATTTATTTATTGATACACGTAAATATTAAATAGCATCTTTACTACAGACAGACCTTTCATAGTGGTACCAATTTGACGGGTTGGTGTGTTTTTACGGAAGGTGGCATTTTGGGGAAATATGGACTTTCTAATCTAATCTAATGTTTTAGGAATTATTTTCTTATCTGTTAGCACACAGAATAATTAATGTCTTAAGAGTTTATAATGGTTTTTATACCACAAACAATTACCTATTTTTTTCTCGTTCCGCTCTTTTCAGGGCCTTCACAGAGAGGAGCCTTTAGTTCATGGTTTGGTATCAATCAGAACTCCTTGGCATTTGTTTCCAAAAGTGTAAGCGTGGAATCGTGGATATGTCTACTAAATAGAATTCAGATTAATGAGGGTTGTCCTCTAGGTATGTAGACTTTTCTCATAACTCGGATATTTTTCAATAGTTTGTAACCTAATTTCTGTGACGTATAATTCAAACCTTCCTTTAGCTGTGGTGCAAATTTGATTAAAATCCAATCAGTCTGTATAGTGTTGCACACTGTTTAATTATACCACTAACATCCACCCGGCACACAGTCTAACGTCACTTTGACGTCGGGTCTAACTTTCTTCTTATACTTTTTCAATGTAGTCCGCTCGTACATGTGGGTGTTAGATTTTGTTGGTCTACTGATCAAGAGGTTAAGAGTTCGAACCCCGGGCGAGGCCCACACTTTCCGTAACAGATTTCACTGAATATATTACATCCTATGTTAAATTGTCCTCCATCTCTGAATTATGTGGGGTAGCCTGGCCGTATGTAAAATGATGTTAGTACTGGTCAATGCCTAAATGAAGTCCAGAGAAGCTGGTCAGGATAACTACCCGCCATGATATAACGAAATAATGTTGAAAATGGCGTTAAATCCGATGAAATAAATCAATTGAAAATGCTTATGTAATAATACCCTCAGCTGCGCAGTCATTTCGAGAATTTCGTGGGTCGGCTCATCCACGAAATCAATACCCAAATAATTTTAAAAGCAGAGATAAGAGAATTTGTTTTCGAAAATCAAAATCCACGAATTTATGTCCCCACGAAATAGCCATTTTTGTAATAAAATAATCACACTAAAATTGGTCCCAAAGAAAATAAATGAAAATACAGTATTTACAAACACTGTTTACGTTCAAATTAGCATTCAGGCCATCCTGTAATCACCATAAAAATCACCACATTAACAAATCGTCAGGATTTATTTATTAATATATGTGATATGCTCCATAAACCTTTGAATGAAGGACCGTTGTGCATGAAGAATACATGTATATGTTTTTTCTTTCAAGTGTGTCACACTAATTCCAGGAGCGTACAACTTACTTAATAACTTTGGACGAAAATAGCACGTTTGTACTTGTATGTCTAACATGAAGAGGCTAAATCGCTGTGTCGCAAATGTTAAACTCTCCCATTTTCTAATTTCCTCAAAATCTTTCAACACGTTTTCCTCAAAATGAAAGAAAGATAAAATTTTAGTCTTCTAGAACTAAGGTTACGAGTTGTTGGATGAAGTCACACGTTTAACTGTGTATCATTTTTAAAATGAAGAGAATTACAACTTATTGTTCATTAAGGGAATTGGTGACACGTGTCGTCATTGAGATAATTTGCGACACGTGTCGTAATAGAGATAATTGGTGGTCCGTGTCGTCATTGAGATAATTTGCGACACGTGTCGTAATAGAGATAATTGGTGACACGTGTCGTAATAGAGATAATTGGTGGTACGTGTTTTCATTGAGATAATTGGTGGCACGTTTTTTTCATTGAGATAATTGGTGGCACGTGTCGCCATTGAGATAATTTGTGACACGTGTAGAAATAGAGATAATAGGTGGCACGTGGTTTCATTGAGATAATTGTTGGCACGTGTTTTCATTGAGTTAATGGTGTTTATAAGTCATTGCCAGTCAATTCTCCCCTAAAAGGGGGGGGGGGGAGGGTTTAGGTGACCTAAGGTACATTTTATCATGGAAAACCTCGGGAAAAAGATAATCCACACCTGTGTGTGGGGGGGTGCGGAGGGGGTAGTTGGGTATCTTGTGTGTGTGTAGTTGGCTATCAGGTGTGTGTAGTCAGGTATCATGTGTGTATTCAGGTATAATGTGTGTGTACGGGAATATTTTTGGGGCGATTTTATAGCCGAAATTCGGTCATATTCCCAATGGAAAAAAGTATCTTTTTCCCAATTCAAAGACAAAGTAAAATTGTAGTTATATATTTTTCCCAATTTTGATTAAAACATGAGTGTATTTAGTTATCATGTGCGTGTGTAGTTGGGTATCATGTGTTTGTAGTCAAGTAACATTTGTGTGTAGGTAGTATCATGTGTATAGTCGGGTATCATGTGTGTGTGGTTGGGTATTATGTGTGTGTGGTTGGGTGTCATGTGTATGGAGTTGGGTATCATGTATGTGTGGTTGGTAATCATGTGTATGTGGTTGGGTATCATGTATATGTGGTTGGATATCATGTGTATGTGGTTGGGTATCATGTATGTGTGGTTGGGTATCATGTGTATGTAGTGTGGTATCATGTGTGTGTGTAGTTCAGTATCATGTATGAGTGATTAGGTATTATGTGTGTGTGTGTGGTTGGGTATCATGAGTGTGCGGTTGGGTATCATGTGTGTGTGGTTGGGTATCATGTGTGTGTAGTTGGGCATCATGTGTATGTGTAGTTGGGTATCATGTGTATGTAGTGTGGTATCATGTGTGTGTGTAGTTCAGTATCATGTATAAGTGATTGGGTATCATGTGTGTGTGTGGTTGGGTATCATGAGTGTGTGGTTGGGTATCATGTGTGTGTGGTTGGGTATCATGTGTATGTGGTTGGGTATCATGTATGTGTAATTGGGTATCATGTATGTCTGATTGGGTATCATGTGTGTGTGTAGTTCAGTATCATGTATAAGGTGATTGGGTATCATGTGTGTGTGTGGTTGGGTATCATGAGTGTGTGGTTGGGTATTATGTATGTGTGATTGGGTATCATGTGTGTATGTGATTGGTTATCATGTGAGTGTGATTGGGTATCATGTGTGTGTGTGGTTGGGTATCATGAGTATGTGGTTGGGTATCATCTGTGTGTGATTGGGTATCATGTGTATGTGGTTGGGTATCATGTGTTTTGTAGTCAAGTAACATTTGTGTGTAGGTAGTATCATGTGTGTGTAGTTCGGTATCATGTGTGTGTAGCTTGGTATCATGTGTGTGTAGTTGGATATCACGTGTTTTGTAGTCATGTAACATTTGTGTGTTAGATATCATGTGTGTGTAGTAGTGAGGTATCATGTGTGTGTGATTGGGTATCATGTGTATGTGGTTGGGTATCATGTATGTGGTTGGGTATCATGTGTGTGTGTGATTGGGTATCATGTGTGTGTGGTTGGGTATCATGTATGTGTTTGGGTATCATGTGTATGTGGATGGTTATCATGTCTATGTGGTTGGGTATCATGCATGTGTATGTAGTGTGGTATCATGTATGTGTGTAGTACAGTATCATGTATGAGTGATTGGGTATCATGTGTGTGTGTGTGGTTAGGTATCATCAGTGTGTAGTTGGGTATCATGTGTGTGTGGTTGGGTATCATGTTATGTGGTTGGGTATCATGTGTATGTGGTTGGGTATCATGTGTGTGTGGTTGAGTATCATCTGTATGTGGTGGGGTATCATGTGTGTGTGTGGTTGGCTATCATGTGTGTGTGTCAGAGTGAGGAATCATATATGTGTGGTTGGGTATCATGTGTATGTGGTTGGGTATCATGGTTGTGTGGTTGGGTATTATGTATGTGTGTAGTTTGGTGTCATGTATGTGTGGTTGGGTATCATGTATTTGTGGTTGGGTATCATGTGTATGTAGTTGGGTATCATGTGTGTGTGGTTGGGTATCATGTGTATGTAGTTGGGTATCATGTGTATGTGGTTGGGTATCATGTGTGTGTGGTTGGGTATCATGTGTATGTAGTTGAGTATCATTTGTATGTGGTTGGGTATCATGTATGTGTAGTTGGGTATCATGTGTATGCAGTTGGGTATCATGTGTGTGAAGTTGGGTATCATGTGTGTATAGTTGGGTATCATGTGTGTGTAGATAAGTATCATGTGTTTTGTAGTCAAGTAACATTTGTGTGTTAGATATCATGTGTGTGTAGTAGTGAGGTATCATGAGTGTAGTAATGAGGTATCATGTGTGTGTAGTAGTTAGGTATCATGTGTGTGTAGTAATGAGGTATCATGTGTGTGTAGTAATGAGGTATCATGAATGTGTAGTAGTGAGGAACCATGTACGTGCAGTAGTGAGGTATCGTGTGTGTGTAGTAATGAGGTACCATGTACGTGTAGTAGTGAGGTATCATGTGTGTGTAGTAGTGAGGTATCATGTGTGTGTAGTGGTGAGGTATCATGTACGTGTAGTAGTGAGGTACCATGTACGTGTTGCAATGAGGTAGCATGTACGTGTTGTAGTGAGGTACCATGTACGTGTTGTAATGAGGTACCATGTACGTGTTGTAATGAGGTATCATGTACTTGTAGTAGTGAGGTACCATGTACGTGTAGTAATGAGGTACCATGTGCGTGTAGTAATGAGGTATCATGTACGTGTAGTAGTGAGGTACCATGTAAGTGTTGTAATGAGGTATCATGTACGTGTAGTAATGAGGTATCATGTACGTGTAGTAGTGAGGTATCATGTACGTGTAGTAATGAGGTATCATGTACGTGTAGTAATGAGGTATCATGTACGTGTAGTAGTGAGGTACCATGTAAGTGTTGTAATGAGGTATCATGTACGTGTAGTAATGAGGTATCATGTACGTGTAGTAGTGAGGTATCATGTACGTGTATACGTAGTAATGAGGTATCATGTGTGAGTAGTAAGAAGGTATCATGTGTGTGTATTTAGGTATCATGTATGTGTGGCTTGGTATCATGTGTATGTGGTTGGGTATCATGTGTGTGTAGTTATGTATCATGTGTAATTAGGTATCATGTGTATGTAGTTAGGTATTATGTGTGTGTAGTTTTGTATCATGTGTGTGTAGTTGGGTATTATGTGTGTAGTTATGTATCATCTGTGTGTAGTTATGTATTATGTGTGTGTAGTTATGTATCATGTGTGTGTAGTTGGGTATCATGATAATAATAATCCTTAAAAGTTCATTTCGTTATCCTTCATCTTAAGATCTACCTTGATCTCATGTCAACATTGAAATATTCATACATCTGGTTTACTTTTGGTAGATTCGTTTATAGTGAAATTTTGTGATCAACTTATTCTGACAGTTATATTCATGTACCATCACAGACATCATGTTGTATGTTTACTAATGTTCTATAGTCAAGTTAAAACCAAGAAAACTGCAAAGTTCATATGTTTATTGTATGATACATGCATTGTTTAAGTATTTACAAGAATAAGATCAAAATAATAAACAATAAAGTACACACAATTATTTATAACTACATAAAAAATACCAATGTAGACAAAACAACTGAGCAGACTTTAGGCCTCCATTTCATGAAAAACTTTTTTTTTTTTATTAAATAACGTAAAAAAGCTATACATGTATAATGTTATAAACATAGATATACATATATAATATTAATTCAAAAGTCCAAACGAAAAAAAAAATTCATTTTGAAGTTCAGAAAAATCACCAAAAATGCAAAAGAAACTTTTTTCAAATTTTGCATTAAAATGTGTCTGATCTCGTAGGAAATAATCTAATTAAGAAAATAAATGGTCACATGACATGTTTCCGTTGAGAAATAAAAAAGTTATGAACATTTTTGTCCGCGTGAATTTCCCACATTTTGTTGACGCATTCATCAAAGTCTCTTATAAAGTCAACATTTTACATGATCTGTTCATAAAAACACAACAAAAACATTTACTGACAACTTCTTGTTTCAAATTGTAACCATACATCATGTTTATATGTGATGTTTATTGTAGATATTGATTCAAGATGTTCAGACATGTATTTCACGGACTCCTCCACTGACAGTACACTGTGAGTTTCTCCATCAACTGATCTAATCTTACATCTATATAACTCAACTTTTATATCAGAAATATTCACAAAACTTTCAACAAAACAATGAAAACATTGACGACTCATTGTGACATCAAACAGCTCTATCTTCACTTGTGTTACCTGAGGATGTAGTTGTAATAAAACATCATCAGGTAACTTCATGCCATACAGTCTTAGTGACTTGATGCATGGAAGAGATTTCACTGTAGACGTCAATGTTTTCATTTTTTTGTTATCTGACATGTTACCAGGGTAACCAATGATATAAAGATGTTCAAGTTGTGAATCTTTAATACATTTAAATAAATCACTATTATAACAAAGTCTAAAAATCCTCTCAGATAGTGGTAACAATGTGACGGACTGTAAACTAGAATTGTTTACATTGTTACATAAAATATCAACTCTCTGCAGATATAATGAAGTGAGTTTTGTATGATGTGAAAGATTTAGAGTCAATTTACAGTCACTATCATCATCCTGGTGATTAACACAAAACACACGAGACAATTTTATAATTTCAATGAGAACATTGTCAGACAGAAATTTCACCAGATAATGTAAACTGTTATGTTGCATTTTAACATAAGACAGAGACAATGATGTCAGATGATGGAGACTTCTCACAGGTAATTCTGGTATCAATGTATAACCAACAACATAATAATCACCTTGAATACAAACAGTATACAGTGTTGATTTATTCAGTAACATGAACTGAGTGAACTTTACAATATTAGCAGATGACACTCTCTCAATATTTAAATATTGCAGACAATGGATTTGATCAAACTCTGGGTAATATTTACCTTTAACTGAATGTATTGATTTTACACATTTTTTATTGAACAATAAAAGTTGTCTCAAAATATCAACATTAGAATCATCATTAAATATGAAATCTTCCATTTTTAATACTATTGCTTTAGATCTACTGAATTCATTGAAACAATTTACAACAATATTTTGTAATGACTTCATTTGAGTATAGTAAGAATAATTGTTATTGTTAAATATAGCATTTTTTCTGATCAAAGTTAAATCATCAGATAGTTGTAAGTAAATATTGTCAAACAATTGATTTATTCCATCATAAGAAAACCCAGCAAGTAATAGTAAGAGATTTTCACAAGGTAAAACTTGATTTAAACATTTCCATCTTTTAGTAACATCATTGAATGACTTACTCGGGTCAAATGATGATATAAATAATGCAGCAAAAAATTCAAGGTAACTTTTATGTATAAAGCTTAATTTCAGTTTTTCAACAGAATATAACCAGAAAACTTCATTTTTAGACAAAACACCTATTTTACAGAGAAAGTCAGTTTCCTCACAAGAAAAACAATATGGTTCAGATTCTAACTGTTTCCTTGTAAATATAAGGCTTGCTACATTATCTTCTTGTTTGAACATTGAACAAAATGAAAGATGACATACTTTATACAATAAGTTAACATATTCATTCAAATATATGAGCTCTGAGAGAGAATCAGGTAGCTGTAGTGATCTAGTATGAGTCTTTTTTGCTTCATTTTGTGATGCTAAAGATGGTGGAAAATCAACTCCTCTCTGTTCAGCTCTATCAAACAACATTTCTAGAATGTTTGAATAGATAACTGCCCTGGGCATATCAGTCAATGTGATTTCAAACCATAACAGCACCAAGTGAGATGCAATTAATGGAATACAGAGCTGACTTTTCAAACCACAATCAACTATCTCATGTTTGAAATCTGACACTTTCTTATCACTGGAAGTTCGCTTATTTATGCAATTTATGATATTTTTTATATAACGTTCTGATGAAGCTCCTGAGATGCCAGTCATCTGAATTTGATGATCAATGTCTATCTGATGGGACAACCTTACACTCTCAATTCTGTACGGCCGACATGTAGTTAAATACACACAGCTTTCAGAGTAAATCTTCTCAGGTATTTTGTGATTCTTTTTTCCAACTTTCTTTGGTGACCATTCATCCATACCGTCCATAAGAACCAAGCATTGTTTATGTCTTAAAATATACCTGATGAGCTGTTTATACTTTTTTTCTGATTCATAGAATTGTTCAGTTATCATATCTAACACATGAGTATGGTAAGTATCTCGTAGATTTATATAAAACACATACTCAAACTTGGAAATAAAGTCAACATCTTTCTGTAATTTTTCACACTCACTACCTAACCTATCGCCACACTTAGCCATGCACCAAAGTAAGCATAGGTGCTTACAAAACGATGTTTTTCCAACGCCAGCGTCACCAGTTATGAAAATTTGCTTAAATGACTTATTCTCCTCACAAAATATGTCACTATACCCATTAATTGGTTTGGTACCCGTCCTTGTTTGGTCTACATTGGACCTTGTAGGATTTCTTGTTGTCTCAACTCTGGACATTGTGGGAGATTGATACACATGTAAAAGATCTTCCGTTTTATTTTCAAACACTGGTGACACTGGCAAGGCCTTAAAATGGCATTTGTACATTTCTATGATATCTCGCTGAATTTCTGAAATGAGAAAAACAAAAAAAGTATAAGAGTATAGGACTAGACAAAAGCATAATTACAGTAGCTTAAATGAAAGTTAACTAATGTTTGTTTGAGGTTTACGCCCCTTTTCAACAGTCAGGACTCATATGAGGTGAACAGTTCATCATTCTTACCATCGTTCCTGGGAAGAACTAGTACAAGACTCCCATCCTTCGTAAGCAACTGCCCACTTTCTCACATAAACAGACAGGGTCAGTAGCGGGTCTAGAACCCACATCCCTCAATCAGTAAATTGTTACAGTGATTTGAAGTTGGTGATCTTAACCAATCGACCATGGAGGCGGGTTAATCTGAACTAAAACGGATTCCCAGGAGCCGCCACATGCAGCACTGTTAACTGTTTCAGTCATAAACCAAGGGCTTCATTATTACTTTTATTAACATAACCGTTTTAGTAAAAAATACTTCTTTTGTTATTTTAGTAAAAGAAACATGCAATATACAACTTGTACAGTTCAAGTACATGTATATCTCTACATGGCTCATAAAAACTGTACCTTATTCTGATGGGACTTTTTCCATACTTGATTCTTTGCAACCAATGAAACAATTAAACACTTGTACTCATAATTTTAATTAACATTGTATACAGCTACATGCTCAGTAAAAACATTCTATGTTCATGGTCCTGATTTGACACCACGTACAGATGCAAATTATCATAATTTTCATATGACAAACAGCTGTCTTACGTTGCACTTACATATTTAAAATAGAAACTCTGTTTCTGTCGGTCATTTTTGTACTCCTGATTTATTTGAGTTGTTTGAATTACTCGGAGTACTCCGAGTGCACTCAAGATTCAAAGGAGTATTTCGAATCAAGTCCGACCCAACTTAATGTAATAGCTACCATACAGGTCTTCACACATAGAATAATTGAAAATGCCTCATCCAAAATCGTAATTACGCCTTATCAACTTACATGAACAAAATCGCTCCATTCACTGAAACGTTCAAATAGTATGATTCCGTGACCATCACCTTGTTATTTTTTAAAAGCAGACGTTTCATTGGGTGATGCACTCAGGATAGTAATGGCGTAGCAAGGAGGAAATGTATAACAGGAGTCGATGATTTTTACTGACTGCACATGAGTAGAACATTCCCGAATTATCCTTTTTATGCTGAATCAGTGTATTTTAGTGTCATTTGAGGTTAGCATTATCAACAAAATTCACGAAATGTTCAATGAAAAAGATGAAATAACTGCAGCATTGTTTTGTATTCAACAAAATACTTATTGATCAGGACTGCATAGAATTACATGTTAGCTATATGTAGACACAAGCTATTTAAAATGTGAGTTATTTTTGAAAGTTATGTAGTGTTAAACCAACTTGGTGTGGAAACTTGTCATTTCAGAATTTGGAACCATTCTTTATGCATATATGATAAATGTGTGTTTGCTCCATGCAGCCATTTTAGGCCTTAATAACCATTATACACTATCCCTTCAACATGCTAGCGCCTATGCTTAAAACTCAGAATCGTTTCTGTTGCTATCCATAAATGAAAACCATTTTTGATATCTATAAATACCTGTTAGCTCTACATGTTGGCTTTCAGTTTTTTGTTGTGACAGGGCTACATCATCCAGTTTTTTCTCTACCCCAATGAGTTTATGGCTTACATGTGAGACATCATGTTTTACAGCCGAGACTTCATGTTTGACATCCGAGACATCATGTTTTACAGCCGAGACATCATGTTTTACAGCCGAGACTTCATGATTGACATCAGAGACATCATGTTTTACTTCTGTGACTTTATGTTTTACTTCAGAGACTTCACTCTTTAATTCTTCAATTCCATGGTCCATTATCTTATCCCTTTCTTCCCATGCTTTTATTGTCTCGTCGTATTCATTCCTCAAGTCTTCATCTACATCCATATGTTCAGCATCATCAATCAATTGTTGCAGTTGAGCAATACCAGCTTTTTGATTGAGCCGAGTTAAAATCTATAATTAACACAAAATAGTGTAGAAGAAAGAAAACGTAAACATACAAATAAGTAATCCATGAAGCAATGAATTCATTATTCAAGAATTCTAATTGTATTAGTATGTTGTTAATAATTTAACTAAATAGTTCATATGTCAATTCCAAACTATAGCTGTCACAGAGGTGAGTAATACCCCGCTGCTGCTTTGACACTAAGAATGTGATAGTACATTATACGGCTAAGTTCAAGGGGACATAACTCTACAATGAAAAAAAGATTTACTCCTTTTGGGTTTATTGTTCCATCTCGTCTACTTTTAGACTTTATCTTCTCTACAGCAAGCGGTACGCCGTAAGGCAGTAACACTGAATACCACTGTACATAAACTGTTACATACAAGTTTCAAGTAAAGTTTGTTAGAGTAGATTAACTATGAGTATGTACCAGACAAAGACTGGATTATATAAACCTGATTTCCGATAATAAAGGAAGCAAGTTTCAATCCGATTTTAATTTGACTGCACTTGTGGTGTATGCATTGACAGATTTATGAAACGTTCATCGCTTGAAGCTGAAAATTGATGGCTTCTGCGTCATATATATTTTTTAGCAAGCACCAGTTTTATTTCGGTGTACATAAATTTTTCCCAACATATTTTGTCGGGGGATTACCGCAGAAACTATTTGAATTGTTAGTACTTGCCTACTTGGTAACCAAGAAATATGAACATATAGCCTTGTATACAAGAAACTGTCAACTTCCAGAACATTTAGTGTGAATCAGAGGTGGAGGATAAATAATTTTAATGTATTAACAGATATATAAAATACATGTATTTACCATACTCAATTCGTTCCATTTCACTTTCAGTTCAGCATCAGGTAAACGTAATTTGTCACTATGCATCAGCTGAAATATAGTTTTTATTTTCTTACTTGAAATGCACAAGCAAACTCCCACTAAAAAATCATCATATTTCAACCAAACATCATTAGAACTGTAAATAATTATTGACAAACAAATTATTTTATCTTTCAATGAAATTTTCAATTAGTGATATTCAACTGATACAAATAAATGCTAGTTATAGAACAATGTTTATTACACTCATATGCAAAACTCTGAATCAATACATCTATATATATCATGGCATTTTTTCAAAGGTAGGGGAAGGGGCCTTTTCATTAAATTTGGGGGAAAATAGCGCATGATTTTTGCAAAAGGGGAAGAAAAAACTTGATGTAAATTGAATTTTAGGGGAAAACTGCATGATTTTAAAGAATTTTCCAGAGGGGAAGACGCCTATTAACAGCCCCTGCTATAGAAGGAAAAATAGCCCTGTATATATATGTGGAAGATTTGGAGATTTTTAAAATATGCAAGTATATTCTTTATAGTAGGAGTTGCTTCCCTTTGTACCTAAAATTTACCAAAAACACTTCAGAATACTGAAAACAAACATTTTTATGATACTCTCAGAACTAAGTCAAATTACTGCTAGTTATGAAATACACCCAATTACAAAATTCTGATACGTTGGTTTTATTATATTAGAAGCCATGAAGATTTGTTAATAGTGTTTTATCACTTTTACGTAGATCTGGAAAAATATACAAAACTTCATTCAACAGTCCAAATGGAATTCTAGTTTCAATTCATATTATTTTGTACCAGTAAGTGTCCATGAGGTAGAAAATGACAAGTCCTGTATATACGTAATGGAATTAAACATGATTCATTAACATCAAATATACCTCATTTCTGCACATCCTTAATCTAGCAATATCAGCCTCTATACAGGTATCTGTCGGTACTGGCGTCATCCACACCTGATCTCTGGGAGGACATAATCCACATATGTTTCTCAGAAGACATGACAGTAAAGTTATATCAAAATCAGCAATACATGGTTGATAGTTAGCTGACAAGAGCATCTGCTTCTGAGCTGGTGTTATCAGTCTTGCTGCAGTTAATTGTTGGATATCTTTATTTTTAGAAGTTAGGTATTTACTGATGTCATTTCCTGCCATTACGTCAAACAGCTCCCAGAGAACTTTAGTACCAATATTTACCAAAAGATACTGGTATCGAAAGATGAAAGTGTCTGAAATCAAACAAACAATGTTAATCATACTACACTACAAAAGCTGCATCCAAAAGCATGTCTTACAACAATAAAATTACCAGCATTTCATGGATGATATCTGAGTACCAGATATTTGACCAGTTTTAGTCTTTACAAAAATATCCGTGTAAAGACCCAGAAGAATCAACATCAGAAAACAGTTAATACTACATTAAAACAAGTACCAAATGATATTAATGTGAATGAGGTGGATGAACAGACTTAAGCATAGTAAGGTATTGTATTACTAAAGGCAACAATAATAGAACATCACCAACCTGGGCCAGGATTTTGTTCGATCCCAGACATTATCAGTAGCATCTTTACAAAACTAACACTTCCAATAATCCTTATCAATGTGCTAAAATTGATAATTATCAGCCCAGCAGCACCATGACCTGGAATAAACGTACCAACTCTGGACCGGTACGTACTAACATCCACACCCATCTTTACTTCTGAAAACAAATACATCACTCATTTAATGATATAATTCAAGTTATCTAACACATACATCAGGTTTAAATCAATATTAAGTCTGTTTGCCCTTCTTTGACTGACCAAAAAATCCCCCCCCCCCCAGTCAAAAAAAAAATATTGCGAACACTGGAGAAATACTTTTACAGAAAATGGCCAAAGAATGCATAGAAGAAACCTACTCATTCTCTCCTAAAATCCAAGCTTGGTAAAGGGCAAACTAACATATTTTTCATTCAGGCTAGCCGCTACTTTTTCCTAAGGCTGTGGCGAGTATCCGAGTAATTGGGTCATCACGAATCAAATTGAAAAATTGAGTATGAATAATCGTCATTACTAAGATTCGTGGTTCACGATCTTGGTTTTTAACAAAATGAAAGTGTATTCTTTGTTCTCAAAAATCCCTTTTCTCTGAATAAATATTGTCTCATCATGGACTACTAAAAGAATGTGTACCAAGATGTCCAATCAGTTCTTTGAATAATGATGCTGGTAATCAATTATCTGGAAGGAAGTATGTATAAATTTAAGCCATAGAACAATTTATATTGATTTACTTCAATATTCCTAAAAGAAATTAAATTTGGCTGTATTTTGAAGTTTTAGATGGGTTGCTTGATAACAAAAGAATCGTGATTCGATTTGTGGATCGTAAGTGGTGAATCGTGGGTTGGATCGGATCGCCACTTACCCAACGATTCACACCCCTACTATTTCCGTTACTAACATATTCCGTCCTTAGTATGAACAAGAGTATATCGCTCACATGACAATCACTGTTCAATCATTAAAACATTGTTTTGAACCGGTGACCTAGTTTTTGACCCAAAATGACCCATGTTAGAACTTGTCCTACATATAAATAGGACAAACATTCTGACAAAATTTGGTGAAGATCCAATCAAAACCATGAAAACTACAGGATAGACAAGGTTTTCCTAAGATTTGACCTTGTGACATAGTTTTTGAACCCAGAATACCTATGTTTGAATCTGTCTTATATACCATTAAGACAAACATTCAGACAAGCTTTGGTGAAGATACAATCAAAATTTGACATCTACAGTATTAATAAAGTTTTCCTAAGAATTGACCTCTTGATTTAGTTATTGACCCAAGATGACCCATATTTGCACTTATCCTTAATATCATTCAGACGAACAATCACCAATATCGAATTTAAACCATGTAATTTAGAGCTTTTACAAGATTTTTACCTAAGATTTGACCTGGTGACCCAGTTTTTGACCTCAGCTGACCCATATTCAACCTTGGCCAACATATCATTGAGGCAAACATTTTGACAAGATTTTGGTGAAGATCCAAACAAAACTGTGACATCTACAGTGTTAACAAAGTTTTCATAAGATTTGACATGGTGAACTAGTTATTGACCCCAGATGACCATATTTGTACTAGCAGTGTTTTTTCTCTCTTCATTGGGAAGAGGCCTTAGCCTGTTGATTTTGGGAAGAATTATCGCTAAAACTGCTGATTTGGGAAATAAAATAGCTGGTGTAAGTTTGGATTTTGGGGAAAACTGCATGATTTTAAAGAAATTTTCAATTGGGAAGAGGCCTATAATAGACCTCTGTTACAGAAGGTGAAAAATCACTGACTAGTGACCTAGTTTTTGACCAGACATGACCCATTATCAAACTTGACCTACATATTATTGAAATAATCATTCTTACAAAGTTTCATGAAGATCCAATCAAAACAGTGATTTCTGATTGAAGTGTAACAAGGTTTTCCCTTATTTGGCCCGGTGACCTAATATTTACCCAGAATGGCCCAATATCGAACTGGTCCGAGATTTAGTCAATATTTACATTCTGACATAGATGTGGCCTCTAGTGTGTTCACAAGGTAAAGTTTGATGACGCACGACGCCGGATGGAGACTGATCCTAAAAGCTCACCCTGTCACTTTGTAACATGTGAGCTAAAAATATTGATATAATGACATTTGTTCAAATTATGGGCAATTTTGTTGCGTGTGTCAGCTTGAGGTAGTTCGCGGTGTTGCTCGTCAAAAAAGAAACTTTGTTAGAATGACATGAAATTTGGAGGAATTATACCTGAAGTAGCAGCGCTTACGAAAATATTGTTCTTTTTACAGTTTGACGTTGGTAACCTAGCAACTAAACGACATTAAAACGCCATCTAGTGGCACCAGCTATGTGAACGACTCGTACTTTTCCCTTGTAGCTTTGCTATAAATTGTCATCAATTGAATATTCGAACTTTGCGGATGAGCGAATGCTGTGGTCTACCGAGTGATCATCATCAATGCTTTGAATATCCATGACCGCCCGGCGTGTCGGAAATTAATCGACGTAAAAACGTTATTATGGGGACGTTTTTCCAACGTAAAATATTCAGATAAATGCAAATGTAGCTAAAACGTCGTGGTAGAAGTTTTTCAACAAGAGGGCCAAAATGGCCCTATATCGCTCACATGACAATCACTGTACACAAACATTCTGACACAATTTGGTGAAGATCCAATCAAAACCATGAAAACTACAGCGTAGACAAGGTTTTCCTAAGATTTGACCTCGTGAACTAGCTTTTGACCCCAGATGACCTATGTCTGAATTTGTCTTACATATTATTAAGACAAACATTCTGACAAGGTTTGGTGAAGATACGATCAAAATTTGACATCTACAGTGTTAATAAGGTTTTCCTAAGAATTGACCTTGAGACCCTAGGTGACCCATATTTGAACTTGTCCCTAATATCATTAAGACAAACAATCTGACAAGGTTTGGCCAAGATCCAATTAAAACCATGACATTTAGAGCTTTTACAAGATTTTTACCTAAGATTTGACCCAGTTTTTGACCCCAGCTGACCCATGTTCAACCTTGACCAACATATCATTGAGGCAAACATTCTGACAAGGTTTGGTGAAGATCCAATTAAAACTGTGACATCTACACTGTAACAGTGTTAACAAAGTTTTCCTAAGATTTGACCTGGTGACCTAGTTATTGAACCCAGATTACCCATATTTATACTTGACCGTTATATCATTAAAACAAACAATTTGACAAAGTTTGTTGAAGATCCAATGATAACTGTGAAATCTAGTGTTAACATGGTTTTTCATAAGATTTGACCTAGCGACTTAGTTTTTGACCCAAGATGACCCATGTTCGAACTCGTCCAAGATATTATGAAGACAAACATTCTGACAAGGTTTCATGATCATCCAATCAAAACAGTGACTTCTAGAGTGTTCACAAGGTTTTCCAGCAATTTGCCCTAGTGACCTAGTTTTTCACCAGAAATGACCCATTATCAAACATGACCTACATATTATTAAAATTAAACATTCTGACAAAGTTTCATGAAGATCCAGTCAAAACAGTGATTTCTAAAGTGTTCACAAAGTTTTCCCTTATTTGGCCCAGGTGACCTAGTTTTTTATCCAAAATGGCCCAATATCGAACTTGTCCGAGATTTTGTTGATATTAACGTTCTGACCCTGTTTTGCTAAAATTGAGCTAAAAATGTGGCCCCTAGTGTGTTCACAACATAAAGTTTGA
The DNA here is from genome assembly GCA_964023205.1 of Lutraria lutraria. Lineage (NCBI taxonomy): Eukaryota > Metazoa > Mollusca > Bivalvia > Venerida > Mactridae > Lutraria > Lutraria lutraria. The sequence continues at coordinate 17,206,602 of OZ026849.1, forward strand.
CGACGCACGACGGACGGAGAGTGATCCTAATAGCTCACTTTGTGACATGTGAGCTAAAAATTACAACAAATTAAGTACAAGGATAAGTGTATGTGGTGATAATTGTTATACACAATTATTTGATTGAAATATGTTCTATTATTGTTATATCTCAAATGCACATATATTGATACAATATCATTTGGGAAGAAGAAGAATTGTTTAAATACAAAGAGATATATCGGGTATTGCAGACATAATGTTGTACTAAAAAATATCAATTTTCTTGCTGAATGAACCAAAGACGGACTGCAAATTGATTTAACTTCTTGTTTAAATGACATCTAAATAAGTTATCTTTCTCCATATAAATCTTACTACTGATCTGGAGTTCCCTAGCAACCTTGACCAGACTGAAAGCTCCTTAGTTACAGTGTTGTTTTACCACATGTCACACTGATATTTTAATGAACAAAGGATAATGCACCCCACTGTTATAACAGATAACTGCAATTGATTAATTGAACACCAGTAATGTCTCAAACAATTGAAAATCAGTTACAAAGTAATGCAAAATACCAGTACATTATGCAGTATGTATCCAATTAATGAATACTACACTAACGAATACCGACACCAATATTTATTAAAACGGTTGTATTTTATTAATTAATATATATAACTTTAAACAATTTTTACTGGTATGACATTTGATACAATAACACAAAAGGTTTTTTTTTTTTACAGAGTGGGCAAAAGATGACATTGTATTTTGGCAGGATGGACATAAAATCCCATATTTTTTGTAGAACATACAACTTATTAATTAGCGTCCTTACCTGAGCTATGTTTAACTGTTTGACAGTTGATATAGATTGGCAACAATTCAACACTAATTTTATACAACAAAAGCTTCCGACAGAGACTTCTGGCAAGACTGACAAAATGAAATCTGTTGTCCAGGTTGGAAAATCTCATTTTTCACCCTTTTATTAATTATGGGGATCTTTTGTCCAACATGCAGAAATTATTATGACATTGGATATTTTGAATGGCTAAATACCGACATTTGATATTGATTTTATAATTAATTTCAAATCATAGACAAATGACTTTTTTGTTGTTTCTTCCATTACATCACATACTAAAACAATTACCAAGTTCTAATTTGCTACGATTGCTCCAATTTACATCATTGAACATTTCAATTAACATTCAGATAAGCTGTAAATAACATGTATGTCACACGTGCACTGACTCAGCATGTGTTATGACACCGAGATATACACTAACTCAGGAAATTGATTTGATCAGACTGCTGACTTAAAAAACAAACACCGACATTTAATTAGCATGTGTAACATGGCAAATCAATGTACATGTGATCAATTAATTTATTGACTTTTCATTGGCTGTTGAAGATTATTCTTTGACAGATGGGTAAAAATATTTATGATACCAAATTAAGCAGTCTTGTTTTTTTTTGTCTGGTGATGAAAAAAGAAGACAATGACTTATTTATAGATAAATTAAGATAATGTACTGACAGCTATAGTGGAAGATGAATGTGTACTAATTAGGGATTAAAGAAATTAACAGCAAAAGTAAATTAAATAATTTTTTGCTTTTATGATTGGTCTCTGTTTAACATTTAGGAAAACGTAACTTAGCCATGAATTATGAAAAATAGTTTTAGATACTAAGAAATGCATCAAACACACATTCTGTACATGTGTAGTAGATTTCTATAGTATATCTATAGGCATTATAAACTAATCGCATAAAAATGCGAACCTGGAGATATTGATAAACAAACAAAATATCTGTATATAAGTGGCAAAGGGATAAACTAATTACAGCTAACAATGTCATCATAAATTTTCTTAACAAATAAATATTATGAATGCACATTTGCTGTACAAATCAAACAAAAGAACAAAACCAGATACAATACAAACCATCATATAATTAAAACATCTAAAACATCAATTTTCTCAAGACAGAAGAGAACTCTAAATCAAGTTCTCTCTTCAAGACTTATTTTCCAACTGATTATAACAAAGGTGTGGTCAGCTGACTGGTCTAAAGTCACTTGACCATGACTAATACCCAACAGACAACTCAATTAGAAAAGGCATCCAAATACCAGTAATCTCCCCTAAACATTACCGTAATGTCCCTGTTACAATGAAAGAAAGCTATTTTATTTTGACCGATCTACATTAAACAATATGGCGGAAATGGTTTGTTTGCCCCAGTTGTCAAGGGGCGCGTAACTCTTGTCGACCTGCAAATGCCCGGGTGTGTGAAGTTATGAATTACACTATATCTTTTCCTTCAAAGGGGGTCATAATCAACAATTTACATTGTTTTTCCATAAATAAAGTTATGGATTCATTTCAGCCTTGTTTCTAGTCAGAATCAGATTGTTTTTTGAGGATTGTAAATTTGAGAAACTTCCTGGTTAGTATAACTTCGTCTATTTTCTCGAATTACGAAGTTTGTTCCATTACCATGGTCGTCTTAAATTTAAATAAGACATATTTTTGACGTTTTTATAAAACTTAAATGTGATTTATATTTATAATATCTACGAATAAAGAGTTAAAATAACTTACCGTAAACAGGTCTTCCAGGTTGCGTTCCTTCTGAAAGAGTGCGGTCACGAGACGAACGTCACATCCGGCGGAAATTTTAAAGTTAGCATTTTAAAAAGCCAGCAATAACTCGCGCAAGCCTTCGTCGACATTAAATAAATCAAAGTGCTGAAAGTACTGACGGAAGGTTGATTTTCCATACCTCTGGCTGTAGGAATAATCGCTTATAATGATCAATTAAAGCACTGAGAGTACTTTCAGGAGCGAAGTTTAAATGTGTTAGATAAAACTTACCTTGAACAAATTAAAGGCCTGTGTTATCATCATTCATGATCGCGTGCCAAAACTGCGCCGCTCTAAGCTTTATCTGTGAAACGCAACATTAATACAATACACATGATAGAAACTAGTCACTTACCACTTTATTATAATATATATTTTGTAAAAAATAAGTCTAACTTCAGTAAAACTTAAATTGTTTTTTTTTTAATCTGTCAACGTTTCGGCCATATATTGGCCTTCATCAGGATACCAAGAAAAATCCCCTGCCAAAAGTAGTGAGTTGTTACAGGGATTTTTTTGGGGCGATTTTATAGCCGAAATTCGGTCATATCCCCAATGGAAAATAGTATCTTTTTTCCCAATTCACAGACAAAAATTCCTAGTCCCCCCCCAAAATATATAAAACATAAGCAGAATAAGTTGAACATTGTAGTTATGCATTTTTTCCCAATTTTGATTAAAACACAGCGAAAATTCCCAATCCCAAGGGTATGGGTCATATCCCCTAAATACCGAGAAAAAAACCCTGTGTTATTAAGTACTCAAATCTTTTTTGTCGAAGAAGATTAAATCAAAACGATTTTATTTTTAATACAAACGGCATATATACACTTTTTAAATGAAAAATATATATGAATACGATCGTATGTATATGAAAATATTGACTCTCCCCACTCCCCTATTTTTTCAATGTTCGAAAGATTTCATTCCTCATTTTCATTTCTTTCTTTTTCTGTTGTTGTTTGTTATGAAAATCATTGTATATGTAACAATATGGTATCATGTTTGTTCCCTCATTTTGTCATGAAAGTGAAATGAGTGTAATAAAGGAATTTTGACTTTGACATGACTTGACTATATTGTAATATAGCATCCCTGATCACATATTACCTAACATAACATAACATACCTTTATTTCTCTCAATACATGCAATATACATAGTATAAACATGTAAACATGAGGTATTACATTCATGCAAAAGGGTACGAGGCGTAAAAATACATACATATATATACATACATGTTCACTAAAGCAATTTCATTTAGGTAGGTGTAACCAGGGATGCTATATTGTAATATAGCATCCCTGGTGTAACCAAATTCTGTTAAATTCACTTAAACTGATATAAAAGACTGTTAAGAATGTTTCTTTTAAATGATTTCTTCCTTTATTCCTTTTTATTATTATTATTTTGCCGGAGAGTCGCCTGATTCTAAATGTGGTTAGATTTTAAGAGTAAAACAAATTTTAATGACCATTACTAGGTGCAAGTAGGCATACTAGTAGAAGAATATATGACATATATGTATATAAGTCCTTGATTTTACAATTAAATGACAATAATTATGGCTTTCAATTATTGTTTTAATTTGTTATATATAAATAAAACATAGTAAACAATTAAAGGGATTAAATTATGATATTTCATTTAATTCCTTTCACACTTTCTTTGATCTTTAATTGATTCTTCATTAACAAAGCGTTAATTGTTTCTGGTTAAAGGGGAATATGTTACTTATGTAATGTAGATTTCCACACATACAAGTTAATAATAATATGTGTAGAGATACAAACATTTCATGACAATTAATTTAATTGCCAAGAAATTATTATCGGTATATAGTAGGATGTTTTCCATTGGGTACATAAAACAACATTTAAAATATCATAATCACTTACCTAATTAAATATGGGGTGAATTAATTGTCATGACGGGTGATTGTCTTACATATTTTAGGGGGTGAACTGTCTTTGAAGTGAACTGTCTTGGTTTTTTGGAGTGGTGAATTTGTCTGTGGGGTGAATAGTCTGGTTACCAAACAGACAAGTAAACGGGAACCAGTTTACCATCGATTCCGGTCTGATAGTAAGATATATAAGAGAATTAGATTGATTAAATAATTAGAAGATATTTCATCAAATATACTGATAATAAACCTAGAATTAAGTGTGATGAGGCATTTGCATGCTTCTTGCTCATAAATAAATTATTCGAAAATGGAAAAAAGTTTCGACACAGTCTGTACGGTACAGCTCAAACTTTAGCTTCAACCGGTATCCGAGATAGTCCGATTATTATCATTGTGACGTAAGCGCGGAAAATTTGACGTTAGCAACACGAATAGAAAGATGCTGGGGTTTCTAAAATAAGGTTCGTGTTTTTTTTATTGTATTTTGAAAATATCCGACTTTAGTGCAAATATCTGTGCACAGTGTTCATGTCGGCGTTGCTATCCTCCGATTTCGTCTTTGGGTGAATAAATATCTTTAAAAAAAAACAAATTTCGTCACACAACGATGCATGGAAAAACACGGGTCCATTGAAACACCCCAATACACCCCAATAACTCTGAAACACCCCAATACACCCCAATAACTCTTAAATCACCCAAATACAACTCAATAATAATAAAATTAAACTTTATATTTGATGAAACAATATACATTTTGTATATATATAAAAACAAACGCAGATTCTAATAATATTTTACGCAAGATAATATGTGAATTAAAATTGTTAAATTTGAGATGTTATATGAATGCGTGCATACAGAAATTCAGTATCAACAAGGTATCAACCATCAATTAATTTTTATATCAAATACTCATAAATACAAAATGAATGTAAACAAATAGACGAAGGATGTGTACTGAACGTTTAGAATGATTATTTGGTTGAAAATAAAACATTGAAATAGGTATTTTGTGTGCACTGGGTTAAGAGTTATTGGGGTGTATTGAGTTTGGTGGTCACTGGTGTTTTTAGAGTTATTGTGGTGTTTTAAGAGTTATTGGGGTGTATATGATAACTGAACAAAAATCAATGTTTTTGTAAACAGTATCATTTTATGTTCCTAAATCTTGATCACTAGTTTAGAAAAAAATGGAAAATTCTCAAAAATTAGGAAAATATGGTTAATATTGGTGAACTTTTGTTCATATTCACGAATATGGGGCATACAGTAATTAAGCCACAAATATCAAACTTATAAATCTTAATTCATATTTTTCTTGCATAAAATAGGATTACGTTTGATTTTAGATACATTATTTCATTTTATAAAAGTTTAATTTTATTATTATTGAGTTGTATTTGGGTGATTTAAGAGTTATTGGGGTGTATTGGGGTGTTTCAGAGTTATTGGGGTGTATTGGGGTGTTTCAATGGACCGGAAAAACACTAAAAAACATCGAACAAATTTTTTAAGGAAACTGTAATGACCTTTAATCACAGGCCGGGTGGCCTTTATTCAGAGATGATTACTAACACAGGTTTGACATTTCCCAGCAAAGTAATGTCAGAAGTAAAATCATTTTAAATTAAAAGAAATATGTATACATTTCAGAATCTGATTTCAATGTTTTCCATGTGTTTTTATTTTTTAAAAAGATTGTTTTAAGTTTTTAGTACAAGGAAGATGAAATCCCGCCCAGACTCAAGACAGAAGGCGGAGAAGAAAGATTCGGCAAATAATGAAGATGAACAGCTTGGGGCAGCAGGCAAAGATGCAATAAACGCAAGTAAGGTGGCAGGGTCCTCAAACTGTGATAAGCTTACAAAGAAATGATAAGAATTGTGATTCCTATTCAGGGTTTTTTCTCGGTATTTTGGGAATATAACCCATACCCTTGGGATTGGAAATTTTTGCGGTGTTTTAATCAAAATTGGGAAAAATGTATAACTACAATGTTTGCAATGTTCAACTTATTCTACTTATTCTCCCATAGAACAGTAGCAGAATAAGGTATTTACTACCAATAGTGATGTTAATGAACTTAAAAAAAAAATTTTTTAAATTTTTTTTTTTTATTGGGAATTATTGTCAGACTCTGTGAATTGGGAAAAAAATACTATTGTCCATTGGGAATATGACCGAATTTCGGCTATAAAATCGCCCCCAAAAAAATCCCTGCTATTACATTTTTATATATCTGGGACCATTACACATGAAATTGTATGTGAATTTATGCGACATGTATACATAAATAAAACTTACTTACTTATTTTATCTTTCAAATTTGGCACTGAATTTTGGTGTCAGTCCTCCTCCTGTAACATATGCCCCCCAATTTTCGTTTGCTTATAGATTAATTTTTGGTCCTTCACAGTTTTTAAGTGCACTTCAAACTGACAGAAACATTTGTCTTTTCTGATTTTCCTGTCTTCAGTATTATTAGATCCATGCGTTAGAAGTTTGTTCATATCATGGGAATTATATCTCGGAATTAAAGATACTACATACAGTGCAACCTCTCTAAAGCAACACTCTTTGGATGTATCAAAATTATGTTGTTGTTGAGAGGTTGTTGCTCTAGAGAGTTTAATTAATGGTTAAATTATGAACAGGGGGGTTTCTCCTTCAATAACAGAAAGTCAGAAACCTATTAAAGGACCCTTCCCAATTGAAAATTTCATTAAGAAGATTGTGCAGTTTTCCCAAAAATCCAAACTTACACCTGTCCAGCTATTCAGCAATTTTGTTTCCCAAATCAGCAATTTTGTTTCCAAAAATCAGCAATTTTAGCGATAATTCTTCCCAAAAAAACATGCTAAGGCCTCTTTCCCTTTGAAGAGAGAAAAAACCTGACACAGTGGGAAAAAATCATGTGCTGTTGTTGAAGGGAGGTTGTTGCTGAAGAGAGGGCTGTTCTGGAAAGGCTATACTGTACTTCTCCCTACCTACTCTCACTGGGTTTCAAAAGTATTATTTCACTTTTTTTACATATTTTTCTCTTCTTTTTCTAGTTCTTATAAGCAAATCTGTGAACAAAGTTCGCAGTTTAATTCGAGTAAAGTCTGCAAAATCCGGAAGGTCTATCTCAAAAATGGCTAAAGGTATGTGAACATATTTTTATTATATGCTTGTTTGAAAAAATGGGTCGTATTATGGAACACCCATGGCTGGCGGGCTGGCCAGAGGCATCCAGAATGGTGTCCGCTCTCTAATTCAAACAGTTTTATTCGGATCCTCACCAAACTTGATGGAAATGTTTATGGTCATGAGATCTTCATTAAGTTTGATAAACAGCCCAATCGGCACAGGCACTTCTGAGTTATGCCATTTGACGTTTTGAAAAAAGAATTTTAACTGGCGTATTTTGTGACCTGGCGCTCTTGTTTTCTTTAACTTTTGTCTAAAAATATATTAAATAAATAAATTTCAAATTGTTGAGATACATCTCACTTGTATTGTAAAATGGACATTTTCTTGTTTGTTTGAGTTTTACGGCCCTTTTCAACAGTCGGGAGTCATATAAGGCGGACATTTCACCTAACCATCGCCCCTGTGAAGAATCTATACTCGACTCCCATCCCCCGTAAGCAACTGCCTACTTTCTAATATAAAGAGACATGGTCGGTTGCGGGTCTCAAACCCACGACCCTCCATCAGTGAGAGGTTAGTGATTTGAAGTCACTGACCTTAACCACTCGATTACGGAGGTGGGTCAGACATTTTCTCTGTTGTGAAATTTTGAATAATACTCAATAGTGATATTTACAATATAATGTTTTACAGAAGAGAAATCTGAAACTGATGTTTCCAAAAATGAGGTTGAACACCTTGAGTTGGTGGAATTGGGACGAAAGAAGAGTGGAAGAGTTAAGAGTGGACGGATAAAGAGTGGAAGGAGTAGATGTCGGTTAAGTGAGTGAGAGGAGGAGAGAAAGAGATTTTCATTCAGGGGATATAAATAAACAGTCAAACCTGTTTTTGCAGCCACCTTCGAATAAAGGCTGCCCTGCTAATAAAGAACCATCATTGATTATTTAAAACAAATTGACCTCTGAATAAATGCCACTGGTCAATAAGGGCCACATATTGTCTTTCTCAAATTTTGGGTTTTGTTTACAGGTTTTACTGTATTTTGAATCCTGGTTACCTCCCTTTTTCACTTTTAATTCTCCGTTTTAAGTACACCAAGTTGGAAAAAATTCATTTAATTTAGTCAGATTTTATGTGAGCTGAAAACTTATGGCTTGAAGTGATGCAATCTTTGACTTAAGCTTTTGAAAATGATTATTCAAAATTGTTTTATCTAAGGAATAAAATAAATCTGTTATATGGTCCAAGCATTTGGCGTCTGAGTGTAAAAGTCATAATGGTACATTTTATGGTATTTAATCAACATTTGCATATCCCCTCCCATTGCCAGAAAATATCTAAAATTAGCCCCTCCCCACTCAATTTGAAATTGCTTCCCACTGTCCTGAGGTGTAAAGCGTTAAAAAAAAGTTTGTTTTTCATTTCATGCTTATTCAAAATAGGGTTGGTAGGTTCGGTTTGTTTGGTTTTTGAAAGCGTGTGGAAAGTTAAAATGGTGAGAAAGTTGATGTACCTTTGGCTTTCATTGAGCCTAAAAAAATCTGAACTCCAAGTCTGAACACCAAGCAACTTTATGTGGATCAAATCTCGCAAGTTCACCTTCTGCTGTTTATTGTTAGTTGCTAGTTAACCAGTCCTTGGGTTGTCTGTGTTGCCTTAGCTTGATTTTTTTTGACAGGAGACCAGTCTTCATTCTGATTGGTTGATTCTGAGCACTGTACAAAATTGACCAATGAAAAGGTCAGACTTTGTGACTGCCCTTTTTTGACTGATTAATTTTTTTCTAAATAGATGTTGGTTTCTTTTATCGGATCTGATTGGTTTATGATATTTAATCTTGTTTCTATTTTCAGCGGAAAACACAAAAAATCAAGTTTTAAAAAAGTTTAAAGGTAGCCGACGAGATGCGAAGGTTGCTGAAAAGGCCACTGAAGAACTAGTACAGAAGAGGAATGAGCCTATTACCGACGAAAATCTTGAACGACTAAGTTTGTCTAAAAAAACGTCAGAAATGGTGATTATCTATCAACATATATATTCATTCAACCAGAAGTAGCCTTCGAATGTACCGGTAGTTCATTAAAACAATGATTTTTTCAACATTGTTTTGCTACTCACAAAGGGTGTTGCTTTGGAGAAGTTGCACTGTACTACTATATATCTGTTCTAGCACCCAACTCCGTGGTGGAGTGGTTAAGGTTGCTGACTTCAAATCACAGTACACTATCACTGATAGAGGGTTGTGGGTTCGAGCCCAGCTTCTGACCATGTCTCTCTATATAAGAAAGTAGGCGTTGCTTACGGAGGATGGGAATCTTGTACTGGTTCTTCCCAGAAATGATGGTAAGGTGAACTGTTCGCCTCATATGACCCTGTCTGTTGAAAAGAGGCATAAAACTCAAACTAAAAAAAACAACAACATCTGTTCTGTGTAAGATTATTGATGACTACATGTACATATATCTTGTGTATTCAGAAATCAGATTGATATCTACATGCACATATATCTTGTGTATTCAGATTGATATCTACATGCATATATATCTTGTGTATTCAGATTGATATCTACATGCACATATATCTTGTGTATTCAGATTGATATCTACATGCATATATATCTTGTGTATTCAGATTGATATCTACATGCACATATATCTTGTGTATTCAGATTGATATCTACATGCATATATATCTTGTGTATTCAGATTGATATCTACATGCACATATATCTTGTGTATTCAGATTGATATCTACATGCATATATATCTTGTGTATTCAGATTGATATCTACATGCATATATATCTTGTGTATTCAGATTGATATCTACATGCATATATATCTTGTGTATTCAGATTGATATCTACATGCACATATATCTTGTGTATTCAGATTGATATCTACTGTTTTTTTTGGGGGGGGGTATTTTGGGAATATGACCCATGCCCTTGGGGTTAGGAATTTTCACGGTGTTTTAATCAAAATTGGCAATTTTTGCAATGTTCGACTTATTCTACTTATTCTCTCATAGAAAAGTGGCAGAATAAGGTATTTACTACCAATAGTGATGTTAATGAACTTAGAATTTTTTTTTTTAGAAGTATTTGGGGGGGGGGGATTGGGAATTTTTGTCTGTGAATTGGGAAAAAAAGATACTATTTTCCATTGGGAATATGACCGAATTTCAGCTATAAAATCACCCCCCCCCCCTCCCAAAAAAAAAATCCCTGATCTACATGTACATAATATCTTGTGTATTCAGATTGATAGTGAAATAGGATTGAAGTATATCAGCATCATCCCACCAACACCTAGTGAATTCATCGTTAAAGTGAAGAAATTAAAATCAAAGGACATAATGAACAGGTATGTAGGGCTTTTTTTCCTTCTATAACAGAGGCCGAAATTCGGTGACTTCCCAATTGCAAAAAGGCTTTTTTCCCGAATTTTAGGCAAGAAATTCCCATAAATACAATGCTATTCAAACTCAGTAGTCTACCTTCTCAAAAGTTGGCCAAATATCGCGCTTGAATTTCCTAACATGAATTAAAGGCTAAGGCCCCTTCCCAATTTTTGGAAAAAATGCCCTGGTATGTATGGAAAGAAGTATATCCTGGGTTGTGTCAGAATTTCCTATATTTTGTCCTGTACTGTATTTTACAATTCTGAACAAGTCTTGTAAGTTTTTTATTGTATCCACAGCACTGAGTTAAAGTTTTTAGGATTTTACAAAATATTCAACTTTTACCCATGTGTATAGAAAATTTTAGTCCCCCACAGTTTGAGATTATAAATTTTGAAACTTGAGATCAGTCGCACCGTTCTAATTAAGTCTTATATATTTTATTACAAATTTCTAAGATAATTGTGATCAGACAATAATGATGTCATTGGTACAGTAGTATGACAGCATATTTGATCTACATAATGTATTTGAACCTATTTCAGTCCTATCTTTATCTGTTCATTGTTTTATAAACTGAGGTCTAGTTCTCAAATTACTGATACATGTATATGGTGTTGCAGGGCTCGACACTAACATTGGTCCGCTCTTGAATATTGGCCGTTCTTTGAATAAGGACCATTCTTTGAATAAATGCCGTTCTTTGAATAAGGACCATTCTTTGAATAAATGCCGTTCTTTGAATAAGGACCATTCTTTGAATAAATGCCATTCTTTGAATAAATGCCATTCTTTGAATAAATGCCACTCTTGAATAAGGACCATTCTTTGAATAAATGCCATTCTTTGAATAAGGACCATTCTTTGAATAAATGCCGTTCTTTGAATAAGGACCATTCTTTGAATAAATGCCATTCTTTGAATAAATGCCACTCTTGAATAAGGACCATTCTTTGAATAAATGCCATTCTTTGAATAAGTACCATTCTTTGAATAAATGCCATTCTTTGAATAAGGACCATTCTTTGAATAAAGGCCATTCTTTGAATAAGGACCATTCTTTGAATAAAGGCCACTCTTGAATAAGGACCATTCTTTGAATAAAGACCATTCTTTGAATAAGGAACATTCTTTGAATAAATGCCACTCTTGAATAAGGACCATTCTTTGAATAAATGCCATTCTTTGAATAAATGCCGTTCTTTGAATAAGGACCATTCTTTGAATAAATGCCATTCTTTGAATAAATGCCACTCTTGAATAAGGGCCATTCTTTGAATAAATGCCACTCTTGAATAAGGACCATTCTTTGAATAAATGCCATTCTTTGAATAAGGACCATTCTTTGAATAAAGACCATTCTTGAATAAGGACCATTCTTTGAATAAAGGCCATTCTTTGAATAAGGACCATTCTTTGAATAAAGGCCATTCTTGAATAAGGACCATTCTTTGAATAAAGGCCATTCTTGAATAAGGACCATTCTTTGAATAAATGCCACTCTTGAATAAGGACCATTCTTTGAATAAATGCCACTCTTGAATAAGGACCATTCTTTGAATAAATGCCATTCTTTGAATAAGGACCATTCTTTGAATAAATGCCACTCTTGAATAAGGACCATTCTTTGAATAAAGGCCATTCTTTGAATAAGGACCATTCTTTGAATAAAGGCCATTCTTGAATAAGGACCATTTTTTGAATAAATGCCACTCTTGAATAAGGACCATTCTTTGAATAAATGCCATTCATTGAATAAGGACCATTCTTTGAATAAAGGCCATTCTTTGAATAAGGACCATTCTTTGAATAAATGCCACTCTTGAATAAGGACCATTCTTTGAATAAATGCCATTCTTTGAATAAGGACCATTCTTTGAATAAATGCCACTCTTGAATAAGGACCATTCTTTGAATAAATGCCACTCTTGAATAAGGACCATTCTTTGAATAAATGCCATTCTTTGAATAAGGACCAACTTTGAATAAAGGCCATTCTTTGAAAAACTGTCATTGATTATTTAGAACAAAATTACCTATGAATGAAGGCCATCTGTCTGTAAAGGTCACATTTTTTCTTTCCCAAGGATGGCCTTTGTTTACAGGTTTGACTGTTTAATGATTGTTATGCTGGATTCTATCTCCCTTGTCTAAAGGTAAGAATGATTAGTTTTAACAACTTCTCAGCTTGTACTGTGGAATAAGGTTTCTCTTGTAGGTGACAATTATTCACTGTGTGAGAATTGTGTATAATTGTCAATATGTAACTATTTTTTATAGGAAAACATTTGCTGTGATGAAACATGCCAGTCTAACTGCATTACCCTTACAGTCTGGTAAGTTCATGTAGTTGTTAAGGGTATTGAATGTTTCTGATGAAAAAAATCCCCTGTGAGTGCATTTATTAGGAAAAATACATGTATAGTACCCATACCCCCGCATTCTTTTGTATTAAGTGTATTCATCAAAGAGGGACTTCAATTTTCGTTACTAAATTGTAGTGAACCAGAAAAAAATAGGAATTTTCCTTCAATTCAACTTTGGAATATAATGTTTTAACTGGTACATACAGTGTGTTATTTATAGATATATAATATAATACTTGCATATCCATAAAAAAAAATATATATATACATCTTTCAAGACATTTCGAGTAACATAGAAATACTTTAAAGTTATACCCCCAGTAGAATGCCATAGACTGGTTATTTTTTTCATTTTGTTTGAGATTAAAATTTCCTATTTACAGATCTGCTTGGACCTCAATACGATAAAAATGGTAAAATCGTTCCGCATAGCATACTGGGCGATGTCGATACTTTCGTAAAACAAGCGTGTATTCAGCAAGACAATCACACTGCATCATGGGAATTAAACATTGACACAATGAAGACGAAAAAGGAGACAGTAAAATTTGCGGATGAAGTGTATAATCAACATGTCAATGAGGATAAAGCAATGAAGATGTTTGATACTGAGATGGAACTTAGGAATCAAACACAGAGACAACTTGCAGGTAAATAGATTATAACAAATTGGAACAAATTCGAAAAGTGTTTAGTGATTTTCCGTATTTATTTGGCTCAACGTAGGTGGCCTGGGGTTGAGGTCATCCATAACACCATACAATATTATTTGCAAGGCGTGTAAATATAATACCTATGAAACAAATTAGGGCATGAGTGGGCGGCGTCCACAACGGTGTCCGCTCTCTAATTTAAACAGTTTTATTCGGATCCTTGCCAAACTTCGCCAAAATGGAAATGTTTATGGCCATGAGATCTCGGTCAAATTTGATAACCAGGCACTTCTGACTTATGGCCCTTGACGAGCGTATTTTGTGCCCTGGCACTCTTGTTGGTGGTTTGATTTTAAAAAAAATCTAAAACTATCAGGGCCATAGAAAGGGGGGGGGCTAGTATTCCGGCTGTTTTGGTAATTAGAAAGGGCTATATTCCACCCTGTTAAAATTTTGTGATTAATTACAGATATACTGGATAGACCGATTAGGGATTTGTTGATGTACAAGTCGGAATCATACAACGAGAAAAATGAAAAGATTCGATTTATTCAGCATTTATCGCCAGAATATAATCATCAGGTTTGTTTCTGGACGTTACCTGACCATGTTGGAGGTCACCAAATTATGTAAGCAATTTAACATATGTAGTTTTGTTGCCTTTTTGATAAAAACATTATTTCAAAGTTACATTTTTTAGCTTCAAATGGTTGTATCCATTTTGACTATTTCCTTGAAAAGTTCTTGAAAATTAGCGACTGACATTTAATTATGAAATACTTACATTAGAAACAGTATAATTTATAAAAAATACATGAATTTTCTATTTTCTTTTGTATTCCAAGGGAGACAATTACAAAGTCAAATCGAGGTTACCTCCCTTCTCCTGTTATAAGCGGAGATGCTGACTCTGTCCTTGAAAAAAAAGGTAATTATGTATCTATAGTTTTTCACCTATCAAGTGTTTCTATCTAACACAATTAAGCACCAATTATACTAATTTTACAGGATCATTTTTCAATAATTATTATACCCCCAGATATGAAATATATGGGGGCTATATTGGATTCACGCTTGACGGTCGGTCGGTCGGTCGGCCGGTCGGTCGGTCGGTCGGTCGGTCGGTCGGTCGGTCGGTCGGTCCGTGCGTCTGTAGACACAATTTGTCCGGAGAATTTCTCAGCAACTACTTACAGGATTTCAATAAAACTTCACAGAAGTGATCAGTAGTAAGCCTAGTTGTGCTAGCTTAAAGCATTTTTCGGTCGGATTAATTTTCACTGAGTTATGCCCCTTTGTTGTTTTTCTACAGTATATACAATAGGCAAATTTTGTCCGGACAATTTCTCAGCAATTACTCACAGGATCTCAATGAAACTTCACAGAAGTGATCAGTAGTAAGCCTAGTTGTGCTAGCTTAAAGCAATTTTCGTTCGGATTAATTTTAAATGAGTTATACCCCTTTGTTGTTTTTATTCAGTATATACAATAGGCAAATTTTGTCCGGACAATTTTTCAGCAATTACTCGCAGGATCTCAATGAAACTTCACAGAAGTGATCAGTAGTAAGCTTAGTTGTGCATGCTTAAAGCAATTTTCGTTCGGATTAATTTTCACTGAGTTATACCCCTTTGTTGTTTTTCTACAGTATATACAATAGGCAAATTTTGTCCGGACAATTTCTCAGCAACTACTCACAGGATCTCAATGAAACTTCACAGAAGTAATAAGTAGTTAGCCTAGTTGTGCATGCTTAAATCATTTTTCATTTGGATTGATTTTCACTGAGTTATAGCCCTTTGTTTTTTTCTACAGTATATACAATAGGCAAATTTTGTCCTGACTATTTCTCATTGACTACTGCCAGGAATTCAATAAAACTTCTCAGAAGTGATGAGTAGTTAGCCTAGTTGTGCATGCATTAAGCTTGTCTTGGTTGGTTAAATTTTCACTGAGTCATGGCCCTTTGTTGTTTTTTATACAGTGTATATACAATATCTCAGTAACTACTCATAGTAATTCAATGAAACTTCACAGAAGTTATAAAAAGTAAGCCAAGTTGTGCATGCAATAACCAGGTTTTGTTTGGATTAATTTTCACTGAGTTATGGCCCTTTGTTTTATACAATTAGGTAAATTTTGTCCGTACTATTTCTCAGCAACTACATTCAGGAATTCAGTGAAACTTCTTAGAAGTGATAAGTAGTTTGCCAAGTTGTGCATGTCCACAATAGGTTTTGTCCAAGTAAATTTTAATGAGTTATGGCCCTTTGTTATTTTTTATATAATGTATATTTAGAAACTGGTCAGGATATATCTAAGCAACAATTTGCAGGTATTAAAAAAATGAAAATGCATTATATTTTCCTCTGTAAAATGTAACAATAACTGTGTCAAGGCCGCATCTGGGGGTATTCATCACCTTTAGTGATAGTTCTAGTTTAGAATAATTTTTTAATGCTTTGAAAATAATTTTCAGCATTCTTCAACAGAAGGTATTGTGCCAAAATTGAGTAAGCATTTACCTGGGTGAACGAAAATCTCATTCCTTTTTGTCAGACTTGGTAATTTTTACTGATATTTGCAGTCAAAGTTGTGAACGAAAGGAGAGAGAGAAAAGGCCTTTATGAACAGTTGACATTTATTCAGAGTCAGAGGTTTATTTTATTCTATACTTAGAATTGATGTGTTTTGAGAGGAATAATTTTCACAGGTTATCATTAATGCATGTTTAACATATTACGTTTTTGAAAAATTGTTCGGAAATAATCGATTTTTACTTACATCAGGTAAAACAAAGATGGATACAGTTTGTGGATGGGTGAAGAATGAATATTCTCAGCAAAAAATAAAAGAAACTCAAGGAGTTATTAAGATATCTAACAATGTGGTCAGTATATTATGTGTGATTAGAATAAATCATGCTTAAATCATTATAATAATTATCATTATAAATCATGTTTAAATCATTATAATAATTTCATCATTATAATCATGTTTAAATCATTATAATAATTTCATCATTATAATCATGTTTAAATCATTATAATAATTTCATCATTATAATCATGTTTAAATCATTATAATAATTTCATCATTATAATCATGTTTAAATCATTATAATAATTTCATCATTATAATCATGTTTAAATCATTATAATAATTATCATTATAAATCATGTTTAAATCATTATAATAATTTCATCATTATAATCATGTTTAAATCATTATAATAATTTCATCATTATAAATCATGTTTAAATCATTATAATAATTTCATCATTATAATCATGTTTAAATCATTATAATAATTTCATCATTATAATCATGTTTAAATCATTATAATAATTTCATCATTATAATCATGTTTAAATCATTATAATAATTATCATTATAAATCATGTTTAAATCATTATAATAATTTCATCATTATAATCATGTTTAAATCATTATAATAATTTCATCATTATAAATCATGTTTAAATCATTATAATAATTTCATCATTATAAATCATGTTTAAATCATTATAATAATTTCATCATTATAATCATGTTTAAATCATTATAATAATTTTATCATTATAAATCATGTTTAAATCATTATAATAATTTCATCATTATAATCATGTTTAAATGTCGTTTTATTTTGTAAAAATCATGTTTTAATTAGAACAAATCAAGTATAAAGCATTTATATGAATTAGTAAAAATCATGTTTTAATTAGAACAAATCAAGTATAAAGCATTTATATGAATTAGTATAAATCATGTTTAAATCAGTATTATAATCATGTACATTTGAAAGTACAGTTAAACCTGTGAACAAAGGCCACCCTAGGGAAATATATATTGTGACCTGTATTGACAGGTGATCTTTATGCAGAGATCAGTTTGTTCTAAATACCCAAAGACAGTTTTTAAAAGAATGATCTTTGTTGACAAGATGGCCTTTATTCGGAGGTGGCTTCAGGGTCAAAATTGTCCCCGCCCCGGGTGTCACTTGATTTACATAGGCTTGTATTGGAAAATTAAAAAAATCTTCTCCAAAACCACATGGCCTAGAGCTTAGATATTTTGTATGTAGCATTGTCTTGTGGACCTCTATCATGTTTGTTCAAATTATGGCACGGGGGTCAAAATTGCCCCCCCACCCACCCTGGTTTACTCTATGTTATATATTGGAAAATTGAAAAATCTTCTTGATCAAAGCCACAAGGTTTAGAGCTAAGATATTTGGTATGTAGCACTGTCTAGTGGATCTTTACTGAGTTTGTTAAAATTATAGCACCGGAGTCAAAATTGGACCCACCTCATTGATTTATATAGGTCTATATAGGAAAATTTAAAAAATCTTCTTGTCCAAAACCACAAGGTCTAGAGCTTAGATATTTTGTACGTAGCATTGTCTATTAGACTTCTACCAAGTTTGTGAAAATCATGGCCCCAGGGTCAATATTGGCCCGCCAAGGGAGTCAGTTGATTTCAACAACTACTTGACAGTTGGGGTAGATAACTTTTTACCATGACAAATAACTTCCCTTGATTAAATTAACCCTGGTGTTAGGATACTCTGGTGAGCGATACAGGGCCATCATGGCCCTCTTGTTCCTAATTTTGGTTCTTTTCATACAAGAGTTATCTTTCTCTATTTTTAAGTTATTTGCCGGGCTAGATTTACACGGAGTATCAATCGAGTCATGTGACTCACAGAAAAAGTTGAATGAAAAGGGAGATAATAAAGATAAGGAAGTTCACTTCACCATACAAAGGGAGACAACTTGCCCAAATCAAACTGACCAACCAGATAAAGGTCAGGAGAAACAAACTGGGTCCAAACGAACTGGGTCCAGTCTCTGGCAGATGTTAAGAAGCACTGAGTCGGACAAATTTGTGCATAAATACACAAAACATGATAGGTAAAGTGCGATTTTATCAAACTGTTGAAGATGAATGATTACACGGTCATTGAATGCATCAAATTTAGCTTCATACCACAGTCTGTAGTTTCTGTTTATTTAACAAAATGGGAATGCTTTTCTATTAATCAAAACCTTTATTTTCATTATTTCTGTTATTTTTTTATTCTTTCAATAATTTTGTAAGCATGAATGAATATACTCGACTTTTGGAATGTAACAAGGGAGGCAACTCAAATAAAAACTAAATTTTAGTAGAAACAGAGTAACTTCCCTTGTTTAAATTAAGTTCCAGTACATATTGAAATTGATATTACTATTTATGATTCATTCTCTCATAACTCAAATACAGTGATCTTCATTCTTGACTTTACAACTTTATGATTATTTTGTAGATGTGCATGCAGGCCCTATTTTATGCCACTTTTGGGGTCCAGTATTCTCCCCAGTTTCCCAAGTAAAAAAGTATCTATTTTTCCCCACTGAGAGAAAAAATTCCCCAAAATTAAAAAAAAATCCCAAATTTATTGTTTCACAATGCAAATTTCCCCCCGTCAAAGGGACCCGCTACCTGTTCCCCAAAACAGTAAAAAAAGGGCATGTTATGTTTTGTAATTTTCCTGATGTTGAATCGAATATTGTTTAGTACGAAAAAAACAGCTACGTTTTTCGTTACCTGACTGTCTATTTTTTTACATCAACCCTTAAGCTTCTAAATGCAAAAATCCAAACTTTAAACTGTATTTGGGGACAAATATTACTTCCAAAGTATGAAAGGTATAGTAAGAAAAAAAAGGGTAACAAAAACTTTTCAACCGTTCCCTCCCTTTTATTCATGGTCCAGTAACAAGGATTTTTTTCCCTAGCCTAAACATATCATATTTTATCTAGCAGGGTTTTTCTTTACTTTATAGTTGATTCCTTCCCCTCTGAAAATCTCTTTGAAATGATGCAATTTCCCCCCACAATTTACAATTTACTCCTTGAAATTTCATTCCCCAGATTGGTTTCAGACAAGAATTTTTTCCCCAAAAGAGGCTTCCGTGCACTATTTCAACCCCATATTAAAATGGCTTGGGCACCTTCCCCAAAATGTAAAGAAAACCTCTGTCTAGAGTTGTTATAGGTTGCTAAAAGCTGTTGATCTATTTTTAGAAAAAGATTGGATTTCCCAGCATTACTGATTGATAATACAGTATTAGCCTGGAGAAGAATGAAAACTGATAGTAACCATCGTAATGCAACTCAACTTGACAACGAAATAAGTAAAGAAGTGTTTGTACCAATTAAGGCGAATGTTGATGAAATTGTGAAAGGATTTGCTATGATAGAAAATTGTGGAAGAACAGCTTTAAGATATTTTTGGATGGTAAACTAATGGTTTAATATTTAACGACGTTTTCGGTAGTTCGTTACATTTTTCAGATAGACATACCGGCAAATGAAAACTGATCCATAGATTTTTTTTTTAATTTACATGATCATAGCATATGCTAACAGAAACATTTTAAGCGAAAAAAAATTGGGGGTCACTGATCTCGATTTTGCCCTTGAATTTGAACCTTTGCTTATTTAATAAATTGCATGATAATTGGTTAAATTGAACCATTGGGTCTTGTTCGCCTATTGTAACAAAATCATTCATGTTTGTCTAATTGGCTTAATTTTTGTTTCTAATTCTATTTGTTCTTCTTCTATTCCTTCATTCTTTCTTTCTTCCTTTCTTTTATTCATTCATTTGTTCACTCTTTCATTATTTCTTTCTCTTATTCTTTGTTTTCCTTTTTCTTCTTCCATGTTTTGTATTCCTTCTTCTTTCATTTCTTCTATTCTTTCTTCTGTCTATTTTATGCAGAAAGTACCAACTAACAGAACTCTGCCTGTCCCTAGACCTAGCAGACGATATTTCTATTTTCTAGATGACAATGGTAATAAATATGTTATGTGTTAATTTAACCACAAGAAATGACACATAGTTCAAAATATATTACGGGGAAGAAATGAGTAACAGACAAACATGATACAAGCTACTTAACATTGTTATTATTAACTTTAGCTTAGACTTTCAAAACTTTTAACCTTCATGTAGTGTGCAACAATAGTTTTTTTCTTATTTCCAGAGAAAGGTCTTTTTTAGGCTGATATTGAATAAGAGTTAAATTTATATACCGTCAAACCTGTGAATAAAGGCCACCCTTTGAAATGACAAAGTGGCCTTTATTGATAGGTCACCTTTAATTGGGGGTAGTCTTGTTTTAAATATTCAATAAAGTTGTTTTGAATGGCCTTTATTCATAGGTTGGCCTTTATTCTGAGGTGGCTGTTTACACGGGTTTGACTGCAGTTTTGTTATCTGAAAATGTTGCTGTGAATTATATAAGCTGCGAAAATAATTTTTCACTTAATCTGTATGTTGTATTCCTATGTTTTGTAGGGGTAATTCTGCCGAATGAAGTCATTTATGCGCCTATGTTGTTTAGAAGCAAAACTCCTGGCTACTTCACGGAATCCTGGTTGCTAAGCACTGTACCGCCCTTAGAGGGCGGAGCTAAAGTCAAATTCACATTCAAGGGCGTGGCTACACATATGCCTGATTTTGACCATCAAGCAAAGGAAATAGAGGTAAACATATATGTGTAGATATTACTAGATAATACGGCTTTACTTTTCCTAACTTATTTATTATATCAATTATTTCTTTGTTTTATTGTATGTAATTCTGAATGTTGTATTAAAAGAAGGTACAAACATAGTATAATAACAATTTCCCACAATTTCAAACTAACAATAATCTCTTGATATTGAATAATTGAATAAAAATAGTTCGAGTCTGTTATTGGGAATTTGATTTAGGACTCAAGTGAAAAACGAGTTTTGAGACTGAATTTGTCCGCCAGACCCAAAATATGTTATGCTGGCATGATTAACATGTTGTTAGTAAATAAGAAAACAAATGGTAACATTTCTAGTCAAAGACAAGATGTTTAGACTGGAAAAACACTTGAGTCCATTATTGCATAAATTCTACTAAATTTTCTCTGAGATGAACTTCCAGTCGAAAGGTCCTGGGTTTGATTCTCGTGCCTCCATTATTACAGAAAAGCTTTTTTAGTGTCCTCATCCCCACGTCCACACCAACGGTACGGTTATTAGAAAATCACAGGAAATGGGTGAGGCATGTATAAGTGCTTTACACTGGGCACAATAAAGACCCAGGAAGACTAATTGAAATAATTGTAGGGTTCCGATATGAATGCCTGGTTCTCCCATATCTTATCTCCCCTCTTTCTCTAGGGTGGCTCTGAAATATCAACAGCCGTGGAGCGGGCAATTTAAAGAACAGATGAATAAAATGTATATTTTTTTAGGATTATCTTCTTCGAAACCAGATAGAGACATTGTGCACATCGGAAGTGAAGTCCTGCGTAGAGAATGCAGTCTTAACGGCATCGTTAAACCTTGACAGGTTAATAGAGGAAGAACTAGACACGCTGACCGAAGAAGAATTATTCATGAAAAATAATCCTGGAGTAAGTTTATCTTGATGTAAAAGTTTTTTTTCAATGGGTGTTGTAAAACCACATTTGGGTCCAAATTAATTGGTTGTAATATAGAAGTAACATCTACACATACAAATTATTGGTGATTTTATTATACCCCCAGATATGAAATATATGGGGGCTATATTGGATTCACGCTTGACGGTCGGTCGGCCGGTCGGTTGGTCCGTGCGTCTGTAGACACAATTTGTCTGGAGAATTTCTCAGCAACTACGTACAGGATTTCAATGAAACTTCACAGAAGTGATCAGTAGTAAGCCTAGTTGTGCATGCTTAAAGCATTTTTCGTTCGGATTAATTTTCACTGAGTTATGCCCCTTTGTTGTTTTTATTCAGTATATACAATAGGCAAATTTTGTCCGGACAATTTCTCAGCAATTACTCACAAGATCTCAATGAAACTTCACAGAAGTGATCAGTACTAAGCCTAGCTGTGCATGCTTAAAGCATTTTTCGTTCGGATTAATTTTCACTGAGTTATAGCCCTTTGTTGTTTTCATACAGTATATACAATAGGCAAATTTTGTCCGGACAATTTCTCAGCAACTACTCACAGGATTTCAACCAAACTTCACAGAAGTAATAAGTATTTAGCCTAGTTGTGCATGCTTAAAGCTTTTTTTTTCATTTGGATTAATTTTCACTGAGTTATAGCCCTTTGTTGTTTTTATTCAGTATATACAATAGGCAAATTTTGTCCGGACAATTTCTCAGCAACTACTCACAGGATTTCAACGAAACTTCACAGCAGTATATACAATAGGCAAATTTTGTCCTGACTATTTCTCATTGACTACTGCCAGGAATTCTATAAAACTTCTCAGAAGTGATAAGTAGTTAGCCTAGTTGTGCATGCATTAAGCTTGTCTTGGTTGGTTAAATTTTCACTGAGTTATGGCCCCTTGTTGGTTTTTATCAGTGTATATACAATATCTCAGTAACTACTCATAGGAATTCAATGAAACTTCACAGAAGTTATAAACAGTTAGCCAAGTTGTGCATGCAATAACCAGGTTTTGTTTGGATTAATTTTCACTGAGTTATGGCCCTTTGTTTTATACAATTAGGTAAATTTTGCCCGTACCATTTCTCAGCAACTATATGCAGGAATTCAGTGAAACTTCTTAGAAGTGATAAGTAGTTTGCCAAGTTGTGCATGTCCACAATAGGTTTTGTCCAAGTAAATTATGAGTTATGACCCTTTGTTATTTTTTATATAATGTATATTTAGAAACTGGTCAGGATATATCTAAGCAACAATTTGCAGGTATTAAAAAATGAAAATGCATTATATTTCCCTCTGTAAAATGTAACAACTGTGTCAAGGCCGCATCTGGGGGTATTCATCACCTTTAGTGATAGTTCTAGTTTTTATTGATAAATACGAACTACAGTACAACCTCTCCTGAGTAAGACCCTTTGTGAGAAGCAATTTATGTTGTTCTTGAGATGTTGTTGTTATCGAGCAATGTGTACACTACGGTAGCGCTATGCACTGAATGCGTACACTACGGTAGCGCTATGCACTGAATGCGTACACTACGGTAGCGCTATGCACTGAATGCGTACACTACGGTAGCGCTATGCACTGAATGCGTACACTACGGTAGCGCTATGCACTGAATGCGTACACTACGGTAGCGCTATGCACTGAATGCGTACACTACGGTAGCGCTATGCACTAAATGCGTACACTACGGTAGCGCTATGCACTGAATGCGTACACTACGGTAGCGCTATGCACTGAATGCGTACACTACGGTAGCGCTATGCACTGAATGTGGACACTACTGTAGCGCTATGCACTGAATGTGTACACTACAGTAGCGCTATGCACTGAATGTGTACACTACGGTAGCGCTATGCACTGACCTGTGTTCTTCTGCTCGGGGCATTATGGGTATTTGCATGAACTACTTACAAAATGGAAGTTATAAACAATAACATTACGTGACGTCACCGTATGGTACACATTGGAGCCAAGCGTACTTCAACATTGCATTTCATTGAATAATTAGTGTTATTGACGAAAGCACAAGAATAGAAATGGTATAATGTACTTATTTTACACAAATAAATATATTTTGTTAATAATATACAATCAATATGGTTGTTTTGACATTTAGAATCCTTCTGCGGAACTATACTTTTAGCGTATGTATAACTATCCAAATGTAGATAGTAATCAGTTTTATGTATAGAGGCTAAACAAACGTAGTGATGTCACGCTATGTATAGAACGGTTCTTGAGAGGTTAATTAAATTAATAGTTAAATCATGCAGAGGGAAAAATCATGCTGTTGTTGCAAGGAAGTTGTTGCTGAATAGAAGGCCGCTCTGGAGAGGTTGTATTGTACTGTATTATCAACTTGAATAATAGAAATACAGTACAACCTCTGTTGAACAACACACTGGGAGCTCCAAATATTGGCCATTGTTTAGAGGTTGTTGCTCTATAGATGTTAAATTTAGAGTAAATATCAGCTTAGGGAAATTTTGAAGGTGTTGTTATAGAAAGGTTGTTGCTTTACAGAGGGCCGCTCTGGAGAGGTTGTACTGTACAGTCAAACGTGTGTTAACAGCCACTTTTGAATAAAGGCCATTCTTTTAGAAACTGTCATTTGTTAATTTAGAACAAAGTGGCCTCTGATATGGTGTTGTTCAAAAGGGCGGCCTTTGTTCACAGGTTTGACAGTACATTTCGAGGGTTCAATGCAACAGTGTCGTAACTCATATTGAAATAAGAACAACTTACGACAGTTTTGCACTGAGCCCTCGATTTGGTTCTGTAAAAAATTTGGCTTTCATTAGAATTATGTAAAAGTGACATAATTCATACATATGAAGAAAAAAACACAATGTTAATTGATATCCAGTAGTTTCATACTCGAACTTAGAAATTGTAAGTTAGTTTTGATTACATAATTTAATGATCTTGATAAATACCATTTTTGTTATTTTTGATACAATACAGTTAAAACAACAACAACACATGTTAAAAATTTCTTTATGTTTCTTAACGTTTTGGCATTGAGCCTTCGTCAGAATAATATTTTTGATAATATTAATAGTTCTCTATTTCCAGTTGTTTTACCATGGAAACATCATAAGAAAATTAAAACAACTTGAAGTGTCGTTAGTTTCTGAGAATTCCACAAAAAATGATGCCCACGTAAATGATACAAACAGGAATACACCATTATCAGTTACAAATTTGTTGATGGTAAAGAAAAACTATTTCCGAATTGCAAGAAATTATTTAAAAGCAAATTACTAACATTGTGATTTGCATTTGATTTTCTATACTGAATGTTTTACAAAAAAACATGGATATTTAAAGAATGTATCGTATTGTATTTGAATATCTTGGACGTGTTTTATAATCATAAACATATATCTTAGCTAAGATAACAAGATTGAACAATAGCTCAGCTTTCCATAGTTGTCACTCGCTCGTTGAGCATGAATTTTTGTGCAGACCTGAGTACTCTGTTTTTCTACATCCGCCATGCAATTGTTAAACTAGTTCCCGTTCCATGTTTAGCGCAAGTCTACGGAAGTTCAGCTTCTCTGAGTACTTTGATTTCCAAATGTTTGTTAAAAAACCTTGTGACTGCTTATCAATATAAAAAAAATCTTTTCTCTTATTTTTAGATGACGCACGACCTTCCTGATGAAGAAGTTGACGATGACAGCGTGTCAAAAAAACAGACGTTGCTATGGCAACTAAATAAGAATATCTCAGATTTGGGTTTTCAACCTTTTGTTAGGATGGAGTCAGACTTCCAAAATAAATACTGCATGATGTATGTAGACTCTATTTACTTGAGCATGCTTTATTAATTGTTTCACAGCCTGTATTCAGTTCCTTAGTTTTAAGTAGGGAATTTCTTTAAAGGGGCATACCCTACAACTTGGTGCATCTAGAATCAAGGCAAAGTGATCATAAATTAGAAGCTTTTAAAGGAAAAAGCCGACAAAGAAAGTTTCAGACAAAAATTCAATTAAAAATAAAATCACAAAAAAATATTAGTTTCCATAAAAGATCTGAAACTCTTTGGAATTTGTTGTACAATTTTGTTGAAGAAAGTTTCAGACAAAAATTCATCCAATTAAAAATAAAATCACAAAAAAATATTAGTTTCCATAAAAGATCGGAAACTCTTTGGAATTTGTTGTACAATTTTTGGATGGAAGTGATATATTATTCATAGCTATGATTTTTGAGGCCAGTACCTAAACTAGTCATTTTATGACCTTTCAAGTTCTTCTTGCAATTTTCCATTATACATTGTTTTACATATACATCTAACACATTTTTACACTTTCACAGAATGTTTGTCAGTTGTAGGGTATGCCCCTTTAAGTTGTAAGAAATCTCCATAGGTAAGGAAATTCCTTAACTTGCTATTCATAAAACTCCTAAGGAATTTCCTCTTATCTAAGAGAAAATCATAGAAATCTAAGAAAAATCCTCAAACTTAAGGAATATTTTCCCTTAGGAGCTTCGTGAATACGGCCCCAGGGCTGTACTATAAAGGTTGTATGATAGATTTTGGCCACCAAGTTTGAGGAAAGACAAGTTAATTCTACATCTTTGTTGTTTGAATAGGAAAGTGAAAATATTCCAAAAGGCAGAATAAAATTGCAAATTTATGACAAAACCATGTTTAGTTTTTACAATTTTAACAGCATTTTATATTGTTTAACATTAATCTTAATCCAGAAAGACTGATGTCTGGTTTTATAATCTCGGGGCCATACTTTTTATACCCCAGCAGACGTAGTTTGAGAGGGGGTATATTGGAGTCACTCTGTTGGTCGGTTGGGTGGTCCTTCCGCATACGATATCACAAGTTTGTGGAGTGAACTACTTCCACATTCTTTAAGTGATTGCAATGAAACTAGAAATATGTTTTCACCATGAAGTGTAGATGTGCAAGACACAATTTCCATGCCCAGTGATCCACACATTCCAGAGTTATGTGCCCTTGAACTTAGCCATATAGTGTACTATCTCATTCTTAGTATCAAAGCGGCAGCAGTGGTATTACTCACTTCTGCAACAAAGCTCTAGTTTTTTCTTGGCCAAATGATTATTTCCATCTTTTAAGGTACACCATTCTGCAGTCAAGCATAGATCAATTTGTAGGATATGCTAGTACTGTAGCCGATAAGGTTGGTGTTATGTACAAAGAAGAACAAAAAACACAAGAAAATGAGACAAAAAAGGGATCTAAGAGCAAAGCCAAGGTATGTTGTACATTTCCGTAGGATAAAGCTGTTTTTGAATGATATTTCAGTTATTTACAGTGGCCGGTACACCTAACTAGGTACACCAGTGGCCGCTACACCTAACTAGGTACACCAGTGGCCGCTACAACTAACTAGGTACACCAGTGGCCGCTACACCTAACTAGGTACACCAGTGGCCGGTACACCTAACTAGGTACACCAGTGGCCGCTACACCTAACTAGGTACACCAGTGGCCGCTACACCTAACTAGGTACACCAGTGGCCGCTACACCTAACTAGGTACACCAGTGGCCGCTACACCTAACTAGGTACACCAGTGGCCGCTACACCTAACTAGGTACACCAGTGGCCGCTACACCTAACTAGGTACACCAGTGGCCGCTACACCTAACTAGGTACACCAGTGGCCGCTACACCTAACTAGTTTTCTTGGGAGTGTTCTAACAAGTATTTACTTAATATACATAGTAATATATTTACAGTAACACCTTAAAATGCAACAACATCTGTACTATAAATGGTGACATTCTATGTATGTGTATACTGTCAAACCTGTGAACAAAGGCCACCCATGAGACAAAAGATGGCTTTTATTGACAGGTGGCCTTTATATGGAGGTCATTTTGTTCTAAATAATTTACAATGATTTTTAAAATAATGGCCTTTATTCACAGGGTGGCCTTTATTTGGAGGTCATTTTGTTCTAAATAATTTACAATGGTTTTTAAAATAATGGCCTTTATTCACAGGGTGGCCTTTATATGGAGGTGGCCACTAGCACAGGTATAACTGTATAATTAATCCTCATTTGTCTTCAACTTAGGATATTAAAGTGTGGACCTCAATCTAATAACCCCTGATGTTTCATAGCACTTTTCTAATAAATGTAACTACCTTCTGACAGAGTCGTGCTGGCAAGGGAGGTAAGAAAACAACCGATTCGCCAGAACTTCAGGCTGCTGTTTCGGCTGTGGCGATTTCGCCTGATACTAGCAATGATATACCCGTGTTCTCAAATGCTCACAAGTACAGACAGGTACATGCAGGGAAAGAGAACTCCAAACTCTCCTTGTATGATGAGAAAGTATATATAGAGGTTAGTTAATTATTCTTTTTGTTTGTTTGTCAAAGCTATTTTTTTCATTTCTTTGTTTGTATGAAAATAATCTTAAATTCTGTAATCACTCGTGTATTAGACGCATGTTTTACGTCAACAATCAGGTACAAAAATGGGTGCATCTTATACACAGGTGTAGATCTCATCCAGAATTTTCATTGGCTAAAAACGGTCAAAATCAGGATAAATCACGACCTATAAACGAGTGATTGCGGTAATGGCTAATTATTAGAAATATCTTGATTTAGGTCTTTATTAAGTTAAAACAAGTGCTTTTTTCTACCATGATTTTCTGCACACCATCTTAGCAAAGATATGTCTACAAAATGACATTGGATGTTAATGTGTATTGTGATTTTTTCAGATGTATAGAATCATTTCCTCTTCTATAGATCAGATGTTGGACCTGTTTGATAGACATTAAAGTCATTCAACTTACATTACTACATAGTGTTCATTCAATCCTTCATGTACAATAAAGTTATTTTCTTAATAGGTAAAAACCTGTTATCTTCATTATTTCTGTAATATGTTCCCTTGCAAGCAGTTCATTTATTCACATTTGGTGTTTTTTTCATATATCGAGTTTTACACCCCTTTTCAACAGTCAGAGTCATATGTGGCTGACAGTTCACATAAGCATCGTTCCTGGGAAGAACCAGTACTAGACTCCCATCCTCCGTAAGCAATTGCCTACTTTTTCACATAAAGAGACATGGTCGGTAGCGGGGCTCGAACCTACGACCTTTTATCAGTTAGAGGTTACAGTGATTTGAAGTCAGCGACTTTAACCACTCGACCACGGAGGCGGGCCTCAAATTTAGTGGATTCTGTACCAGCAGACCTTGTTTCCCGCAAGTGACTACCAGCTTCTCCACAGAAATTATAGGCAGTGAGTAAGAAAGGCCTTAGATGCAATGTCTTCAATCAAATTATCACCAAGAACATGAAATCTACTTTCAAGTTACTGATATACAGTCAAACTTGTGAACAAAAAAATTAAAATTGATAATAACCAGGCATATACATTTTCACACATAAGTTTATTTACTTACAAAACTAGGCTAAATTCTCTCCTTTGTCACACAAAATACAATGTCTAGTTTATAGTTTGTCAGACAACAAGGAAATAAATAAAGGGACAAGGATAACTACATAATTAGTACAACACTTAAACAAGTTTAATACACAAGGAAAAAATTCGTCATTTCTGGTTATCCAATAAAGTCGGCCGACCCA
Source organism: Lutraria lutraria (assembly GCA_964023205.1). Lineage (NCBI taxonomy): Eukaryota > Metazoa > Mollusca > Bivalvia > Venerida > Mactridae > Lutraria > Lutraria lutraria. The sequence continues at coordinate 17,236,796 of OZ026849.1, forward strand.
ATTTTTTGGGTGCAGCAACCATAAGTTACTAAAATATGAAAAATATCAATTAGAAGTTACACCAAAAAAGAATCGTCATCTTTGGTTACCCAACAAGAGTCAACCAACCCTATTTTATTGGGCCCTGATCCTTAAGTAAAAAATTAGGGGACAAATCGTACCTTCTAAGTACAAAAGGTCTGTTTAGAAAGTTTTGTCAATAATTTAGTGTTGATCATTTTTCTGATGTAAATATATGATTAAATTTTTTACAAAACAGTAGTTTATCAATTCATGACATCACCAAATAGTGCTTATTGGAAACTCACTTGTTGGTCCGAAATAAGTCAACTTTATTTTTTTATCTTGAACTACAGGCTAGAAGCAAAAATGCAGTTATTTAATTTAGGCGTCACAACATACAGAGGTAAAACACTACTAAAACCATACATAACTGTACAATATATCACAGGATTTTATACATATAAAAAATTATTTACAAGTACAGATTGTGCAACTGGAATTTAAGTAAAATTCTGCCAAGCTGTCTTAATTTCCCAACAATCAATAATCAGGAAAAATCTCCATAGATAATAAGTACAAATTTATTAATTAGTAAAAAAAACTTTTGTAATAACATTATTCACAAACAGATGCACAAACACATTCCCCATTATACAAACTCTATATCCTTAGATTCCATTTTATCAGCCACCATTGATTTACCTCGCATTAATTTTGACATCATTTAATCATACTAGTTAATAAGTTATAGTCGATGAAAAGCACAGATAGATATGCTTTTTTGTTTGTTTATATCGAGATTTAAGCCCCTTTTCAACAGTCAGAGTCATACGAGGCGGACAGTTCACCTACCTGGGAAGAACCAGTACTAGACTCCCATCCACCGTAAGCAACTGCCTACTTTCTCACATAAAGAGAAATGGTTGGTAGCTGGGCTTGAACCCAAGACCCTCAGTAAGAGGTTACAGTGATTTGAAGTCAGCGACCTTAACCACGTGGCCATGGAGACGGGTCAGACATATTTGTATCTAGTGCTAAGTAGATGATGTAGAATTCAAATCTCATGAAAATTTTCATGCTGTAGTGCAATCAGTAAAATTATCTTAACCAACAGGTAAAATTTTACAATGTTTGCATATTCATATTCCATGCTCTAAAAAGTTAAATGTGTTTGCAATTAAAAGTGTTGTCCTAAGCTTTTCATCATAAATTTCTAGCATTACATGTACAAACAAAATAACTAAACACCATCAAATATAACATAGCAGAGCTAAGACAAACATATATTGTTTAAGAAAAATATGGCAAAAAATCAAAATCAAATGGTTGTATGGAATAAAGGAGTTTTAAAACATGAAATTAGTGAAACAAATTATGTAACAAGGGTTGGTTAACAACATTTGGGAAAGTGCAGCCGTCATTTTTATTCATATAATAAATTAGGAGAAATTCTTCAGACACAAGGAATAAATCGCTAAGTACTGTTTACGTCTTTAATTCTGCGGGTGCAAAATTTGATGTTTTTAAGATGTTCATGAATTGGCGGGTTCTATATTTGGCGGTTTCATATCCAACCACCAAAATAAAACCATGTCCTATCTTCTTAAGCACCAAAAATAAAACACCTGTCTTAAGAAAATAAGCTTCCACTATTTAAAGGGAAATAATTACACTATTTTACTAAATATCTTCCTAACTACTATCGTATCAAGTGAGGAATGTATAAACAGCAAGAATAAGATACATGAAAACCAAAGTGTTGGTAATTACTTTGGATTAAACAGTAAAAGTGATTATTTGTTTCGATATTTATCTTAGATTGACACTTTGGTATTATATCGGGTTTAATTTAGTCTTTCTATATGTGCTGACGATATAAGTTTTACATTGTGTGACAAATAAGCTGTATTGTTTGAATCGTTTAGATTTTACCTTGTTTCAATTAAGATTTACCCTAAGGCAATAAACGTAATGCATGTACTTTAACTGATAAAAGTAAACAAGTAATAATACATGTACAAACATACTAAACAAACAAATAGTTATGTGAAGAAGTGTTAGTTACACCTTTTGATAACAAAAGTTACAATTATCTTCTTTGGCAAAATAATTGGCAGTGTTCATTATTGGCGTGGTTTTATATTAACGCAGTCTAGATTTGGCGGTTCCGATGCTGATTGTCAAAATAAAATGGGTGCCAATATTAAGAAGTATACAGTAAGAAAAATCCAAGGGAAAGAACTCCAGTAAATTAAGTTAGAAAACATGTAAGGGAGACAACTCCAGGAATAAAGTTTTAAACATAATAAGGGAGACAACTCCAGTAAATAAAGTTAAAAACATCACAGAAAAATACAAGAACCAAGTTTTCATATAAAAGTAAAAGTCTAAGGTGTAAAAAAAATGTTAGTTTCTGGTTACATGCTCATAGCCCCTTTATTTACTGTTTTGGGGAACACGTATCAGGTCCCTTAAATGGGGGGAAATCTGTGTTGTGAAACACTAAATTTAGGGATTTTTTTTACTATTATGGGGAATTTACTTCTCATAGTGGGGAAAATATAAACTTTTTACTTGGGGATCAGGGCAGAATACTGGACCCAAAAATGGCATTAAAAAGGGCCTGGCTAACTAAGATTAGGGTAGATGAATTCGTTTCCATATATTTATTAATTGTTCTTAATAGGTAAAACAGTAAGACATTGGATGAATCTCTCCACAGGCCTAATATAAGCAAAGACCTATACTATCAGGATTCTCAATAACAACCGGCTACAGGCCAATTTAGCAGCTTAGAATCGACTGAGGGCTGGTTCAGGGTGTCCACAAATTAAGTAAAGCGAAATTCCCTGACTTTTCCCTGACTAAAACCAAATTTTCCTGACTAAATTTTTTTTATTTTATGCTTAAGTACTGACATCTGTTGGTCCCCTCCTCCCATACAGCCAACAATTTTCACCTTTTACTTTACCAACTGTTATTGTATTACTCTTTTGTACATATATTTAATCTAGATTGTTTGGAGGTTTGTTTTTCCTTAATTTTTATTTCTATTATTCTTTTTTAACCTGACCTTGAAAAAAATAATTTTTCCCTGACTTTTCCCTGACTGTGGACACCCTGCGGTTAGAAATCTCAAAAGTTTAAAAAGTGCTGGAAAAATCCAAGACCCCCCCCCCCCCCCCTATCAGGCCTATTAGTCTAGCTTTTGGACCTGCTGGCCACAAACTAATTGTGAACCCTGTACTAGTGTAAGGTCTTTGATAAGAGGTATAGGGTTGCAGGGAAAATGAGAGTAGGTCAGGTAGCCAGAAACAAATTATTTTTATGCCTAAAAAAGAGTGCAGAGGAAAAACAAGTGATTAGGATTATCACATGATGCTATTGTATTAATTATATCACAGAGCTGAGATATATAGCACCCAGAAAACTAGAAATTTAGACCAGTCTAGGAATGCTGCCTCTTGATTGGTTAATTTCAAACATTTAAACTGAACCAACCAATCAGACGCTTTTATTTTAGACTGGACTTCAAGTTGCAACTTTCAGCATCAAAACCTGCTGATTTATGTGTTGAGGAATAGAACACTTTATCCTTACTAAACTATATAGGATATCTTTGAATAATAATTTTGAGAATGAAAAAATAAAACAAAAAATGTCCGCAAAAAAAATATAATTATGTTAGACCGAAGAAATATGATGCTACAGTTAATATTATATAGAATCATATCTAATTAAATAAGTGAGTACAGTTATTCTAGCTGTACACTAAATAGATCATGTCTTCACTGGATTAACAAGCAATCAAACAGGAACGTAATAAAAAAGCTATGAAATTTACTGTCTATAAAATATTATTTACCATTAAAAACAATATCAAACAAAAATACTAGCATACCTGTAAATATATCTGTGTCAGACACGTTCTTAAAATTTGTAGAAACTGGTACATTTTAGAATTCAGTAAGTAACTTCTTTCATTTAACACCTAGAGAGCAGCTTATATCGCCGAACATGCACAAATTGTGTCATCAATTCAGAAATCATGTCTGTCTTGGATGTATAAATGCATCATCACCAAATTGTACAAAAAACGGGCATTGTAAGGATTCTATGAAATAATTTGGTTACGCATTTCAAACACATATAATAAGAATATTCATCTTTCTCTTAAAAGGCAATATTACTAATTACTTGATCGGCACAAAATTATCAGCTTATATCTAAAAATCATCATTATCGCTATCTTGCCGTATCGGTGATGGGCTTTCTGGGTAATCCATCTCATCGCCGAGATGAACGACCTCGCCTCGTTCGCTGACGTAAGATTGTTCAAAACTATCCATTCCGTAACTAAAATCACTAACGCGGGAAGCTTGTCCTCCTCGATCTGGAATTTCGTTCTCTTTCTTCCCGTCATCGTCAAAGGGAGACAATGACATAATGATTTCACCGCCAGGGCCTTTTAAACTGTCGTACTTGTCCGATGCCATTGACCGATCATAATCAGTATCCGAATCGGTTCCCCGCTTCGCTCCGCTACCTCTGGGTATTTTTGACCTCTGACCTTTTTCCGGCGATTTGTCTAAATTTAACCCACTTTCATCTTGCGTGCTATCGACATGTGTTCCTGTTGTCTCTGCCATTAAATTTAATGTCACATTTTGCTCCCCCATTCTATTAAAAGCATTACTCGTATCACGCAATATCTTCTCATAAAGTTCATCGCGTCGTTTCTGCGCCTCATCATGCGAGTCGTTCATAAATCCGCTCTGATTCTGAGAATCCTGCGAGTCGTTCATCACCGGGTCTCGAAGATGCGAGTTGCTTAGATACGGTTTCGGTCGAATGTTTCCGTTCTTTTTTCCGTTCGATGAAATGTCGCCAGAAAATCCGTTTGACTTATTGAACGATTTCTGAAAGCTCTGTATGTGATCTCGTGCGTTACTGTTGAATGGGGATCCCTCAGAGTCTAATCCAGCCATTGTAATCAGTTTTCCCAACCTGTAATTAATAAAATTTAATAAGTACAGCTGAACTGAAAAGCTGAAAAAAAAGTTTTTCAAAATCGGCTGAATCAAACTGAATTTGGACTACTAATAATCTATTTAAATCTTGAGTCAAATTGCATTACTTTTTCCATATATGTATTTTGTTAGTTTGGAAATATAGTTCATATAAAAATATAATAAGATATATACCGAGACAAAAAAACAAGGGTTGACAAAAAAGGGTCGTCACACGGAACTTTTTAGATTCGTCTTTCTTGAGTTCAGTGGATATACTGGATTGGAATAATGCAATACTTGGATACACAGTGAAGTATTAATTTTTCCCTGAAACGGCCCTCCTTTATTTTTTTCATTACAGGTGCAGTGAATTCTGGATATAGTGTAATGTTTAGACAAGTCCCCAGGAACTCACTACAAATGAATTACATAGTACACTAAACTTGGTGGAATTATTAAGATATCTGAGCATTCCCCCAATCACCATGAAATCAAGAGAGGTCTAAGGGAAGTAACTCTTCCAGACTTATTCCATTCTTACCCAGATTCTCTAAGCAGATCGAGGAATTCGTGAAACTGTTTGAATGAAGCTTCTATACTCTCCAACACAGAATCGTCGTCTAGGATACTTCCCCGAGAACGTTTCAAACGACTGTTTTCTTCACGTAACTTTTTATTATCTAAAGTAAGCTGAAAACAAGATAATAGACGTATCATGAATAATTAATAACACAGATAAAGTCTTAAAGAGCAAATACTGCTAAGATTCGTGTTAATATGCTTTGGTAATATTATCTATGTAAGGGGGACTACCCTGTTAACCTTGTTTATATGTTCTGTGAGAGTTATCTGTAAAAAACAGGATACTCTTTAGTGTGGAGATTTGGCACATGGAGAATAAAAGATCGTTTACTGCTTTGAGTGACTTTATTCATTATTAACAAATACTACAAACAAGTAACAAGTATCCAAGCTCTAAACCTTGCAGTTTTGGAGAGGAAGAATTTTTAATCTTTTCTTATCCAAAATCAAGAGCCCCCCCCCCCCCCGCGGGGCAAATTTTGACCCCAGGGCATGATTTGAAAAAATATTGGTAGGTCTTCTACACAATGATTCTCACCCGATGTCATTAGGCATTGTAGTTTGTGACAAGAAGATTTTTTTAACTTTCCTATTGGTTGCCAGAGAGTTGAATGTAATTTAATTGTTGACCAACTTTGAAAGTGGACCACTCAAGGGAGCATTCCTGCAAAGGTTGGTTGCAATTGGTCCAGTGATTTTGGAGGAGGTGTTGTTTAAAGGAAAGTATGATGCCACCTCACCATGCACGATAGACGCATGGCGATCACAAAAGCTCACCTTGAACACATTGTGCTCAGGTGAGCTAAATCAGTAGAAAACAATTTCAGATTTCATGAAACAATAAATTGAAACATTTGAATTCTTGAATATAACCGACCAATCAGATGCTTTTGTTTTAGACTGGACTTCAAGTTGCAACTATCAGAACCAAAACCTGCTGATTTAAGTGTTAAGGAAGAGAACACTTCATCCTCAGTAAACTATAACTGAGAATATTTATGAGAATGAAATACAATAAGTTGTGGGAATTTTTTTTATAAACTTCAAAATTTGAGAGACCCGTCTCCGACCATGCCTCTTTATGTGAGAAAGTAGGCATTGCTTACGGAGGATTGGAGTCTAGTACTGGTTCTTCCCAGGAACGATGCTTAGGTGAACTGTTCGCCTCAGGCTCATATGACTCCGACTGTTGAAAAGGGCGTAAAACTCTCATATAAACAAACAAACAAAATCAAAATTTGAGAAACTAAGTAAAATTTAAGCTCAACAGACATGCAATTATCCAGACAAAGAACCAGAAGTTCTAGCACATGTCAGTTAACTTTCAGCCCTAAAAATAAATTCATGAGTACAGACCTCTACAACTTTCTGTTCAGCTTTGTGCCGGGCCAATCTCTCCTCATTTATCTGTCTTCGTAGCTGAACAATCTCCACCTATAAAAACATGGACAAACAAATGTTATAATCAAATAAAACGTGATACAGCAGTCTGATTCCTTTTATTGCCATTCATCGTTTCCCGAGAGAGAAATAAAATTAATGTTGCAGTTAAAGCTATTCAACCAAACTGAAAATTTTGGCACCAAGCCAATTTTTTTTTAGATTTACGAAAAGTATATATTTTTTAAAAATCTTTATAATTCATAAGTTCAAATTAGGGCATGTTCAAATCAAAACTGGGCGATTACGGTGGATAGAGATTGGTCCAAGACAAGAACTGTATTGTAAGTATCGAAGCGTTCTAGTATGTGGTGTTGGTGTTATCAGAAACAGTAAAATCTAGCTATCAAGATATAATCTATTTATGTAATATTTCAGGTCCAAATCTATTCAGGGTCAAGGTCAAGGTGATATGGGTGCTTTGGGAATGGTCCAAGGTCAAACTGACGTCAGGTGATATGGGTGCTTTGGGTATGGTCCAAGGTCAAACTGACGTCAGGTGATATGGGTGCTTTGGGTATGGTCCAAGGTCAAACTGACGTCAGGTGATATGGGTGCTTTGGGAATGGTCCAAGGTCAAACTGACGTCAGGTGATATGGGTGCTTTGGGTATGGTCCAAGGTCAAACTGACGTCAGGTGATATGGGTGCTTTGGGAATGGTCCAAGGTCAAACTGACATCAGGTGATATGGGTGCTTTGGGTATGGTCCAAGGTCAAACTGACGTCAGGTGATATGGGTGCTTTGGGAATGGTCCAAGGTCAAACTGACGTCAGGTGATATGGGTGCTTTGGGAATGGTCCAAGGCAAATACTGTATAAAAAAATTAAATATCAAAGCAATGGATGACACAGTTATAACTACATAACTTTGATCTGACTGGGAACGTGATTATACAACTGATTGGTGACTTGCGCCTGCTGAAGTTGATTTTTATAGATGTCATTGATTCAAATGGCATCTACATATCAAGTCCCTTTAATTAATATAAAAAATATTAACTTAGACCATGTCCAGTATTGTATGTATCAGACAAAAATAGGACCAGGTCCCTGTTTTGATTATCTAAAATATTATCTTTACACCTCTACCAGTCACAGGGGGCGCCCCGACAAAGCACAGATATCAGGCTGTTACATTATCAGACCAAGAAAGGGCAAGATCCCTAAAATGGGAAGTTTATCTAAAATATTATCTTTACACCTCTACCACTCACAGGAGGCGCCCCGACAAAGCACTGATATCAGGCTGTTACATTATCAGACCAAGAAAGGGCAAGATCCCTAAAATGGGAAGTTTATCTTAAATGTTACCTTCACACCACGTCCAGTGACGGCGGTAGATAAAGCACTATCATCAAGCTGCATTCTCTCAAATTCTTCCTGCATCGACGACTGAGTGTCTTCATCCATGTCATCGTCGTCATGGGTTACATTAATTGACGTATAATTGAGTGAATTAGATGGAACGTAATTTTCACTATTTTCCATGAGACTCGTATGACCTGGTACATGTTCCGGAGGATATCCCCTGTAAATATACGTGTACTCTTAATTGTAGTTCTCTAATTAATCATTAAGGATATTTTAAGCCCCTCCCACAATAAAATATCCCGCCCTATTTTGACCTTATAACTTGATCTTGCATCTCATCAGAAGACGCTATCTTATTACTCCTCGGCGTTTGTCTAAAGAAAGAGCCTCAGACATAATAGGCAGGCTGCCATTTTGTTGTAGTATTTCACGGGCTACCTTCCACCATGGCTGACCCTGGAAGTCCAGCGATGGCAACAACCTGTTTCTCTTCCCATGGGAATATGATGCCCATTTTATCAATCGCAAACAATAAACACATTTGAAAGTCTGAAATTCTATGAAAACTATACCTAGTATTGAAAAAGTAGTTACCGGATACCAAATAACCAAAATTTGTAACCCTACACTAATGTATGAGGCGTCTTTCTCAGTTACGGAAAAACCCGAGTAGTTACGATTGCTGTTTTATAGCTCCGAATAACCTCTGACCTTTAAAATAACCTCTGACCTCTAAACTTGACCTGATGTTACACTAGAACTCCAAACTAAATAAGACCTTAATATATCACAACAACTGACAAGGCCTTTTTTCCAAGAATTGGGAAGGGGCCACAGCCTTTCATTTTGGGAAATTCAAGCGCGATATTTGGCCAAATTTTTAGAAGGTCAGACACCCGAGTTAGAGTAGCATTGTATTTTTGGGAATTTCTTGCCTCAAATTGGGAAAAAAACAGCCTTTTTGCAATTGGGAAGTCACCAAATTTCGGCCTCTGTTATAGAAGGAAATAAGGCCCTGTTTGACCTTAGATAAAAAAATCAGATCTTATATCACAACATTTGACCTTTTATCAAAATATCTAACCTTATACCACAGCATATGAACTTTGACCTTAAATTCACCAAACTCATTTGCTATTTGATTTTAAACACTCAAGAAAAAAAGATGCATGTACAATCTCTGTAGAGCAACACCCTGTGGGAGCTGCAAATATAGGTCGTTGTTTAGAGGTTGTTGCTCTACAGAGGTTAAATTTATAGTAAGTATCAGTTTAGGGAAATATTGAAGGTGTTGTTATAGAGGTTGTTGCTCTACAGAGGGCCGCTCTGGAGAGGATGTACTGTATTTATTTTCTTATTCTCAAACTGTGAGCTGAATGGAATTTTTTACAATTCTCCAGACCTCCCTAAACTCGTTAAAAAAATACAACTTCCTATTAAGTTGATTAAAAAGTCACTTTCTTAAATTACAAGTCAAATTATCATTTGTTAACTTCTCCGACAAACAACTGTCTGTCTTTAGTTCCCAGATAATTGTCAGTCTTCACGAACGAGCACCAGACATTCAGTCTGGTAAAGGCGTAAATTTAACCAGACCAAATGAACTTTTTTGGGAAAGAATGTTAACCCGTTTTTTGCATGATCAAATTTTTGTTTTTATAACATTTATCAAAAATTATTTTTTTATTTACAGTCAAACCTGTGAACTAATACCACTCTTAAGAAAGGCATAATGTGGTCTTTATTGACAGATGGTCTTTATTTGGAGGTCAATGTGTTCTAAATAACGTTTTTTAAAGAATGGCCTTCATTCACAGGCTGACCGTTATTCAGAGGTGGCTACTAACACAGGTTTGTCTGTATATATTCTTGATGGTGTTATAATAATTAACGGAAACTTTTTATTAGTGTTAGGTACTCCATTATGCATTTTAGACGTCAACTTAAAATTTCACCGGATCAATCGTCTGATAACCTGTCATTTTTTACCGGACCGGCTGTGATTTAGGCGGACTCGGTCTTCAGACCGGTAGCCAAATTCGAAGACTGAATAGTTCTGAAAAATTCCACACATGTATCAGGCCTGGTATACTTCATGATCAGCAAAATTCATAAAACAAACCTGTATCTATTTGCTCTCGCGGCCGTTCTCCATGGCAACCCTGGACCGGATTTGACATCCTCCGAGCTGATTGGTTTCATTCTCCGACTTACACCGATTGATTCCGCTGACTTTGTCCGGCGTCTTGCTGCCCCTGGCGTAATCTATAGAATATAAAAGAAATCCAGATATAGACTGTTTATGTGATTTGTTTTCGCTACATTTACTATCTTACATGGGCAGTTTCCCCTAGCAAAATTTCTTTCATTTTCTCCCTAAAATGGCCATAATTTTAGGCAAGAAGTATTTTCTGCATGATCATGTAAAAAGAAGAAAAATATAACAGTTTTTGCACGATTGTCACCAATTATAGTATAGTAATATTTATGATTTAAACACCTAAATATTCACATACTGTGGAATCATCAATTTTCGTTCGGGATTTAATTTCGTGGGTCGACTCATCCACAAAATCAAATCCCCACAAATTTAAATGCAGAGATAAGGCATTCCTTGTCAAAAATCAAAATACACGAATTTATGTCCCCACGAAATAACCATTTTAGTAAAAACCATGAAAATTGAGCCCACCGAAAATAAATGAAAATACAGTATTCCATAGAAAATAAATGTTATTATATTATTTCCCATTTTGGACTTTGTGGTGCAAAAAAAATTCCCTTTTCAACAGGCATGGGTAGTGAGAAAATGTTGGAAAAATATCACTGGTTTTTATTAAGCTGATCAACTATACAACACAAACCAGATGCCAGGCATCAAACATGGGGGAATATTAGATAATAATTGTTTGGGGACAATACAATGGTTCTTGTTGTAAGATATCAAACATTCCCAATTATTACCCGATGGAGTATAAAAATGTTGATTTGTTATTTTTTGGCATGAAAAGGTGTGATTATGCAGATGAGGTAGAGGCGTGAAAAAGTGGGACCATGAAGGTAAAGGGTTGAATTTGTCGAGTTTGTTACTTGAAAAATTTTAAGTATATGTTAATGTTTGTTATTGCTGGTTATACAAACTTAACCGCTCAGGCTCGGCGATAACAAACATTAATATATTTAATGTTCGGATTTATAATACATGCGCATCAAGGTTTAAATACAGATCCGAATGTTAAACAAGTTATTCAATAAACTGTACGGTTAGATAAAGTTAACCGGTCGACAAATTTGAAAAACACTGCCATTGGTCAAAATATAAATCCGAACATTATGACACATTGTGATTAACCTGAAGCATGATTCAAGGACATTTGATGAGTCGGGACTTTTCATTTTTTTCAAAATAGATTTGGAGAGGGGTGTTTGGAAGAGAGTTAAACAGGATATATTCTGTATTATATCGAGGGTTCAACGCAAAAGTGTCGTAACTCATATTTATAAAAAGTGACAACAGTGTTGCACTGAGCCCTCGATTATGTAATTCGATATGGAGATAAATCGGGCATGTTTACCATATTCATTAGGCTGATCAAACATCAGATTTATTTCATGATGGTTGCTACGGTTACCATCAATATCTTAATCAAAGCTTCAATATAGGAACATAATATTTGAACAACTGAATCGGGTGAAGAAGGTGGGGGGGGGGCAAATTATGAAAATGTCGAGCAATGATTTAGGCTTGTCTTTAAAAAAAAAATTTTCTGTTAAAAATAGGCCTCATACTTCAAGAACCAATGAAAATCAGCCAGTTTCCTCAATTTGTTGAAATATTTTGCTCTTAAAAATAAATAAAATGGAAGAAAATTTATGAAAGTGGTCAGTTAATAAAATTGTAACAGAATCAAAGTACTGTAAGGAAGGGTAATTTAGTGACATTTAAATGCTCAGACAAAAGAAAGACTCACTGACCCTTATACAAGTTTTTCGTCCAAAGCTACTGTTTAACGTCTTCGTTCTCTTCTTACGTCCTTGGTTACCTCCCCTGTCAACCGGTTCCTCCGCTTTTATCCATTTGTACTAAAATATGTAAAAACGGTTGTTTTGACACAGAAACGTGTTGTCCACACGGACGACGGACAAACCACTTAATTACTTAATTAGTATATTTTTATAGCACATTTATACTATGCAGTATGCACTTTTTTTCACATATAATTAATTCTACATTATCTAATGAGCAAAACATATCATTACCTTACCTTATTCAGAGACCTGGCCCCGAGATTATAAAACTTGAGATCGGTCTCCGCGCTCAAAACTAATACTTTGTCTTTTAATGGTTCTAAGTTAATTGTGATTGGACATTTAATGTTATTATTGATACATTCATCTCGCATCATAATAGACCTGAATATGTATTCAAACATTAACCAGCTCTTTTGTTTTAACCGTAATACTTTGAGAACGGACTTGAGGCTATAGCTCGGAGACCGTCCTCAAGTTTTATAACCTCGGGACCCGTTTTTGCCTTGATAGACTACTAACGGGAGCCCTGAATGAAACAATAAATGACCCCCCCCCACAATCATCAATTTCCCGAATAGCAAATTGTAACTTACAGACTACACCAATCCTTCTTACCTCAGTATCCTGTCCGTTACAGTTGATCATCAACTGTTCCATAATGGCGTGCACTAAATCCCGATCTGAAATAATTAAAACAAAAATGTTTTAGAACATTAATTTTAATTTTCCCTGTCAAAGAGTTCTTCATATTTCATGAATTATCTATGAGAGTAACATTGACCATTCACTGGATGATAAGTATTTCCTGACATGTTTGTCCTTAGTTACAGTACATGTGATGAACAAGCTCTCAATCAAGTCTGAGAACCATGATAGGTCAAATCATTTTTGTGTTGAAGGTCAAATGAGTGTGACCTTGACCTTTGACCTCAAAATATAAAGGGGTAATCTACATGAGATGTCCAACATTCCTATCAGGTCTGAGGTTTGTAGGCTAAAGTTAGAAGATATAGTTCATATAAAAATATCGGCCAAAAATTAACAAAGACCGAAAAAAAGTCCAGTGCTCGCAGGAACAAAATTAGGTCAGTCAGTCGGGTCAGCGGAAACCAGGAACTTTCTTCATCTAACCAATCAAATCGCACAAATCCATTAGTAGGAAATCTGTGTCTACAGACTGTCTGAATACTTTGAACGATTAATATGTTATACTGAAAGGCCTGATTGATGTATTCCTATGGGCCAGACATTGCTATCTTAATCATACATAAAATGCAGTATGTACGCAACACTCAAGAGTGCAGTATAAATCACCATTAACACTACAGTAAGTAACAGACAAACCTAATTTTTATGGCCACTGTAAATAGAGACCACCTGTGACCGGGAAATGTTGTTTGAAAATATTGAGCAATACAGAAGAACCTTTCGGATATGGACTTATTAGTTTGTTTGTTTGTTTGTTTTACGCCCCTTTTTCAACAGTCAGAGTCATATGAGGCGAACAGTTCACCTATAACCATAATTCCTGGGAAGAACCAGTACTTGACTCCCATCCTCTGTAAGCAACTGCCTACTTTCTCACATAAAGAGACATGGTCAATAGCTGGGCTTGAACCCACGGCCCTCTATCAGTGAGAGGTTACAGTGATTTGAAGTCAACAACCTTAACCACTCGACCACGGAGGCGGGTCGGGACTTAGTACTTTTTTAAAGACGGCCTAGGACACTTTTCATCTCTTTGTTCACAGGTTCAACAGTAACTCACAGCCATCAGAAACCAATAAAAGTGTTTTTTAGCCCTAATATTTTTATGATGGAATTGATGCAAGACACACTTGTATGTTTATTAAGTTATGCAAGATGTACGCAGCACTATTTTTGATTCAATACCAGTGTTTCCCAATAATTGTGTTCATTATTGAGCCAATAAAACAAACCTCGAAATCTTTCATAATTCATTGATTGTAGCAATATTTCATCCTGAAAAGGACCTGGACAACCTCTCCAAAGCAACACCCTTTGGGAGAAGCAAAACCATGTTGTTGTTGAGAGGTTGTTGGTCTAGAGAGATTGAATTAATAGTTAAATTGTGCAATGGGGAAAAAAGTATGCTGTTGTTGAGAGATTGTTGGTCTAGAGAGATTAAATTAATAGTTAAATTGTGCAATGGGGAAAAAAGTATGCTGTTGTTGAGAGGTTGTTGGTCTAGAGAGATTGAATTAATAGTTAAATTGTGCAATGGGGAAAAAAGTATGCTGTTGTTGAGAGATTGTTGGTCTAGAGAGATTAAATTAATAGTTAAATTGTGCAATGGGGAAAAAATTATGCTGTTGTTGAGAGATTGTTGGTCTAGAGAGATTAAATTAATAGTTAAATTGTGCAATGGGAAAAAGATTATGCTGTTGTTGATGGGAACTTCTTGCTCAAGAGAGGAGCATTAGTTTATATACAATCCGTGGGTCTCAAATTTACTTAAGATCGAGATGAAATAATTCATTTTTATTGTACATTAATTAAAACTAATTACTTTTATATTAATAAAGCAACAACAATTAAGCTTTCAGTAATTCAATTTTATTTTCAAAATTGAATATTTAGAAGTTAATTGATCTATTTTATACTGGCATGAAATGCAATCATTTTAACCATACATGAATACTACTCATGCTATTACAAACAAATTGCCTGAATTTCGATGAAAAAAAAAATATGGGCAAAATTAGAATAAACCAAATTCCCATTTTGAAAACATCAATAAAATGGTGATTTTACATTTTATGAAGTAAAACGATTTTAATTTGTTTCCATGACAACGGCTCATAAAGACGACCAGGCAAAAACGTTCATGTCAATAATGATGGATTTTTGATTCACAAAACAAATCTTTCATGCAAATTGTTATCATTGTTACTTGTAAAATTCTAATAAGAAATGTCTTAATGAATATAGGAAGGAATTATGAAGAAAATATGAATATTCAAAGTTTCAGAGAAACACTAATTCCAATGGGTCAAAAAGATATAAATTTCAACGGGTCAGAGATACATAAATTAAATGGGTCTAAGAGACATAAATTCAAATGGATAAAAGAGAAATAAATTCAAAAGGGTCAAATAGGGATAACTTCAAATGGGTCTAAGAGACATTAATTCAAAAGGATCAAATTAAGAGATATGAATTCATAAGGGTCAAAGCAACATAAAAGTTATCAAAAACAAAGTTCAGAAGTAACTGAAAAACAATGAATCAGTTAGAAGCTGAATGCAAGTTATAACATTGTGTTTATCCATCACCCCACCCACTTATATTAACAGGAAAAGCTTTCCATTTATTGACCTCAGGTTAGGAAGTTTGAATATAGGCCATTTTCCATGTTTTCTAGGACAATTTCATCAAAGACAATTATCTATGTAAGGCCATTTATCTAACATCACTGATTGGAGGGATTCACGCGGAGATATTGGCAGTAACATGCGGAGGACAAGGTCTGTACTGGAACAGAATATACAGTTAAACCTGTGAACAAAGGCCACCCTTGGAAAAGACAAATTGTGACCTCTATTGACAGATGGACTTATTCATAGGTTATTTGGTTTTAAATATAATCAATGAAGTTTTTTTTTAAAAATGGCCTTTATTCATAGGGTGGCCATTATTCATAGGGTGGCCTTTATTCGGAGGGTCGCCTATAACTCAGGTTTCACTGTACTGTTAAAAAACGAGACTTTAAACAAGAAACATCTTCTGAAAGGATAAAAAAAACACGGAGAAACATTTTGCACCGATGTCGGCAAATATCCCATTATGTAATCCTTGACATGGCTACATTACAGAACTAAGAACACTTAATATAGGATTCAGACAGGAAATCTTTCACAAGCTGTACATTAAAGAAGCTTAACTACAGATTTGGACAAAACATCAAAATGATGCAAACTTGGGAATCACTTTAAAGCATGTTTCAGAACAAAAAATATATATTTTAACCATTCTCTGAAAATATGTGAACACTAAAAGTTAATTCAGGTCAGTTTACATTTTCACTAAACCGTAAGTCCAGTGCTTAAGAAAATTCTGTGTGACAACTGACACAGCCTCACACCTGCGATACATTCTTTAGGATTACAAACAAGATCTCAGAGTATCAGTTTAATTGGCTGAGAAAGATATTTTTATGTATTTATATTTTTTGTAACTTTTTAAAAGGAACTAGACTACAGATTTATATTTATAAAGGCAGACAACTCAAGATTAATGGATAAAGAGACTACCCTCCAGATTTATGTTTAAAGGGAGACAACTCAAGATTAATAAATAAAGGGACTAGCCTCCAGATTTATGTTTAAAGGCAGACAACTCAAGGTTAATGGATAAAGGAACAAGCCTCCAGATTTATGTTTATAAAGGGAGACAACTCAAGATTAATGGATAAAGGGACTAGCCTCCAGATTTATGTTTATATAGGGAGACAACTCAAGATTAATGGATAAAGGGACAAGCCTCCAGATTTATGTTTATAAAGGCAGACAACTCAAGGTAAATGGATAAAGAGACTACCCTCCAGATTTATGTTTAAAGGCAGACAACTCAAGATTAATAAATAAAGGGACTAGCCTCCAGATTTATGTTTAAAGGCAGACAACTCAAGGTTAATGGATAAAGGAACAAGCCTCCAGATTTATGTTTATAAAGGGAGACAACTCAAGATTAATGGATAAAGGGACTAGCCTCCAGATTTATGTTTATATAGGGAGACAACTCAAGATAAATGTACAAAGGGACAAGCCTCCAGATTTATGTTTATAAAGGGAGACAACTCAAGATTAATAAATAAAGGGACTAGCCTCCAGATTTATGTTTAAAGGCAGACAACTCAAGGTTAATGGATAAAGGAACAAGCCTCCAGATTTATGTTTATAAAGGGAGACAACTCAAGATTAATGGATAAAGGGACTAGCCTCCAGATTTATGTTTATATAGGGAGACAACTCAAGATAAATGTACAAAGGGACAAGCCTCCAGATTTATGTTTATAAAGGGAGACAACTCAAGATTAATGGATAAAGGGACTAGCCTCCAGATTTATGTTTATATAGGGAGACAACTCAAGATAAATGTACAAAGGGACAAGCCTCCAGATTTATGATTATAAAGGCAGACAACTCAAGGTTAATGGATAAAGGAACAAGCCTCCAGATTTATGTTTATAAAGGGAGACAACTCAAGATTAATGGATAAAGGGACTAGCCTCCAGATTTATGTTAATATAGGGAGATAACTCAAGATAAATGTACAAAGGGACAAGCCTCAAGATTTATGTTTATAAAGGGAGACAACTCAAGATTAATAAATAAAGGGACTAGCCTCCAGATTTATGTTTAAAGGCAGACAACTCAAGGTTAATGGATAAAGGAACAAGCCTCCAGATTTATGTTTATAAAGGGAGACAACTCAAGATTAATGGATAAAGGGACTAGCCTCCAGATTTATGTTTAAAGGGAGACAACTCAAGATTAATAAGTAAAGAGACTACCCTCCAGATTTATGTTTAAAGGGAGACAACTCAAGGTTAATGGATAAAGGAACAAGCCTCCAGATTTATGTTTATAAAGGGAGACAACTCAAGATTAATAAATAAAGGGACTGGCCTCCAGATTTATGTTTAAAGGCAGACAAATCAAGATTAATGGATAAAGAGACTAGCCTCCAGATTTATGTTTATAAAGGCAGACAAGTCAAGATTAATGGATAAAGGGACTAGCCTCCAGATTTATGTTTAAAGGGAGACAACTCAAGATTAATGGATAAAGAGACAAGCCTCCAGATTTATGCTTAAAGGGAGACAACTCAAGATTAATGGATAAAGGGACTAGCCTCCAGATTTATGTTTATAAGCAGACAACTCAAGATTAATGGATAAAGAGACTAGCCTCCAGATTTATGTTTATAAAGGGAGACAACTCAAGATTTAAAGGCAGACAACTCAAGTTAATGGATAAAGGGACTAGCCTCCAGATTTATGTTTAAAGGCAGACAACTCAATATTTAAAGGTAGACAACTGAAGATTAATGGATAAAGGGACTAGCCTCAAGATTTATGTTTAAAGGCAGACAACTCAAGATTAATGGATATATAAAGGGAAACAACTCAAGATTAATGGATAAAGAGACTAGCCTCCAGATTTATGTTTATAAAGGCAGACAACTCAAGATTAATGGATAAAGAGACTAGCCTCCAGATTTATGTTTATAAAGGGAGACAACTCAAGATTAATGGCTTAAGAGACTAGCCTCCAGATTTATGTTTAAAGGCAGACAACTCAAGATTAATGGATATATAAAGGGAAACAACTCAAGATTAATGGATAAAGGGACATGACTCTAGTAGTTTTACTAGAAATGTAGTTTATCTGATGTTTAACAGTCCATACAACAGCTATGGTCATTTCAGACCTGCCCCAGAGAATGGGAAGAGAAGGCACAGGAGGACCCGTTCTATACATAGCGTGACGTCACTACGTTTGTCTAACCTCTATACATAAAACTGATTACTATCTACATTTAGATAGTTATACATACGCTAAAAGTATAGTTCCGCGGAAGGATTAAAAATGTCAAAACAACCATATCGGTTGTATGTTATTAACCAATTTGTTTAGTTATGTAAAATGAATACGTAGTACCATTTCTATTCTTATGCTTTCGTCAATAACACTCATTATTCAATGAAACGCAATGTTGAAGTACGCTTGGCTCCAATGTGTACCATACGGTGACATCACGCTATGTTATTGTTTATAATTTCCATTTTGTAAGTAGTTCCTGCAAATACCCATAATGCCCCGAGCAGAATAACACAGGTCAGTGCATAGCGCTACCGTAGTGTACACATTGCATAGCGCTACTGTAGTGTACACATTGCATAGCGCTACCGTAGTGTACACATTGCAGGAAGACCAAGCATTTATATCCCTACTCTTATTTGGAATGGTTTTTTTTTGGTTCATTATCTTGGCTGGTGTTAAGCACCAATACACATGTCACTGGTTTCGGATTACTGCGATTCTCAAAACACTGTACTGGGCTAAGTATTGTGGAGTTGGACATTGAAAAAGCGAAATATCGGAAGCTGGAGCCAAAATTCGAACCCATGACCTTTCCATTCGTAGTCCAGCATGTTACAACCACACCAGTGATCCACCCCCACTCTAGAAATGGAATCGTTCTATTACTGTCATGAATGACAAAACAGTAAAGTCTTTGAAATGCCATGTCACATACTAATGTTTAAATTATTCTTTCGCAGTTTTTCAAGAAATTAAGGATAATTAGAATTTTTTAATGATATTTGCTACTAAATATTAGTTAAAACATCAAATAATGAGAAATTTTAGAATTCTAATATACATGCACTATAGTTATATAGTCAGGAATTACAAAACCATAGCAACCAATATCAGTTGAAGGTTATCAAACTTGTAAATAAGTAAATTATTGATATTGCAGATAAATTTTTACCAATATTTAAGTATCATCAACAAATAATACAAGAAAAGATCTAAGATGGCCCTACATCGCTCACATGAGAATCATTGCTTGCTGATGAAAACATTGTTTTGAGCCTATATCATGAGGTCTGCTGTTTTCAAGGTTTTCCTGTGATTTGACCCAGTGACCTAGTTTCTGACCTTGATGACCCATCTTCAAACTTGTCTAAGATATCATTAAGACAAACATTCAGACAAAGTTTGATGAAGATCCAATCTGAACAGTGACCTCTAGAGTGTTAATAAGGTTTTCAATTAATTTGACCTTTTGACCTAATTAATGACCCCCAAATGACCCATCTTCAAACTTGTCTAAGATATCATTAAGACAAACATTCAGACAAAGTTTGATGAAGATCCAATCTGAACAGTGACCTCTAGAGTGTTAATAAGGTTTTCAATTAATTTGACCTTTTGACCTAATTAATGACCCCAAAATGACCCATCTTCAAACTTGTCTAAGATATCATTAAGACAAACATTCAGACAAAGTTTGATGAAGATCCAATCTGAAGGTTTGCATTTAACTTGACCCTTTTACCTAATTAATGACCCCCAAATGAGCCAACTTGTCCAAAATTTTACAATATTCTGACTCAATATTGTGAAGATCAAACTAAAACTATCGTGTTCACGATGCACGGACAACGATAGATGACGGACAAAGACCAAATACAAAATTTAAAGCTCACCATGAACGCTTTTGCTTGTGTGAGCTAAAAATTCAGTAAATAAAACATTTAACATCAACAAGGTTTATAAATCCCTGACAAAAAATTTACATTACTGAATTAAATCATTTCAAATCAACATGCAAATTAAAACATTAATTTTTTAACAAAACTTCCTACCAAGTAATGGGTTTGTCTTCTTCTCTATAAATTTGTCAAATTTCAACAACAAAAATTATTGACAATGAAATATACTGAAATGGTGGCAATTATCGAAACTAGCTATACACATATATACACATATTGTGATTAAATTTCTATGGAAACAGACCCAAAATATAAATGTTTCCATGGTTACAATAGCAAAATTTTTAACCAATTGTTAAATAGTACGTTTCCATGGATACGAGATGACACAGTAAATGTTTCAACAAAAAAGTGATTTTATAAAAAGTGAAAAAAAAATAGGAATAGAAGGTCAGGTCAATAAGTAAATATTTCTGGCGAAAAAAAAAAAGAAAATGTTTCTATGGTAACAGAAAAAAGATTTCCATGGAAACAGGAAAAAAAAATATATATCCAAAGAAAATGTTACTACGGATACAAGTAAAACAAATATGAAATGGTTTCCATGGAGATGTTAATGCTTCCAAAGACACTGAATAAACAAATACATTTTCTTTGTTAACTTACCTAAAATGAAAAATACTTGTAGTAAAAACACTGTCATTATAGTGAACATAGATACAGTGAATAACCAGATGCAGTCATACCTGTAAATAAAGGCCACCCATAGGAAAGAAAAAAATGGCTTTATTCACAGAGTGGCCTTTATTCAGATGTGGCTGCTAACACAGGTGTGACTGTGCAGTGAAATAATTATTCTTCCCTTATCAAGTCCTTCCTTGTATTTATGGAGAAATTTGGATACATGCAGTTTCGTAAAAATGTCTAATTCTCTGAAATTCACTATAATTATGTTCTATACTGTAGATTTACTACAAACAATTTAAGCCACATATAGAAAAATATACAAAAAATAAACAAACAAACAAACAAGAAACACAAGACATCAACACACACCAAAATACATACACACAGATTTCAATAATGCATAATTATAACAGATATATTTATATATAACCAATTATACATTTAAATACCACATACTGTTAAACAACTGATTTTCGTGTTTTTGACACACATTTGTGACATACTGCAAAAAGGATGATATTAAATTGTCTTAGCGCAAAAAATTTCAGACAAAATGCAAAACGACCCGAATTTTCCCCATATTTTTTTTCCCGAAATCGGTACATTCCTAGAAGATGGAAAAAATCTCTCTGATTTCTTCTAGTAAATGAAACACATGTCACTTAATTTATAATAATTATGTGAATTTCACGACAGACAGTTCAAACAAAGACTCACAAAAAAAAAACATGCATGAAATCTCACACATTAATGACTGAACAAAATCTAACTATTTTTTTTATCTATTAATTAAAATCTCCAATTTGAGTCCACAGCAATATTTTTACCGAGGATCTACAACCTACCAACAGATAGGGTCGTTTCACCATTGAGCTTTAACTGCGGAGAAATTCCTTGGTAGAAAAACTGATCTTCCGTAACTTAGCGGAATAAAGATCGTAACCACCTGACCAAGGAGGCCCTCTAAACAACAGCACCGATTGGTTATTTCAGAGAGCAGATTTTGAATCGACCAATGAAAATACAGTATTCTATGAGAATGGTATTAATGCTTATATTACATAAACCTCAGGACATATCGACTAGCTCCTAGAAATTCCACTGTCAAATCATGTTTAAATGTAGAAATTTACGATTAAAAGATGTTTAATCATAGAAATTCCACTGTTAAAATATGTCTAAATGTAGAAATTTCACCATTAAAACATGTTTAAACATAGAAATTCCACTGTCAAAACATGTTTAAATGTAGAAATGTTACCATTAAAACATGTTTGAACATAAAAAATGCACTGCCAAAACATGTTTAAACACATAACATGTAATATATGAGTTAATGCATGGTTAAATAACAACTATCTAGCCATACTAGTACAATCAGGTTGTTACACACATTAAGACCATACTGAACTAATTTCTGGATTATCAACCAAATCCCCATTACTGCATTATTTCCCACCTAAATTCTAAGCCTAAAAATCTTCCAGATAATCCAAAAATTAAAACGCAATGGCCTTATACATAATATGGCAAGGCTGAATAAATAAAAATCCTGATGTGTTCTAAAATTATTAACCAATCAAATGTCATATAATCAGCCAATGAAAAGGCTTGTTTCATATTGTTTCTAAACACTAACCAATCAAATGTCATATAATCAGCCAATGAAAAGGCTTGTTTCATATTGTTTCTAAACACTAACCAATCAAATGCCATATAATCAGCCAATGAAAAGGCTTGTTTCATATTGTTTCTAAACACTAACCAATCAAATGCCATATAATCAGCCAATGAAAAGGCTTGTTTCATATTGTTTCTAAACACATCTTTTCTGACTTTTGACGGAAAAAAATGCTGTCAGAAAATTGAACCAATCAATGCCCTAAAATTGACCAATGGAAATACACAATTTCAGAAATATTAAGCAATCAATCAATGTTATGAAACTGATCAATGGCAATGCAAGATTAAGTAAGGTTAAAGAAATAAAACTTTATTCAGCCTTCATTCAATATACAAAACACTCAAAATCTCCAACATGTATATGACTTACTGATGACATCTACAAAATCATTAATTAAAGAAATTAGATGATAATAATGAAAGTTATAAGAACTGAAAGTATTAAGGTGAAAATAAATGTTTAAAATAATTAATCACAATATATTCACAGCCAGCAGGCTTAAAAAAAGTGATATATTGCGATATGATATCATTATTTGAATGAGATATGCATTCTAAACACCATATCAAAATCTAATAACTATTTCAAATTGATATACTTCAATAAAGTAAATAAATATGAAGAAGGAAAGCTCAGAAAGATTAATAATGATATAAATCATACATTTTCAGTCTCACTCTGATAGCGTAATTGATACAGTATGTGTTTTAACCTCTGTGCCTACCCCAGATATTATAAAACTAGAAATTAGTCTCCAAGTTCAATACTCATAATTATCTTGTCTTTAAATGTTTCTAAGTTAATTACTGTGGAATCATTAATTTTCGTTGGGTTCAATTTTCATGGTTTTTACTATTTCGTGGGGACATAAATTCGTGGATTTTGATTTTTGAAAAGAAATGCCTTATCTCCGCATTTGAATTCGTTGGGACTGTATTTCGTGGATGAGTCAAACCACGAAATCCACGAAATTAAATCCCCAACAAAAATTAATAATTCCACAGTATGGTCAGACAATGCGGTGATATTATTGATACATTAGCCTGACAGCGTAATTGACCTGAATATGTATTTAAACATTAAACATTTCTATGTTTTCCAACAAAAAACTTTGAGAATGGATTTGAGATTTGAGCCTGGAGACGGCAAGTTTTCAAGTGGTATGAAGTTCGGCAACATCTAATAGCTATGGGTGGGGTACACAAAAATATTACCTAAACAATTAAAAAAATCATTACCTATCAATGGGTTTCGTCGTACATCTAGCACTACGAGGGTCGTGTTATATTTCAGCACGTCAAGCAGAGACTTGGCACCATTGGAAGAAATTCCATTTCCCTGCATATCTAATGCTGTAAATATATATAATTACATGTACATGTTTCTGAAAGGTGATACGAAAAAACGATAAACCAGACTTAGTAAGAAGTTTATTTAATCAATAACCGAGTGGTTAGGGTGTCCATCTTCGGAGCAGGAGATCAAACGTTCGAACCCCAGTGGTGACTGGGTTGGAACTGATGCGGTCGGTTGGTGAGCCGTCAGCTAGTTGAAAAATGGTTACCGTAGGCCCATCTCAGCCAGGCACCCGGCAAAAAGGAGAAGGGATTCGGGAGGTACTGCGTGAACATAAGATAGGTGTCTCATAAGCCAACTTGGCTGGCCCTTTCAATAGGGGTGACACTATAATAAACAAAACCTTTACCTTTTATAAATTATGTACAGTACAACCTCTCCAGAGCGGCCCTCTGTAGAGCAACAACCTCTCTATAACAACACCTTCAAAATTTCACTAAGCTGATATTTACAATAAATTTAACCTCTGTAGAGCAACAACCTCTCTATAACAACACCTCCAAAATTTCCCTAAGCTGATATTTACTATAAATTCAACCTCTACAGAGCAACAATCAAACAAAGGCCACTCATGGGAAATGCAAAAATGGTCTTTATTGACAGGTGGCCTTTAGACATAGGTGGTTACATTCTAATTAATCTATGACAACTTTTAAACGAACAGCCTTTATTCACATGGTGGGCATTATTCGGAGGTGTCATTAAAACACATATTTGACTGTATTTGACAACCAGCCCCATTGAGAAGTATCATTCACCAAAATATATCACACACAAATATGTGATTTTTTAAGTTTATGAAGTGCTACATAATATGGTCACATCAATGAACAACTCATAGGACACAAATGCGTTGCTAAGCAATATCAAATTGTTGCCAAATTCAGACCAATTCGATCAATTATTGATTATAATCGAATATCAGGGAATCCCTAGTTTAAATATACAGTACAACCTCTCCAGAGTGGCCCTCACTTGAGCTGGCAACATCTCTGATTAATACATATCATCTATCAAGGATTTTTAAGTTCATTAAGTGCTACACCTAATAAAGTGAAGTCTATAAAACTACTCATAGGACACAAATGCATTGCTAAGCAATATTAAGACCCCTGCAGTAACAAATTTATGGCCGAGATGACAACATTTCCTGAGAAAACAAGATTAAAGTGAGAAAATTAAAACCAAATTTGATTAGAGTAGATTATAGTACCGATGCCTCACTATCAGGTGAAAAGTCGGTCAGGTTTCAAGTAAGGCAAGACTTATGAATTTTTTTTCTTATGAAATTTCTGGATAGCCCTAAAACAAATGTTTTTTTCTCTTAGGAAATTTCTAGACCTTTAAATTTCTAGACAGCCCTTCGACACATGTTGGTTTTTCTACAGAAATATATGGACAGCCCTCCAACAAATGTTGTTCTTTTTTTTTCTTAGGAAATTTCTTGACAGCCCTTCAACAAAGGTGTTTTTTTCTACGGAAATTTATGGACAGCCCTCCAACAAAATGTTCTTTTTTTTCTTAGGAAAATTCTTGACAGCCCTTCAACAAATGTGTTTTTTCTACGGAAATTTATGGACAGCCCTCCAACAAATGTTTTTTTCTTAGGAAATTTCTTGACAGCCCTACTATTCTTTAGCACACAAACGGCAAAAAATCAAGATATTGCACTACAAGAAATTTGATTAAATTCACAAGGGGCTCCTCAGAAACGAAAGATGAAAAAATTTCGGCCTAATCGGGTTAAATTTTGCTGACACAGCAGAGAGGCATCAGTACAGTTCAATACAGACTTATGAAAAATGAAATTCTACTCAAGCAAAACCATTCCAGACCTTCACTTCTCGTCTCGTAAATATGATACGATTAAAACAAGATCAACAGTTAAATGTTCCATATACAGGAATAAACTATACTCTAGACATGATCTCAATATACGAAATATTACATAAACTGTTGCTATAGTAACTACAATTAATGCCATTTGGGATCAAGAAAATATTGCAACATTTCAAATTTGAATCCAATAAACATTGAAAAGGATAAGTAAATGATCAGAATTCAGGTCACCATTGGAACCAAAAAGATCGGTCTGTATATTAAAGTGCTCTTACGTTCAAATTGAAATATAAAATGAAATACTGAAAACTAGTCCATAAATAATTAGTCATTGGTAAGGAGATAAGGTGTCTAAATACAGAGGTGATCTGTAAGTGAGATTTTAATGTAGAGAGCAATTTACCTCTCTAAAGCAACACCCTTTGGGGGTAGTGAAATTATGTTGTTGTTGAGAAGTTATTGCCCTAGAACGGTTAAAGGGCAAGCCCTGGAACTGAAGCGTCTCAAATAACTATCAAATTGGTATTATTTTAATGCCTAAATCAATTAATGAAAACCCTAAAAAATATTTACAAAACATCCCGCTAGGTTACTCAAAATACACATTTCAAGATTTACAAAACCTGCCGATTTCGGCCTCAGAAATTATTCGTCATTTTCACAATTCGACCCTTTCGGTCTCTGTCAAAACCGAAAATATCGCGGAAAAAATGTCAACAAACTGAAATGGTAAGTATTTCTCATGTTATGTTCACTTGAAAGGCAGCGCAAATGCTCAGTTAAACTCCCAGACGTATCGGAAATATCGTTGTCGTCAATAAAAGGCTGTAAGCCTTTTATTCAAACTGACATATAAATACCGACGCGCGCGTTATAGGGGCATTTTTTAGTGGACATTCTTCTTTGACTTTTCGGTAATAATTGGTTTTACAAGTGACAAACGCAATTTTGGTGTACGAAAAAAGACAGCAGTTCCTGGGCATGCCCCTTTAAATTAATAGTTAAATCTTGCAGTGAGAGAGAATCAAACTGTTGTTGAAGGGAGGTTGTTGCACAAGAGAGGGCCGCTCTGGACAGGTTTTACTGTATGTCCATATGAAATGTTTGGAGGGACTTCTAAAAGCAGGCTACTCATGATGTTTTGCACTAAATATTTAAAAGTTCTCTCCTCATTCCTCTCCTATTTATCTTACTGTAACATAACTGAGACTTTTACTAAGGGCAATAATATGGTACAATGTATTAGTAGCCAATGGAGCCATTTTGAATAAAATTCATGAAATTATGAACTTTTCTTGAAATATTCATGAACAGTTCATGAAAAGTTCAACTTTTTGACAGGGGAGGTAACTCTTACCTTTCAGCCATAAATCATCTTTAAGGGCTTCAGCCAAGAGTGCTGCCCCCTGATCCCCTAACATCGGATTATTGTTGATTGTGATTCTGCGAATGCCCGGCATTCGATCGAGGTCGGGTCGTCGGTAACGTAAACTGTCTCTCCATGCTTCATTGTGTCGTCGTGTACCTTGATGCTGGAAGTACACAAAATGATCACAAAATTAAACATTGCTTAACACATTCATCAATTTGATGATAAATTTTGAAGTTATAACATTTTATCAAACCTGTAAAATGTGGTATTCACGACAGCCTGGGGGCATCAGATAAAAATAATTTGACTTAAAGGGTCAAGAATGACTGGGCCAATTTTGGATAATTCAAGGGCTGTAATCCAGAAATGCCTGGAGAGATCTGGCTGGTTATTGAACATGGTTGAGATACTATGCAAACAAATATTGTCACCATGTGTGATGGAGATCGGATAAAAAATATTTGACTTAGATAGAGAGCGGGCTTCATTCTGCACACCTCCCTCTGACCGCCCAACATGGGTGTTCCCATGTGTCCTGTCCTTGACAAGTGTATAAATATCATTCTACCTTTTTTATTGGAAGTGATAAGCTCCCAATGATGTCTAATTTTTCAAATCACAATTTTTTTTAATGCCCACCTTAAAATCTTGCCTTAGTGTCGACCTAGCCTTATTTAAAGGTAAATGTTCGATACGCCCATCGTAAGCTCACTATTAGAGCGCCACATAGCTGTCAGACTTCGAATCAGGAGGGAAAATTTGAAGAAAATATTTCCATGAAGCGCTTCCGCAAGCTGATATGCTGTTATTAAAATGATTCAAGGTCACCGAGTGCAGCAGAAGAAAGGATATTTGACAAATGACATAAAAGATATTAGCTCTTTCTTGTTCAGTTTTTACCCGATAAAATGAGCCCATGAGATTTTCATATGGAAATGTAACAGAACAACCTCATTTGTCATAAAACATCATATGGTTGACAAGAAACAAATTTTATCACACAAGTCATGTACAGTCAAAGTCTGAGCTTATGGAACAATTTGTTTATATCGAGTTTTACGCCGACTTTTCAACAGTCAGAGTTATATGAGACGAACAGTTCACCTAAGCATCGTTCCTGGGAAGAACCAGTACTAGACTCCCATCCTCTGTTAGCAACTGCCTAAATTCTCACATAAAGAGACATGGTCGGAACCTCAAAGTGCATGACCCTCTATCAGTGAGAGGTTACAGTGATTTGAAGTCAGCAACTTTAACCACTCGACCACGGAGCCAAGTCTTTATGAAACAAAATGAAAATGCAAGCCTACATCAAAATGTTTCATAGAAAGATCATACATATTTTTTTGCCATTAAGTGTAGGTTAACATCTTGTTCTGTCTGTACCAGACACATTTAACACCAAATATTGGCAAGGCAGTAATTACTGCCTACAAACTTACATAACCCTACAATTGTATTGACTCCTCAAGTCATTAGATGTTTGACACCAAACTGTTGAATTTCATGTTCGGAAAAAAACTGCTGAAATACATACAAGGCAAAAATCCCTGTATTTCATCTTTTTTTTCCGAACATGACTTTCAACTGTTTTGTGTCAAAACATCTCAAGATTAGAAGAGTCCCTTATTCTGTAAAAAAACAAGTCCCTTATTCTATAAAAACACAAGTCCCTTATTCTATAACAGCACAAGTCCCTTGTTCTGTAAAAAGACAAGTCCCTTATTCTATAAAAACACAAGTCCCTTATTCTATAACAGCACAAGTCCCTTGTTCTGTAAAAAGACAAGTCCCTTATTCTATAAAAACACAAGTCCCTTATTCTATAACAGCACAAGTCCCTTATTCTGTAAAAAGACAAGTCCCTTATTCTATAACAGCGCAAGTCCCTTATTCTGTAAAAAGACAAGTCCCTTATTCTATAAAAACACAAGTCCCTTATTCTATAACAGCACAAGTCCCTTATTCTGTAAAAAGACAAGTCCCTTATTCTATAAAAAGACAAGTCCCTTATTCTATAACAGCACAAGTCCCTTGTTCTGTAAAAAGACAAGTCCCTTATTCTATAAAAACACAAGTCCCTTATTCTATAACAGCACAAGTCCCTTATTCTGTAAAAAGACAAGTCCCTTATTCTATAAAAACACAAGTCCCTTATTCTGTAAAAAGACAAGTCCCTTATTCTATAACAGCACAAGTCCCTTATTCTGTAAAAAGACAAGTCCCTTATTCTATAAAAAGACAAGTCCCTTATTCTATAAAAACACAAGTCCCTTATTCTATAACAGCACAAGTCCCTTATTCTGTAAAAAGACAAGTCCCTTATTCTATAACAGCACAAGTCCCTTATTCTGTAAAAAGACAAGTCCCTTATTCTATAACAGCACAAGTCCCTTATTCTATAACAGCACAAGTCCCTTATTCTATAACAGCACAAGTCCCTTATTCTGTAAAAAGACAAGTCCCTTATTCTATAACAGCACAAGTCCCTTATTCTATAACAGCACAAGTCCCTTATTCTGTAAAAAGACAAGTCCCTTATTCTATAACAGCACAAGTCCCTTATTCTGTAAAAAGACAAGTCCCTTATTCTATAACAGCACAAGTCCCTTATTCTGTAAAAAGACAAGTCCCTTATTCTATAACAGCACAAGTCCCTTATTCTGTAAAAAGACAAGTCCCTTATTCTATAACAGCACAAGTCCCTTATTCTGTAAAAAGACAAGTCCCTTATTCTATAACAGCACAAGTCCCTTATTCTATAACAGCGCAAGTCCCTTATTCTATAACGGCGCAAGTTCCTTATTCTATAAAAAGACAAGTCCCTTATTCTGTAAAAAGACAAGTCCCTTATTCTATAAAAAGACAAGTCCCTTATTCTATAAAAAGACAAGTTCCTTATTCTATAAAAAGACAAGTCCCTTATTCTATAAAAAGACAAGTCCCTTATTCTATAAAAACACTAGTCCTTATTTTGTACAAAATGGAGAAACAGAGATACGAAACAGAAAAACCAAGAATATACTTTGCCTTATTTGATAGCTATGTTCAATTTCTACAATTACAACAGCGCCAATTGTCGTAAGTCTTTGAATAGCGTATCAGCCAAAAAAATGCCAGACATTTCAATTAAAGCATTACAAAAATAATAGAACAATTATTTCAAAGAATCTTTCATCCAAAACAGATAGACAAAAGAGGAATCTTTTCTGATTTCTATAAATTTGATTCATTGTCTCCGTTCATTTGTTGTTTAATGTCCCGTTCAACAGCAGGGTTTTTTCTCGGTATTTTGGGAATATGACCCATACCCTTGGGATTGGGAATTTTCGCTGTGTTTTAATCAAAATTGGGAAAAAATGCATAACTACAATTTTTGCAATGTTCAACTTATTCTACTTATTTACACATAAAACAGTAGCAGAATAAGGTATTTACTACCAATAGTGATGTTAATGAACTTTTAAAATAAAAAAATAATTTTGGGGGGGGGATTGGGAATTTTTGTTTGTGAATTGGGAAAAAAAGATACTATTTTCCATTGGGAATATGACAGAATTTCGGCTATAAAATCGCCCCCCCCCCCCCCCCAAAAAATCCCTCGACAGCTATGGCCATTTAAGGGCCACCCATACAGACGGGTAGAGAAGATACAGGGAACCAGGCATTTATATCCCTACTCTTTCTTCAACTATTTTTACCTGGTTCTTTATTGTGCCAGGTGTAAAGTAGTGCTGAGTATCGATAAAATGATCGATACGATATTTGTATCAATACAGAATGATCGATTTCTGATGTATCATTTGATGTTCTATACATATGAAAAAACAGAAATACTGAGAAACATTGACTGTATTGGCACAGGTACTTGATACAAATCAGATTTGGCTGCGTAAAATACTTATATACCTAATAATAAGGGAAGGTACCTAACGTTAATTCAGCAGGCATGCCTAACACTGATGCTGAACTGCAAAAAAAAACTATTTTCTTCTTATGGTTGACTGCAGGTAGGTTCTATATATGTGTCACAACTTTTTATTTAACGAAAATTCACAAAACACGGTCCAAAATATGTTTTTAAAATTCATTTTTGTTTTGATCGATATTTGTTCGATACGTTAACATTCGATACGATATATCAACCGAACCCTATATACCGGTATTCAGCCCTAGTGTAAAGTTCCTATACTATCCTTATCTGTTTTCATTATTACTATCATTAACAACATCTTAAGAACACCCATAACAACACCACAGTCGAAACTATTCATGAACTATTTCATGGTATCCATCAATTTCGATATGGATGGACAAAACCTCTGTTATATTACTACCCTGGACGTTCACTCTCCTGTCTTTTTTGCACCCAAGACAAAGGCTCACCAGTTCCGTCAATGCAATCATGTTTTGGTCCTTCATTCACTATTCTTGAATAGTTAAAGAAAAATTCATGCTTTCATGACTTTCATTCGAAAGGGGAAATTAAGCCTAGGCGTAATGTTTAACAACATACCATAATTCATCTTGATATATTCATATGATATAGCATCAAAAGAAAGCATTGCATAATTATGTCTTGTATGAGAAGCAAAGTCTTTGTGTGCGTCAAACATGTCTTGAAGGTTATTTATGGATTTCTATGGCAGCAAAAGGTAAAAAAATTAAACAAGGAAATGGTCGCTCTTTATCGACAAGCTTGTCAGTGAAATAACAGACACAGACATGTGACCTATTACAGTTTCTGTGGCAGTGAAATGCAAAAAGAAATTGAAACAAAATTTCAGGGGAACAAGGAAATTATCGAACCTAATAGACAAGCTAGTCAACAAATTAACAGACACAAACAGATGTATGACCAAATGAGAATTGTTGTGTATTTAGGTACATAAAATGTAAATGGTAACCCAAACTACCCTAATTTTCTCCCAGCCCTCGACTTTTGATTAAGTATGACAGTATGTTAAAAATGAATTATCAAAATATTAATGGGTAAAAAAAAATTAAATAATTTATAATTACAATGTAGTTCATTTTTTGCATTCTGTCATATAAGCCCTAGAAACTGTACATCCATTATCTCACTTTTTAACCTTTCAGCATGCTAAATCAAGAACAAAATAAATTCCTTATCTACCAACTCTATTTCTAATGAGCAGGCAACCAGAAAGAAACTTTTTTTTTTGGTGGTATTAAATGGCTTTGAGGAAAAGACATCGAAACAACAAAAATCGCCAAGAATAACTTGGATGAATATAGAATGGTCACTTAAAGGAATCCAAGTACAGAACATCAAAGCATGAATGTGTCTAAAAATAAGGTTTGTTTCTTTTGTTGTGTAGTATAGCAATTCTGAACCCTAATTAATTTATGGGTTCAGAATTGCTATACAACACAACAAAATAAACAAGCTCACCTTATTTCCTAGAGAAATTATACTTGTGAGTATTAGTTTATTATAGCTGTTTGTGAGTACATACTGTAGTGTCTATTACTAGTTTGGCTAATCCTGGCCAAGTGATTGGCTAATGGTGATGACTGAATCTATTAATAGTTGACAGGTGAGTAAATCATGAAGGAATTGCCTAGATAAGTTGTTATGTGCCTATTTGAAGTTCAATGTGGTTGTATGATAATGCTCAGATTTATGGTGAATTCGTTAACATTTAGGGTTGATTCTATTTGATTGATGTAGGGTATGATATTACGGTGTGCTTGTGAACTGTAGGAATTCATTCATTTGTCAAATACTCATGATTGTCATTATAATGTGTATTACTCATATCATATAAATATTTTATACTCTCCTTAATGTAGGATTGAATAAAATATACAGTCAATATCCTTTATGAAAAAAGCAACTTCATACAAAAAAACATAAACCAATATGCTTCTTGTAATTCGTCTACCTATAACGTTTTGTTATAGTTTTTCTTGTTATACCTAATACTTTTTATTAAAGGTTAAGAATCTGTAAACTGTACAACAAAAGAAACAATGTTTATCTACTTTTTATCCATTTTGTGTACAAAAAAGGGACATTTCTATTTTGTGTACAAAACTCTGCTTCCATATTTTCAGCAAAGGTTCATTCCTTATCTGTTTGTGCATGAAAATCAATATCAAACAGAAACTTAAGTACAGGTGAGCATGTTTTCTTTGTTGTCCAGTGTAGAGAAAATCTTGTTTCTAGACCATCCTTAAAAAAATATGTGTTTATGGTATACCTAGCCAGAGAGCTATAAGTGGGTAGACAGGAAAGAAAAAAATATTTTTTTACAGTATATTTTTTAAAATGAGCCCTAAATACATGTCAGAATGCAATTTTTTACCTGAGAGGCTAAAAAAGTTAGATTGTTGAGTAGGTACTCATGTTATACAGTTATGCATACTTCTTGAACTATTTAATGTTTTCATGACCTCAATTGGAAGGGGGTAGCGTTACAGCAAACAAACTTTTTTTAAGGATGGCCTAACACTTGTTTTTCCCATGAATTAGAAGCAACACAGGGCGAGACCTTGGAATTAGGAAAACCTAGGATATCAAGAAACATCTCCCTGTTTCTATTCTTCACATGTCAGAATAAATTTAAGGGCAATACTTCACAATATTCATGGCCAACTTTAATAATTCAACGATACAAGCTCGTAACTTCCGTGGGAAATACTTTTCAACAGGAGCAATGCAATCTTTTATGATGACGTGCTTCAACATAAATATCTGTGATGACAATTATGTTAAAGATTTATACATTATTTATTATTTATGATGGGACGAGAATTATCAATAATTTCTGACGAGTTTATTCGGTTAATTAACAAACTTGTGACTCATTCATGAAGGATTATACAATGAGATAACTAAGTGACCTCTTTATAGGGTCAGAGAGCCCCAGTCTATAACCTTGATCTTGGCAGAACAGCCCAGATTTATTTTTGACAAACAAACCCCTTAAGTTGGTCAGAATACCCCAGTTTATGATCTTGACCTTGGCAATATGGCTGATTCATCTTAGACAAACTAACCCCTTAAAGGGCTCATAGAGCCTCAGTCCATAACCTTGACCTTGCCAATATGGCCCAGACTTATCTTAGACAAACAAACCCCTTAAGGGGTTCAGAGAGCCCTAGTCTATAACTTTGACCTTGCCAATATGGTCCAGACTTTTAAATAAACTAACCCCCTAAGGGAACGCCCCAGTCTGTAACAATGACCTTGGCAAAACAGTCCAGACGAATTTTAGGCAAACTGACCCCTTCAATAGGTCAAATAACCCTAGACAATGACCTTGAAAATGCAGCTCACACTTATTTTAGATAAACTGCATGAACTCTTCATATTAATTGCAAAGAGTTTTTTTACTGTTCATAAGGGCCATACTAAAAGAATAGTTTATCAAGAGATGAGCTGCTCTAGAGAGGTTGTTGCTCGAGAGAGGGCCACTCTAGAGGTTGTTGCCCAGGAGAGGTTGTACTGTGCTTTTATGTTTCTGAGTACCCATAAAATACCATCTCAGACAATACAAAATTATTTCTGACAATTGTGAGACACAGAAAAAGCATAATCTATAAACATCAATTAAATGAACTACAGATAGCATTAACGAAGTGTCAGTAAAGTACCTAGCAGACAAAAGGACTTGATATAATAAGCAAATTGAGTATTGAACAGTCCAGCAACAAGTATAACAGTATGTCAATCAATCAATGGTATTCATCAACAGTGATCAACTGCAGTCGCTTAAAACTCTTCAATAATTGCTGGCATTCATTCATAAACAAACCTCTGACTGTTATATCAGAGAGATTCTCCAACCGTACCGATCCAATACGCACAAAATTAATACAGTATGAGTAATATAAGAACCTCGTTAATTGTAGTCGTAGTCGAAAATAGCTAACGCTTGCAGCTGGAACACAAAACGCGACCAATCACTAAAGATGTCTTACAGTGGACAATTAATTTCGATACAGTAACGAAAAATCGTACGCCGATAAAAACCAATAATGAGCAACAATGCTGTTGTTTGAGAGACTTACATCAGGCTTCTTGGAGATCATGATTACAAATTGACAAATAAAGCATCCAAGTGATTTGGATCAATCATTATTACACCTCAAAGTAGTTCCAGAAGAGTGATCGCAAATTTGTACTTCAAAGAAGTGATTTTTCTTATTTGGAAAAGAAAAAAAAACTTGCGCACTAAATTGGATTATTGGGATGGAATCAATTGATTTACGAGAGTAATATTTATTTATGGAGACGTAATCGGTCACGGATATTTATATTTAATGTTAAACAACGTAGAAAATATACAAGTTTGTTGACATTATTTGAGAAGAGAATTACATGGAATTTTATCATATTAAAAGTTTATGGTGCTGCGAAAACAAGTACATGGAACAATATTTATCAGGAATTTTTTTTTTTGACATTTTTAGGTAAGTTACCTTTTTCATTCAATCAAATGTAATAACCACATAAAATGTTTCTTGGTGAAGTTACATTAATTTACAGATTTTTTTTTTTTTTTTTTGTCAGGTCACCATTAGTAAGACCTTATACAGGGATATTTCTTTTATCACAAAAAGGGGTCAGGTTTATTCAGGACAAAAGGGTCATTTTTGAGGATATCTGAATTTCTTAATTCAAATAAAAAGCAAAATTTATCGTAACATGATATTATGTTGGCACATTTTAATTTTCTATTTCCAATTTTGACTTATTGTAACAAATTATGGCCAACCTATTCATTATTTGAATCCTTTCAAAAAGCACATAAGAATAATCAACGCTTTTATACATAGTCTACAATATGATATATTACAAAGATAAAATGAAAATTTTAGCAAACAGTTTTGTATCATTTTGGGGGGGGGGGGGGACAGGTATTGGGCTCTCTTTTATAGGGGAAATTTGCAGGTGAAACACAATACTATAATAGGTAGTATCTCAAATGATATTTAATCATGGGGAAATTTTTCTCTCAGTGTGGAAAAATATACACTTTTTTTACTTCGGGAACAGGGGAGAATACTGGACCCAAAATGACATAAAAAAATGGCCTGGAAGATAAATTTAAATTTTGTTGGAAAAAAACAACCTTGCGAAATTAAGAAACTTATAGGAATAACCGTGTAAATTTAAATATATCCCAAAATAACACAATAAAGGGTCCAAGATGACCCCTTAGCATGAAAATCAAAGTGAAAACCAAATAATTATTAATTTATTAGCTAAAACTTACACCTATTCATTTGGAACAATTAATATACTGTGGAATCATTAACTTTCGTTGGGGATTTAATTTCGTGGATTCACTCACAAAATCTTAATGCAGAGAATAATAATTTTTTTTATAAAATAAGTCAACAGATTTATGCCCCTACAAAATAGCCATTTTAGAAAAACCACAAAAATTGAGCCCAACGAAAATAAATGAAAATACAGTATACTTTATTGACTTAAAGGGGCATACCCTACAACTTGGTGCATCTAGAATCAAGGCAAAATGATGATAAATTAGAAGCTTGTAAAGAAAAAAGCCGATGAAGAAAGTTTCAGCCAAAAATTCATCCAATTAAAAATAAAATCACAAAAAAATATTAGTTACCATAAAAGAAGGGAAACTCTTTGGAATTTGTTGTACAATTTTTGGGTGGAAGTGATTTATTATTCATAGCTATGATTTTTGCGGCTAGTACCTAAACTAGTCATTTTATGACCCAAGTTCTTCTTGCAATTATCCATTTTATATTGTTTTACATATACATCTAACACATTATTACACTTTCACAGAATGTTTGTCAGTTGTAGGGTATGCCCCTTTAAGTGTGATAGATAGATTTTCTAGAGAATTTATGACAATTAATTTGGTAATTGCCATCTGATTTCCAGCAATTAATGGCGATAAAATTCATCGATCGGGTAAAACAACCTATTGATCTAACAAAACATTTATCCACATGAATAAAACCAATCATAAATAGAAGATGAAGCAAATCAAATTGTTTTTTATGTGGTTTTAACATCATTTTTCAACAATTATTTAGTTACACATGACAGTTTTCCTGGGCCAGTCTTCAATAAACATCTTAATTATTTTTTTAACTTTAAAAGTTATATTTTTACTTAAATTCGACTTTTTCCCTAACTCTTTTGTACCAATATAAAGGAGGAAATCACAATAATATGATTTTATCTTTG
This sequence comes from Lutraria lutraria, assembly GCA_964023205.1. Lineage (NCBI taxonomy): Eukaryota > Metazoa > Mollusca > Bivalvia > Venerida > Mactridae > Lutraria > Lutraria lutraria. The sequence continues at coordinate 17,274,570 of OZ026849.1, forward strand.
TTCTAAAGATGCCAATTATGAAAATGATAATTCATTTTCACACTTTTGATGACTGGTTTACAAACTTTTACCATGACAAAAAAATTCGACTTAAGTAAAAAATTTTCATGGAAGGGCAAAACTTGCCGTGAGCCGGAATCAAACCCAGATGGCTAGGTAACAATCCAGCACCCTAACCACTGGACTATGGCTGAAGCGTAATTAAGATTTTTAATCAAAGCACTGACAGTACTCAAGTACAGAAAACTACATACAGTTAAACCTGTGAACAAAGACCATGTTTAAAAAAAGAGAAAAATATGATCACATTTACCCCTGTCTAATACTAAATTACGCCCACTTCAAGAACTTTTCATGAACTATTAGTTCAAACAAAATTCATGATTTCATGAACTTTATAGAAAGTGGAATTATGCAGAGACTAATTTGGTCCTTTTCTGCGGGAAAGAGAAGCTGACAGTTGCAAGGTGGTTGTTGTTCAGGAGTCGTTTCTATAAAGACATCAAATGAGTGTTGGAGCATGCCTGTTGATCAAACAGTGTTTTTTTAGAGAGGGTCTTTTCGGGAGGGGGGGGGGGGGGGGGTCTGATCTGGGACCAAAAAATTTGCACCATTCTACTTTATATAAATTACCCAAAAATCTAATATAACATACCATCAAAGTTTAATTAATGCCATCTTACATCAGTTCAATTTCTTTGATCTTCAACAGTTACTGCATAAATTGGTGTTACCATAGCAAATCAGTGTTACTTTTTAATATTAATAATGACACTTTCTCAATATTAAGATCATGTATCTGATAATCTATCCATTACTCAACAAACACTAATCGAGGGCTCAATGCAACACTGTCGTAACTTGTTCTTATTTCAGTTTGTGTTAAGATACTGTTGCGTTGCGCCCTTGTCTTATTTGAAAATAAGGAAATTATCTAAAAAAAAAATAATAATAATTTCCACATCTGTGCATACTTACATTATCTTAATATTTTCAGTGATTATAGAAATATTAAATTATTTCAGATTCAACTTGGAAACTAATTAAGTAAATCACCGTAATAGTAATTTGATGTTCTAAAATCATATAAATTGCTCAAATGCCTTGCCATGGCAACATTTCATTTTCACATTTTCTGCCTAAATCTGTACATGGCATTAAAATACATTTTAAGTGCTTTGAAATTTTATTAAATGTTACATATTGGGAAATCTTTCATTTCTATATGAATGATAAACAGTTTAATGATAAAGCCATTGATTTTACACAAAAAATAAACAGATTTATTTCAATAATCACAATACAATTAATGAGTAAACGAAATTGTGGAACTTTGGAAATATGAAATATATTGACTCAAAAGCATTTTATGGCGGCCCCTGTCAAATGTCTATGCATACTTCATGATCTATTCAAGTTTTTTATGAATTTTATTCGAAGGCGCGGAGACATGTCAGAATGCTATCGTTTATCTAAAAACTTTTTTTACCCAAGATGCAAAATAAAGTTGGGTAGGGGGCCGGGCCAGGGCTCGACACTAACTTATTTTTCATGGTGGACCAGAGGACCACCAGCTTTTGAAACCTGCTGGTCCAATAGAATTTCAGGTGGTCCTTCGGCCAATTAATACGTTATTTGTTTATTTACAGTAGAATATTGATACTCCTCCTAGAATTTTCAGTGGTCTGTTGGACCATTCAAATTCCATGAGTTAATGGTCCTGCACAAAAACCACTGGTCTCGGACCAGCGGACCAGTGTTAGTGTGGAGCCCTAGGGGCTTTTGTGTTGAGTAGGTAGTGTCACCGCAAACAAAATATCCTTGAAGGATGACTTTATTATCACCTAACAACGACCTCTTACGTAAGGACTGGTTTTCAATATTCCATATTTCCTTTACTTGTTTTATCTGCTATTGAACAGTCCATTTGAGAGCTATCAGGGTTTTTTTTGGCATTTTGGGAATATGACCCATACCCTGGGATTGGGAATTTTCGCGGTGTTTTAATACAGATTGGGAAAAATGTATAACATTTTTGCAATGTTCAACTTATTCTTCTTATTCTCGCATAGAACAGTAGGAGAATAAGGTATTTACTACCAATAGTGATGTTAATGAACTTAGAAAAAAAAAATCTTTTTTTTGGGGGGGGGGGGGGGGAATTTTTGTCTGTGAATTGGGAAAAAAAGATACTATTTTCCATTGGGAATATGACTGAATTTCGGCTAAAAAAACGCCCCAAAAAATATCCCTGGCTATGGTCATTTCAGAGTTGCCCCAGAGTGAGAGAAGATGAGATACAGGAGAACTAGACATTCAAATCCCTTTTCTTTTTTCAAATGTTTTTTCTGTTTTTTATTGTGCCTGGTGTAAAGCACTAATACTCACCTTGGCCTATTTCCTGTTTTTTACTGTGCCTGGTGTAAAGCACCAATACACACCTTGGCCTATTTCCTGTTTTTTATTGTGCCTGGTGTAAAGCACCAATACACACCTTGGCCTATTTCCTGTTTTTTATTGTGCCTGGTGTAAAGCACCAATACACACCTTGGCCTATTTCCTGTTTTTTATTGTGCCTGGTGTAAAGCACCAATACACACCTTGGTCTTTTACCTGTGTTTGTCTGAGACAGAATTTGACTTGGTAGTTGGGATGGCGACACTGAAAGTGTCCCTTAAAAATGAAAAACACAGAGCCAAGAATCAATCCAACGACCTTACGTTCATTAGTCAAGCACATGATTACCAATAGACCAAAGAGTTGTCAAAAATATCTTTATTAGAAGTGATACAAATATTTAAATGTGCTACAAAGATTTGTAACTGCTGAAAATATATTTGAATGCAGTGTAATAATATAAAATTTAATGGTAATAACATATTTTAATACTAATAAGCCATTTTATGGCACAAATATGTTCGCCAGAATTTTTACTTGGACTAATGTTTTTTGTGATTTTTTCGACAAATTTAACAAAAATAAATACAAATACATTCTTTCGAATTTCATGAAGAAATCTGAAAAATTTGTTTCTAGGTAACAGAAAAGTTTAATGGCTGAAAAACAATCATTTTAAAGGCAAGACATTCTGAGGCTTTTAGACCAAACTTTACAAAGTCAATAACTAGTTTTTTGTTCTCCTACATCACGAAAATGTAATTTCAAAATCTTTGACTGATCAGGAGAGATCGGCGACATCCCATGTGACTTATAAACAAATTCTGAGAGAATACAATGATACAAACATGACTGTCTGGTCAATAAAATACTGTTTTATAAGTCAAACCTGTGAACCAAGTCTATCAAAATGAGAATAGTTCTTGAATAGTTCATGAATAGTTCTTGAAGTATGCGTAACTATTTGACTAGGGTTAAGGACAATTTTATTGAGTCCCAAATATGCTCTTAATACTGTGAAATCATTAATTTTCGTTGGGATCAATTTTCGTGGTTTTTACTAAAATGGCTATTTGTGGGGACATAAATTCGTGGATTTTGATTTTTGAAAAGAAATGCCTTATCTCTGCATTTGAATTCGTGGGGATTTGATTTTGTGGATGAGCCGACCCACGAAATCCACGAAATTAAATCCCCAATGAAAATTTATGATTCCACAGTAACCTTTTTTAAAATCTTTTTCATAACTTTCTGATAATACTGTATTTCTGCGGGTCTGGGGAAAGCTGCAGAAATTTAGTAGTTTTAATCTAATCTATTCATGGACTAAATAACAGGAAAAAAACACCTTTTTTGGCCTATAATTGTATTATCATGTATCAGAGGTGTCTAATCATGGAATATTGCCTAATAAATAATAAATTAATAAGGTGACGGTCAAATGAAAGCCCTGCAACCTGTGTCTGACTAGCTCAACCAGATATTTTTTTCCAACATTTTTTAACTGCCCATGCCCATCAAAAGGGGAAATTTAGCGCAACAAATTTCAAAATGGGAATGTATAATAACATTTATTTCTATGAAATATGTGATTATTTAGTTGCTTAAATCATAAATATAAAATATTACTACACTGTAATTGGTGACAATGATGTGAAAACTGTTGTATTTTTCTTCTTTTTACAAACATGATCCTGTGGAAAACACTTCTTGTTATAGGAAATTCTGGCAATTTTAGGGGGGAAAATGAAGGAAATTTTACTAGGGGAAACTGCACAAATTCGGCAGTAAATATAGCGAAAAGAAATCACTGTCAACTATAGCAAAATCTACAGTTTTCTCCTAAAAGCCTAACATTCTGCTGTGCAAGATAATTTACACATAAAAGGAGAGAATTCTAACAGGGATGAGAGAGTCAGGCATATCATTACAAACAAAACTCTTAAAAAAGTATAATCAATGTCTCAGGTGGCCTAATGGGGACAGTTCACCAGCATGATTCAGTAGAATGAAATACTGTAGAATCATTAAATTTCGTTGGGGATTTAATTTCATGGATTTCGTGGGTCGGCTCATCCACGAAATCAAATCCCAACAAATTTAAAGGCAGGGATAAGGCATTTTTTTCAAAAATCAAAATCAAAGAATTGATGTCTCCACGAAAAAGCCATTTTAGTAAAAACCATGAAAATTGAGCCCAACAAAAATAAATGAAAATACAGTAATTAATGTCTCAGGTGGCCAACAGGGATAGTTCATGAACATGTTTCATTAGAATGAAATAAGACATGAAATTCCACGCACTTGGAGTATAAATTTACATTATCTAGGGAAGTACAGTCAAATTTTAAGCTCTTCACGTAAATCCACCTTTAAGGCAACAATCAAAGTACTGAAAGTACTCATGGAAACTGAACTTACTTACGTAGCGGTCTTCACTCTAACCCACTAGTCCACAGCCCAGGATTAGAAAATTTCTTATTGGGCTCGTGAACTTTCTAAATGTGTGTATTCGGGCTTAGTAGTTAATTGTTTATTTTCAATAGTCCACATATAATATGGGCTAGTGCTTTTTAAAGTAATTTTTCAAACTCTGATATAGTGTCAAATAATTGTTTATAATGTCAAAAAAAAAATTCCTAATTTCAAAAGTTTTTCATTTAGTGTCAAGTAATCGTTCATTATTTGTGCAAAATAATCAAAGGGCCACAAAAGGTATTGGTAAGCAGTCTAAAAACATGTTTTTTTTAACATAATTTTCTCAATGTCAACCAGAGACGGAAACCTGTTTCAGGAAGCATAATTTGAGTGTATATTATACATAAAAATGCAAATTGAAAAATATATTCTTTATCTCCAATACAAAAAACAATAACACAATAAGGCCATCCTAAAAAAATATTTTGTTTGGAGTTATGCTACAGTAACTAACTTATTTACCAAAAAATGGCCCTCCCAAACTGTTTTTGGTCTCTTTGATAATATTTTTCAATACATAAATAGCATTTTGACAAGTAATTTGGATTCAATTTAAAAAAAAATTATTTCTTACCTACCTACTGAAGATTCTCTGGGTAGGGTTACGCGAACAAACATTTTTTTTAAGGATGGCCTGAGAGAGATAAGATTGGTGTATTGAATTTTGAGAGAAGTTTGTCAATTTCCTCCACTTGATATTAATCAATACAAAACCTTAATTGAAAACTCAATTTCCTTTCTAAATAGATTTTCTCTCTTAAAATAACAGACCTCTGTGATTATTGTAAAAAAAAACAACACCTTAATCAGTACAGGTACCAATGTAATCATAGAATTAAAACCTGTAATTATTACAAATCTGCAAGTTTTTTATTTCATTTTCCTTTCTTTTATCGAGAAATTAAGGTGAATTTTATGAACTTAGTTAGTTTTTAGACCATCATGGTTGTTTTATGGATAATTAAAAACCTTCATTATTCAATTAACAGTTTTTTTTGTTTTTTTTTTATCTGTTGAAACCGTTAATTCATTTATATGCACTTGAATTCAGTAAGTTTTTCATAGAGAGATGATTGGTGATCTAGTGGTAACGTGCTGGACTACTGAACGAAAAGTAATAGGTTTAAATCTCGGCTCAGCCTTTCAAATTTTCAGGGACGTTTTTTCAGTGTTTTCATTCCAACAACTGAGCCAAGGTACTCATGGTGTCTAGAAAATCACAAAAAGGGGGCGAAGCATGTATCGGTGCTTTACACCGGGTACAATAAAAAAACAGGAAAATCTGTTCCAGATAAGAGTAGGAATTTTAACGCACATTTCTCCTAAAACTTCTTTTCTCTCTTACATAGCTGAAATTCGCATGAGCTCATGAATACAAGTTTATGTGAATTATTATTAAATAACTATTTATTATCAGCCTTGTAACTTGTTTACTGCCTGGCGTAATAATGCAGTGGCATTTCCAATAAGCGGGCCAATATCTATATTATATCACTTTCCGGCCCGGGGCCGAAAAGTGATATAGATATTGGCCCGCATTTTAAGCAATCTGATTGGCTGCTAGAGAAGGGCCAAAAAAGTGATATAGATTTTAGCTGAAATGGCGGTCATCTTGTATAAGCAATTTGCTGTTCATGTGGTTTCAAAACATTTAAAATGAAGTTATTAAGATAATAAAGTTATTTAATAAAATTGTCAATAAATAAGTGATTTGATATAGGCCAATATGACTGCCCTCTGACAAATAACAGGGCCTATATCAAATCACTGATTTATTAACATATAATATGACTTCAGCCATAGCTGTCAAATGGACCGAAGGGGACGCTGAAAAGGCGTTGCTGAAAATTCATAAGGCGGAGCCGAGAATCAAACATACAACCTTTCATTTAGTCCTGAGCTTTACTACTCGACCACTGTTCACCCCTTAGAAATGATTTTATAGATCCGCTCGTATTTACAAGCAAACAGACAAGATGAATGATATAGTTCTGACATGTTGATGTGTAAATACCGATAAAATAATATTATATGTGTCTATCTGCTGTTCTGTAAGCCAACAGTTGTCAAATACTAATGGATGAATAGATTTATAATTTGATGGAAAATTTTCTGGGGAGATGATTCAAGGTCACAAAAAGCTAACACTTTTTACTTCATTCAAGTATTAAAAAAAAAATATTTTTTTTCAATAAAAACAATAGTATTGTGAAAAGTACTTTGTTTTCAAAATATAAAAAAAATGTGAAATTATAAATAAATATATTACCTATCTATCCACTGAAAATTCTCCGGGTAGGGTCTATATGCAAACAAATATTTTTTGCCAGATGAATGGCTGATACAAGCAAGCACCCCGCCAAATATAATTCCTGAAAACATGATTTTTTTCATGAACTTTTCATGAACCAATCATCTGATGGGTGTTTCAAATCAAAAAAGAAGTTTACAGACATGACCGATCGCAAGAGATCGCAATTTGAGTGACATACGAGCAATCGGAAAACAGTCTAGACCCAGCATCAAACTAAGTGCTTATCAATAATACACAAGTTTTTTCTCTCTTTTTCTTCTGAACCTGTCAGGCATCAACAGAATAAATGACTATCAAAATCAGGGGAAAATCTTACGCTAAACTATACTTGGTTGAAGCGAAATGTTTATCTACTTCTCTCTTTGATTTGTCTGGTAATCAGTGGAAGAAGACCATATAGATAGTTTTTATGGAATAAATAGGGTAGTAACAAGTGTATTGTATAATCATTGCTAAATATGTAATTTACTGTAGTACTGTTTAACCTATGTTTACGGCCACCTCCGAATAAAGGTCACCTGTCAATAAGGTGACAAGGCCCTTATGAAAAGGGTAAAATAGCATTTTCAGGGCCTTTTTTCCTTCTATAACAGAGGCCGAAATTCGGTGACTTCCCAATTGCAAAAAGGCTCTAACTTCACCAAATCTGGCCAAAATTCGCACTTGAATTTCCCAAGGCCCATTCCCAATTTTTGGAAAAAAGGCCCTGATCTTGAAGTGTTTTATTTTTTCATCTTCAGTGGAAAGATTGGGGAGCACTTAGTATTAATTTTGGATGTATAATTCTTAGGGCCAAATAAAGTCTAGGGTGGCAGGAAATATAAGGATAGGATGGGGTCACAAGAAAAAAAAAAATAATTACGCTTTTATAAAATGTAATTTCCCAAGAGTTGTTAATCAGGGAGAATCTGGTATGCAGAAGACTTGTGACAGACAGTTTACTTCCTAAGAACCACATCATTAAGATCCAGAAGAGGATAACAGGATATTTATAGACTTACACAGGTTTCATGTAACAAATTAACATATATAGAGTTTCCTCTGATCACATTGTAACATCCATATATGTGCTATCAACAACTATCACTGTTCTAATGGCTTCTTGGACAAACCAACAGATCATGTACCAGGATATCGCAACAAGAAAAACTCCTCCAAGCACTTCCTGTATCGAAAAGTATTAAAATCTATCAGAATACCATCCTTTGCAAACTGCCAAGTAAAAATAAATTACCTCCCTTTATAAGAAAACAACACATTTGAGCAGAATACTGTCCCTTGAAAATTACCTAACAGTGACAAATTACCTCCCTTTAATTAAAATACTAAAACTGTAACGTATTATCGTAGCTTGAAAAACTTCTTGCATAACCAAAATTTCACTGTATTATATATGAAACACATTAACAAATAAACAGTTATTGTCCTTTGAAAATTTTCTTGCAGGATTATCTCCCTCTTTGAAAATTAACAATCTATCTGGATAATGGTTTTATTTGGTTCCTTACAGAACTCAATGCATACTAGATAATGACTGTTGATGACAACCTCGTGGAGGAAGTGTTGAAAAGGGAAGTAATTCACCAACACTAAGTTTTATATCAAGGGAGGTAACTCTCTACGCAAAGTTTGAAAACAAATTATCAGAGTTGAAGTATATCTTAACAAGCTGAAATGCAGCCATACCCCTTCCAAAGGGATTCATAAAATCATGAATTTTTCTTGAAATACTCTTGCATATGTCATGAATAGTTCATGAATTATGTATAACTAATTGACAGGTTATCAATATCAATTATTTAATGGCAACATACTCAAACTGAACTAATTACAAATTCTGACTTGTTTCAGCCTAAGATCAGTTACCGTAGAAACCAGTCTTAGGAGGTTCCTGAATCTCCGTTCATCAATATCATTTAAAGCCGAGTCAGCAATTGTTAAATCTTACATTCAAGAGAATTTCTTTCAGAAAACAGAACAAGAATCAGATATCTATAAGAACACATCACTTCAAAAGCCCTTAAAATTCTTAAATTCTGTCTACTTTCAAATAAGGTTGAAAATAGGTGCAAGCAATTGATATATGTACAAATGTTCAATTACTAGACAGGGCTTTCATTTGGCCTTTTGAATCTTGAAAAATTAGCAAAATAAAGCTTTTGAATCTTGAAAAATTAGCAAAAAAAGCTTTTGAATCTTGAAAAATTAGCAAAATAAAGCTTTTGAATCTTGAAAAATTAGCAAAATAAAGCTTTTGAATCTTGAAAAATAAAGCTTTTGAATCCTGAAAAATTAGCAAAATAAAGCTTTTGAATCTTGAAAAATTAGCAAAATAAAGCTTTTGAATCTTGAAAAATTAGCAAAATAAAGCTTTTGAATCTTGAAAAATTAGCAAAATAAAGCTTTTGAATCTTGAAAAATTAGCAAAATAAAGCTTTTGAATCTTGAGAGAATTTAAACCAAAGGGTCAAATTTACTATTACCTTAGTAGGAAATTTTGTTGACTTCTCAAATTATTATCAGTTAAGGGTCAACTTTGACCTTTAACTTTTGAAGCCTAGTGAGAACTCTGCTAGGAATATAGAAGTAAACATACTAACATTGACATTAAGAGGACCTCAAGCACTGGCAATGCTCGTCTGTTCACCGCCTGAAGGAGATCTATCCACCTATGAAGTTTCATTTGGCCACCTCTTATAGTTTCTGAGTTATGAGCTATATTAAAAGTTCTGCGTGATGCAGATGTCACAGCTTGATCACAACAATCTTCGAAAACAGAAGAGCTAAAAATCAGTCTTATAATACTGTATTTTCATTTATTTTCGATGGTGGTTTTTACTAAAATGGCTATTTCATGGGGACATAAATTCATGGATTTTGATTTTTGAAAAGAATTGCCTTATCTCTGCATTTAAATTCATTGGGATTTGCTTTCATGGTTGAGCCGACCCATGAAATCAACAAAATTAAATCCCCAACTAAAATCAATGATTCCACAGTAAATATTTAAAAAATTGGCCTGAAAGTGAACTGTTGTTTTATTATCAAAGAGTACAATACAGAGGAATACTATCAACAGTAAATAAAATACACTTTCGGAAGTCTGCCCTATTAACCGTAAAAATTTCTTTCAATCAACCTTTGGGGGTACAAAAACCACTTAACAGTCTATAAGCCTTAATATTCTATGTCTATTATCACATACCAAATTGGCCCAAAACTTACTTTACGTTCATCAACAGCATCCAAATGATGTATTTATAAAATAAGCCCACCTCAAAGATCTTTGAAAAAATAGTCTTTTGGTACAAAAAAAGGTCTGATGAAAAAAACAACTGTACATTGATGTGCAACCACATAAATTTCTTTTAACCGTCTGAAAATATCCTCCCAACTTGGCACAGTACAAACTTTATTTGCCCTCTCAGTCTTCAAATTAGATGATTTAAAAAATTGCCTACCTTAAAAAGGCTTTTGAAGTCAAATTCTGCCTAACATTATTTGAAATGAAGATCTGTAAAATTAATGGTCTAACTTAAAAAGGCTTCTGAAGGTTCAGAAGATATTGACATAAAGTTAACAGACATTGCTAAGAATGTTTTTCTTCGATTGTCTGAACTCAAAACATAACAAGGTGTCAGAAACATCAGGAAAAAAGTTGGCATTTCTTAGGGAAATATTTGTCTCGAGAGAAATGATATACCAATACGATTGAATTTTCCGCAACAATTGAACTGTTTATGTCTTAAGGCTTTGTCAGTAAATAATATTTGTATGAAAAATAAGGTGGAATCCTATTAAATGCCCCATTCCTGGTAACATCTTTTCTTCAAAAACCCAGAACACAAAGAAACATGGAAATTAAGCACCTAACTTGAAATGTATCCGCAGACTGGACCCAAATGCACCCGCTGAAAGTTATGTTAAAAGGGGCTATTCGAGGGCTCAGCGCAACACTATCGTAACTTGTTCTTATTTCAATATGAGTTACGACACTCTTGCGTTGAACCCTCGTATTAATCCTGTGAAAATGTTTGGATTTTAACAGAAATCAAACTCGGCCTGTGTCTTATTATCATACACCATTAGGTAAAATATGAAACCAACTTATGAAATAGTTCTTTGAACCGACAGACAGGGGTAACATTTTATACCCTTAAGCCATTTTGAATAGCAGGGAATAGAAAATGGGGGACAAACACAATCACCCAATGGAATAATCCACAGCAAATAAGAAAGCTAGACAAATTGGAAACATGGCGTTAAATACTGTCACCAACAGGGTATTAATTTGGGATGTATGGTACCAGAATTCTTGTGATATTAAGGGATAAATACAGTATTTTACTGTGTTTTTCGTTTTTCAATAAGACAGAATCTGAGAAATGATAGTACTTCATGCAAATAAATTCAACTGCGCTGTCATAAATTCGTGTTCATAAATCACAAAGCAAAGAGAAGGCTGAAGGAGTGTAATACATCATGTATTAAGAGCATTTTAATAACTTTAGAAATATAAATTACTGAAGTTTCGTTAAGGATAGAGGAATATATCTCAAAATTTAATAGCCTAGGGGGAAATATTTTCAATTGATTTTAATGGCTTTGAAAATATTTCCAAATAATTTAATGGCTTTCGGAATATTTCCACATAATTTTAATGGCCTTGAGAATATTTCCACAAAATGTTAATGGCCTTGAGAATATTTTGACATAATTTTAATGGCCTTGAGAATATTTCTACATAATTTTAACAGCCTTGAGAATATTTCCACATAATTTTAAAGGCCTTGAGAATATTTCCACATAATTTTAATGGCCTTGAGAATATTTCAACATGATTTTAATGGCCTTGAAAATATTTCCACATAATTTTAATGGCTTTGAGAATATTTCTACATTATTTTAACAGCCTTGAGAATATTTCCACATAATTTTAATGGCCTTGAGAATATTTCAACATGATTTAAAAGGCCTTGAGAATATTTCCACATAATTTTAATGGCCTTGAGAATATTTCAACATGATTTAAAAGGCCTTGAGAATATTTCCACATAATTTTAACAGCCTTGAGAATATTTCCACATCATTTTAATGACTTTGAGAATACTTTCCAATAATTTTGACAACTTCAAGAAATTTTGCAAATAAAATTTTATGACTCAGTCAATACAGTACAATTAACCTCCCTTCAACAAAAGTAAGATTTTTCCCAAAGCATGATTTAACTATTAATTCAACCTCTTTAGAGCAACAACCTCTCAATGACAACATAATTTTGCTATTCCCAAAGGGTGTTTAATTAGATATTCAACAGAAATTTTCTGGACATCTAAAGACTTAGTTACATTAAAATGACTAATGTGTACAATATATTTCGCTTAGAAAATAAAACCCTTCAGAATTATGTTATTGTAATTTTTATATTTTTTAATAATTCCAGAAATTACAAAGAAAAGCTCAAATATTTTCTCTAATACATGCAAAATCATTTTGAAGCCAAATTGGGGCTGATTTCAGAATGTAGCGCAAGATTTAAGGGAAGATGTCAATGAAATCTTTCGCAAACCCTCATTTCAGAAAAAACCAGCACCAATATAAAAGAGAAATAAAGACAACGAGATCACTTTAAATTATCTTCAAAAAGCAGCGTTTTTTAGGGCAAAACATCACTAAATTTATTCTAGGGACATTCATACTACAATTAATGCTTTCAATAACATACCAATGATCGTAAATCTGTCAGTTTTTTTCCCCAGTAAATTATTACAATTTTGAGAGAACAACAGTTTTTTACGACATTTTTTTCAACACACTACTCTTAAAATTCATCGTACGGAACAATTCAGAATTGTCGAGAAAAAAATTGGTACGAACCTGATAACTAGAACACAAGGAATGGGTTTTAATGTTAACCTTTCAGTGCGGGTTCTTTTGTAATTTAGGGGAAAGGTGACAGGGCCCCTAGGAAAAAGGGTTAAATAGTGGAAATTAACAAAAGTCGAAACATTTAATTGGAAATAAATTCTAACCTTCATGTTTAGAGTCAAAATAAGCTATTCTACAGGTCAATTTTACAATCTTCTTGATCACAAGGAGAAAATATATTTCCACCCAAAATCAGCCTCCCCCAAAAGCACACAAAAACCACTCTTATTTTTTTTAGAAGTTCATGTACGAAAATGTCAATATTTTGTTGGTGGAGAATTTTCTTATTTTGATCACAGTGTTTTAATTGTATTAACAGTGAAAAAATGTTCCATTCAATATATATATAAGGAATGTTTTATAAAGTTATTCACTACATTTTTGCAGATCTGTCAATTCCGCATCATATTCTAAATGATACTGAGAAAGGAAATAAGAAAAGATGGTCAGACGATGAAGCAAGCAGAAGCATTCTAGATGGTAGATAAATAAGGAAAAGCAACCCAAAGAATCTCTCAAAGTGACTCAAAGAGACACAAATGACCCAATGAGTTCCTCCAAGACTCAAAGAAACTCTTAGAAACAAAGAAACTTACAGTAACTCAAAGAGCTCAAAGTTACTCAAAGAGTTCAAAGTCACTCAAAGAGCTCAAAGTCACTCAAAGAGCTCAAAGTTACTCAAAGAGCCCAAAGTTACTCAAAGAGCCCAAAGTCACTCAAAGAGCTCAAAGTCACTCAAAGAGTCCCCAAGTGTTTCGAAGTGTCTCCAAGTGACTTAAAGAGTATCAAAGAACCCAAAGTGTCTCCAAGTGTTTCAAAGTGATTCAAAGTGTCGAGAAGTAACTCAAAGAGAATCAAAGAGCTGAAAGTCTCTCAAAGTGTCTCCAAGTGACTCAATGAATCTCCAAGAGTTTCAGAGTGATTCAAAGTCTCAAAATTACTCACAGTGACTCAATTTATTGATCGTGAATGAGTCCTACCAAGCAAGGATAATACAAACAGGTGAATTATATAAAACTACTAAATTAGAGATTGGAAATTGTATTCCTAGAGCCATCATATATTCAAAAAATCTAAAATTCAAAAACTGTACAAAAATTGTATTTAATACTTCTCTGTTTATGTAAATCTACTGATTAACTAAAGTGAACTAATTTTAGTAGACAAACATCAACATTTTCTTGAAGACATGTGGCATCCATTCAGTGAAATTCTTGGACAATTTATTCATGAAAAATAAGATCCGAATGAACTCACAATGTCCTAGAGTTATAAAAAAGTACAATGAATGTGACAAAGTACTTTTTTTGTCATTTTATGTCATTTTATCCTCTAAGAAGTGTAATAAAAAAGGCATAAACTGAGAAGGAAAAATAGCACAGCCAATAAAATTCAGTTGCCATGAAACCCTGAAGAATCGTCTAGTTTTGAAATAATTCCATCAAGGACCGAAGTTAGAAAATCTATGTTGTTGATTGAATGAAAGCTCACTTAAGCGACATTAACGAAAAATCATTGAATATTGAGAGTCGCTTGCGAAATAAAGAACAAATTATTACCCTATTCAGCACCAAATCAGGAGAATTTGAAGAAATAACGGAAACCAGAGAGGTTGAAGTAAGGAAATGAAAGAGCCGGAAACCAGACTAAGAAAAAGTTAAAAGATTCAGATTGAAGTGAAATTTTGCTTTAGAAGAGCACTAAATCACAGGAACCAGTCGGAAATATAACCTAAATGCATAAAACAAGGATTTCGAAAAAACACAGCAAACTTCTTCATTTAGAAATCCTCGAGTCATCTTTAGTTGTTTAGTACTTTACAACCAGCCGAATAAACGGACAATTGTCATTCTCTAAAACTGAAATTTTTGGATTTACATAATTATCTGCTACAAAAGAGAGGTGAACATACTGTTACATATATTGTAATAACTCAGTTTATAGCAAAAATAATTTGATGAATGGACATAGTAAATCAGTGTCTATGTTAAAATTTTCTTGGACTGTGTCAGCTTTTGCGTCAGAAAATTTAACAAATTCAGTTAAGTATTGCGCAATGCGTGTAAGAGTTCCTCGTGATTTGTTTAGTCAAAATTTAAGTCAGGCTGTTACGACAATGCGAAATAAAGCACACAGTATCTATAGTGACGTGGCTGCTAGTAATTATTCCAGCAAAACTGCAGGATTAAAATTAGCCACATCAGATATCAATTCAAGCTCCTACAGTACAAAGATTACTCAACTCCAGCCAAGCTTCTCTATGATACAGATCACCACAGTGCCAACGAATACCACGACCGACGCGTCGTTATCGAGGAACATGATATCCGCTTTCACGATAAACACGGGAAATCTTTTAAATCAATCACAGCATAAGATAATGGTAGCGGTACTGTTAGGTATCTTTATGTGCATAACGCTGACGATAACGATATCAATATTTGTGTTTTGTCGAAAGAAAAATTCAGTTTTCATGCTTCAAAAATGTGAGCAAGATTCAGATTTAGAAATGACCGATATGAACACAGAGGTTGAAACATCTGACTCAGAGTACGAGTTCATCGAGTCGTCGACGACGCCCGACACCACCCGAAGGTCACTGACATGCCCCGATTTAAATTTATACGAAAGTGCGGTAAATATAGCAGAAGAAAATCATACACAATTCGACAGACATTCTAAAAATAGTAGAAGCAGTAACCATAGAAACAAGCCAAGTCTGTCAGAATCACCAACATCAACCCCACTGCTGATTTCAAATTCAAATTCCCAGACTGGTTCTAGCTCTAGAAATTTAGAAGTGCATTCCCAAAAGAATTCGCTGAGACACAGTCTGTCATTAGATTATGTAACAGAAATTGGTGGTGCTAAAAAGAAGACTAAAGAAAAATCAAAGAAAATAAAAAAAGAAGGTAAAGAACCAATAAATCTTAATCATCAAATTAAGACTACGCAAGAAAAACCATCCACAAAACGGAAACAAAACCAGTCACATGATCAACATTCCATTCCCAAAGTAAGAGAAAGAAAAAGTGGTGACATATTTGTCACGCAAACTAAATCTGACAAACAAAAAATTCATGGTTCTAAACATACTAAAGATGACAATAGACTTAAACAAGGAACTTCTAAAGCAATAAGAGTTACTCCTAACAAGGATAGGAAAACATCTACAGAATCAAGAACAGACTCCAGTGTTTTACAGAAGGTTGATGTTCATGAGGAAGGAGATAGTGACTTAACTGAACAATCAGGTCTACTCGATGATATAAGTGATGCAGACACTAAAGATATAAGTGGAAGACTTGAAATCATTTGAGGTCATGGCAACAAAAAAATCATTGTATGCTATATTTTTCTTGTTATTTTCATTGCTACTTTGAGCAATGTCTTTGTCCATCTATTTCACCTCTACATGTGTTCAGGGAAACAGGACTGTGCATACAAAAGATGACCAAATATACTCCATCCTACAACCAAAGTTGACAGCCCCTCAGGGCCCGTCAAATAGTTAAGCTTACTTCATAAACTATTTACAAAGAGTTCAAGAGAAGTTCATGATTTTTTAATTCTTTTTTAATTCAGAGATATAGTTCATAAGTAAATGAAAAAAATATCCGCTTAAGAAAATACCGAACAAGGCTAAAGAGGTCTAGGCATGAAAATGGAATCATTCCTACTGTCCCCTTATGGAACAAGGGGCAAAAATGGTTGTCAATAAATAAATATTTATGTGAATTCAACATGCATAATATTTAACTACAATGCAACCTCTACAAAGCAACACCCTTTCGGAGTAGCAAATCTATGTCATTGTTGAAAGGTTGTTGCTCTAGAGAGATTAAAATAATAGTTAATTTGTACAGTGAGAAAAATCATGCTGTTGTTGGAAGGAGGTTGTTGCTCAAGAGATAGCCACTCTGGAGAGGTTGCACTGTACTTTTGATTTATGAGAATAATAAAATAAAAAATATCAAACTGTTTTCATTCAATTTTAATTTAGCAATTCTGCCATTGAAGTGCATAAAGCTTAACAACATTTCCTTTGTCTGTAAAACCATTGTATGGTTGAAAAGGCGGCATAAAACTTAAGTAAATTATTTATTTGTTCATTTCCATCAGTACACATGCACCGAACGTTTCACAGGAAGATAAAATAAGCATTCTAAGCTTCTATCTCAATCATGCTTGAACAGAATTGCTTGGAAGAAACACTAAAATCGAGGGCTCAGGGTAACACTGTCGTAACTTGTTCTTATTTCAATATGAGTTACAACACTGTTGCGTTGAACCCTTGACTTGCCGCAATATCCGCAGTATAATTGTTCAATCCAAGAATCACATCCTTTTCCAAACAAAAACGTTCTCGAAAGAAATTTAAACAAGAGAGGAATATTCATTTCCACTTTGATTGATTTTTGATTGATTTTTGACATGTTTGCAAAACTGTCCTGAAAGATGCCTAACTGTTCAGAACAATATTGTCTGATGTGCAACATAGATGTATGTTATGGTAACATTACTGAGTACTGTATATTCATTTATTTTCGTTGGGCTCAATTTTCGTGGTTTTTACTAAAATGGCTATTTCATGGGGACATAAATTCATGATTTTAATTTTTGAAAAGAAATGCCTTATCTCTGCATTTAAATTCGTGGGGATTTGATTTCGTGGATAAGCCGACCCACGAAATACAAAATTAAACCCCCAACGAAAATTAATGATTCCACAGTATTTACAGTCGTAATTTATAACATTTTATTCAGCACATTATCAGATGAAATTTATGTATTCTGCAAACAATATTAAATGCTGCATGCTGCTGTCAATATCTCTCCCATTGGAACTACCAAGTCTCTTATATAAATATCTCCAGTAATTAATCAATACTTCTATTATAAGATTCACTATTTAATTAACACACATACATTCAACAACCGACATTCATCGCACATCATTTATTTTACCTCTCAATAAACTCAAACAAACCCTTCAATATGCACTTCTCTACAACACATACCTCTCCATCACTCAAACCTCTCTTAAACACTTTTCTCTCTATATGGTGTTACTGGTCACCTGCAGATAAAGGCCACCCTGTGAATAAAGGCCATTCTTCTAAAACCTGTCATTGATTATTTAGAACAAAATGACCTCCGAATAAAGACCACCTGTCAATTAAAGCCAAATTTTGTATTTCCCCTAGATGACATTTGCTCACTGGATTGACTGTAACGCATCTTGGCAATATTAACATCGAAACAACGTACAACGGTTATCTCTCTAACCACCACCTCTCTACAATGGAGGCTGAAATTTCCTTTGTGAAACACAAAATTTTAGATTTTTTTTTTATTATGGAAATTTTTTTTCTCTACTTTTTTAGGAACAAAGTTCTTATAGGTATACACCACATTTTGTATTAACAAAACAGTGACGCCTCTCATCCGCCTTGAAAAATAGTACCATTTGTTGTATATAAGTATACATGGCAGACTTTACAGTTTTGATAAAAGTTGAGAGATGTATTGCAGAATTCTGCTGAGTTTGAAAGCATGTGAACTATTTCGGCGATTCAAACTGTAAAACTTACAAGTATGATAATTAAGTATTCATTCACACCAAAGTTCATTCATAATCTGTTCATGGGGTATGGGGGAGCATACCGAACTCAAAAGTGGCGTAAGAAAAGGCCTGCAACAGTACATTAGATATAACAAAAGCTATAAGAGTCAAAACAATTTGTCTGTGTTACAAGATGTATTAATTTGTCAATGCCGACATTCATAAAGTATGACAGCTCAGTTCAGAACGCAATCAGGAAAAACAATTGGTTTCCACAGCCCATAATGAGACAATTTTACGCTGTCTTTTCCACGGAAATTGGTCCCATACAAAACAATTTGCGATATTGGTGAAGAATTGATGTATATAGGTCTTAGTCAGCAAGTACACGATTTCTGTTGAACTGTCAAATTAAAAGCAACAGTCCCTTTCGTAACAGATGACAGAAGAGATAAACATCACCCTGTAAATGCTTAGATTCAGAATTTCAAAGAGCCCCGCCCACAAGCACGCCCACATCTAAAACATCTGACAGCCTTGTAAGCAGGTATTCAGAAAAATGTTACAATATCATGCATAGAGATTATTTTACTATCATACCACTTTTTTCTAATTATGGCATCAAATTGTTAAATTGTTGGTGTACTTGGAATGGTATACATCTAAATCATATTTTAATGATTGTTTTCTTATATTTTGGGTGTACATCTATAATAAAATAATAAATTATGTATCATGTATTGTTAAACTGAAATAAATCAACCCAGGGTTCAAACCAACAAGGCTTCCATTAAAAGTCTTTTAACTTCTTAGTCTAATACAGTCATACAAATTTATTAAAAAGTAAAAAAAAAGTAAAATCTTTTCGGAAATGGTGAGCAAATAAGAGAAGAAAGAAATCCATATGAACTTCAAGAGTGCATGAATACCAAAAACAATAAATTTACGCAATAAGTTCTACAGGAAAACAACAAAATTATGTAAATGATTTGGCAAAAACAAATTAATAAAAAAAAATAATTTGGAGAATGAATTAGAAATTTAAACAAATCTTTAAAAAAAATCATGTGTTAAAAACATGAAATTAATACATTTTGAGAAAATAAAAGTACATATAACCAAAATAAGTGGAATAAGAGAATGTATAATTTACACAAAATATTTTTACTTCAAACCATCAAGAAATCTACACACAATAAGTTTAGCAGACTAGGACGAATTTCATTAGCTTCGTTCATTATCAGATTGGCACACCAGGCAATGAATCATTACATTGTTGCAAATTGCGAGCAGAGAAAAAAGAAGTATTAATTCAATACAATGTCATGTGACACGCTCGTCAATATCCAAGGAAACGACGGAAATAATTTCGAGCATTATTGCGCAATTTTTCTTTCAAATTATGAAAAATGCAAGCGTTCATTTAATTACTACGTGAAAAATGAACTCTGAAACTAATTTAACTGTCAATAAATTGAACAAATGCAGCTGAAAAGAATTGCTTAATAACAATAGTAACTGTTGGTGGCATCAGGGGCCTATACCGTATTAAATTTTAGGGGACTGGGGCCATGGGCCTCAGGTTGGGAAATTTCACATCTTTTAAAAGAAAACGGGGAATTGATACATATTTGCTTTACAAAAAGCCAGTTTCAAATGCCATCCTTAAAAATATTTTGCATCCTGTAATGCTACCTACTCCCAAAATGGCCCCTACTCAACTTTTTTGGCCTCTCAGGTAAAAAGATTTTTTTTTTATTAAAAAAATAACATTCAGACACACATTTTAGATTCAATGTAAAAATTGAATTTTAAATAAATATTGCCTGCCTACCATGTCATCCACTAAAAATTCTCTGGGTAGGGTTACAGCAAACAAACATATTTTCAGGATGACCTATTCTAAACCGTCTTCATCACTTATTCTACCAATTAGCCTAGGACCTTTCAGACAGCTTTTAACTAAATTATTCCCCATTGGTACAAGTTTTACATTTAAAAAGTGCCATCTCAGCGAAGAAATGTCTACAAAAACAACAGTGCTTTCTACAAAAACAACAATTTCAGTAACATTTTTAGGGTTTTAGGTATATCAAAATAACTAAATTTTTAATGGGCAAAGTTAACAATTACATACAGTTAAAGCTCACAGACTTACCATCTCAACATCATCGAATTCTAAAACCTGTTTTTGAAACCTATTTCAAACTTGATAAAAAAGCCGGCTTCTTAATCAAGGTTTAGCTGAGCGCTAAGTCAAAAAGGGGCCATAACTCCTGTGAAAGTGTTCGGAATCAACAGGAATCAAACTTGACCTGTACATGTAAAATATGAATCCAATCCATAAAAAATTTGTTGAGTTATAGCTCAGAAACCAAAATTTGAACTGACGGACGGACGGACTGACGGACGGACAGACAGGGTAACACTTCATGCTCTTTCACCATTTCGAGGGGGGGGGGAGGATTACATGTTTTTATTGCAAGAAAGTAAGATATTTTTCTAAGTAAAATAAGTCCTACAGAACAACCTTTACAAAGCAACACCCTTTGGGAGTAGCAAAAATATGTTGTTGTTGAGTCAGGTTGTTGCTCTGGAGAGAGATACAGGGATTTTTTGGGGCGATCTTATAGCCGAAATTCGGTCATATTCCCAATGGAAAATATTTTTTTTAAATTTTATAAGTTCATTAACATCACTATTGGTAGTAAATACCTTATTCTGCTACTGTTTTATGGGAGAATATGTAGAATAAGATAAACATTGCAAAAATAGTAGTTATGCATTTTTTCCCAATTTTGATTACAACACTGCAAAATTCCCAATCCCAGGGTATGGGTCATATTCCCAAAATACCGAGAAAAAACCCAGAGATATAATTATTAGTTAAATAGTTCAGAAGGAACAATCATGCTGTTGTTACAGGGAGGTTGTTGATCAATAGAGGGCCTCTCTGGAGAGGTTGTTGCTCAAGAGAGGGCCACTCTGGAGAGGTTGTACTGTATTATCAACTTGAAATATAGAGATACAGATCAACCTCTATAGAACAACACACTATGGGAGCTGCAAATATTGGCCGTTGTTTAGAGGTTGTTGCTCTATAGATGTTAAATTTAGAGTAAATATCAGCTTAGGGAAATTTTGAAGGTGTTGTTATAAAAAGGTTGTTGCTCAAGAGAAGGCCGCTCTGGAGAGGTCGTACTGTACTTTAATTTTGATATTGAGGTCTTAGAGTATTTTATAAAACCTGTATTCCAGTGAATGAGGAAACCAGACATCATACAGAATGTTTGGACAAGTCTTGTAGAATCACTGTAATGTTTGTCTTACCATAAATTGATCCAATGAGACAACCATAATGGGACATAATTCTGAGTACAATAATGTAGAATATCAAATAACAGCACCAGTGTGTTGATAAATTTACAACAGCTTTTAAATCCAATTTTCAACCAGACACTGAATATTTCCAAGTATATGGCACATGGTGTTAGATTTTACTTCATATTTTTGGTAAACTTTGAATAATTTTTTTAGATACACACTTTTCAAATGGGTTTTTCTAGTTCATTTAATTAGAGCTGGGTATCGGTCCTTAAAAGCGTATCACGATATTTCACAATATTTCATGCTGTATCGCGATACGTATCGCGATATATATAAATGGTAAATTTACAGAAAAACATTACAAATTAACATTTATATAACTCCTTGGGTAATAATACAGACAATAGCTCACAGTGTAGTTTCACATTTCAAATACTTTGTTCTGTTTTAGCAGTGTTGAAACTATTAGTGCATGTTTAGATATAAATATGTATGCATGCACAGTTAATAATATTACAAGATTGACCAGCATTTAGATATAAATAACACTTTACCACAATGTATGAACGTTTCAGTTATTTATTTAAGCTTTACCCGATATATCGGTATGCTGAAAAAATATTGTGATATTTATATTGTCTAGCTGATATCGCGATATACCGATAAACTGATAAAACCTCCCAGCTCTACATTTAATATGGTGCCGGGTGTAAAGCATCGATACACGCCTCGCTCTTTTTCCTGTGACTATTTGGTTTGTTTGTTTGTATCGGGTTTTACGCCCCTTTTCAACATGCAGTCAGAGTCCTATGAAGCGGACAGTTCATCTAAGCATCACTCCTGTGAAGAACCAGTACTAGACTCCCATCCTCCGTAAGTGCCTGCCTACTTTCTCACATAAAGAGACATGGTCGGTAGCGGGGCTCGAACCCACGATCCTCTATCAGTGAGAGGTTACAGTGATTTGAAGTCAGCCACCTTAACCACTCGACCATGGAGGCATGTCTGTGACTATCTAGACAAATTTGGCTCGTTTGTTAGGATAGAGATACCAAAAAAAGCTTTCCAGAGAAATTCGAAACGCGAAGCTGAAAATTGAAACCACAACTTTTTGTTAAGTAGTCAAGATCATTTTCACTCGACCATTGATTCTCCTTAAATGAAGAGTGGCAGTTAATTATAAGTTTTATGGTATTTTCTGTTGATTCATGAGATTACATCAATTGATGAGATCGAAATTCTAGGGGAAACACCAATATTATCTTCAAACAACCATTATTCATAAAATGGAAACTTAAATAGTCAAACAAATTAAAGAAACTGCCTCATGCATTATAATTGATTTAGCAGAAACATCTTTTGAAGATCTTGTTTTACAATCAATTTTGCTAAATAATTGTAACCAATTAAAGAACCTGCCTTATGGTACACAGTTAAACAGAAAAACCATTAAAGAAACTCACAGTCTCAGTGCCTTGGCCCTTGACCTGTGGACACAGTCTAACAAGTGCTGGACACAGTCTAACAAGTGCTGGACACAGTCCAACAAGTGCTGGACACAGTCTAACAAGTGCTGGACACAGTCCAACAAGTGCTGGACACAGTCCAACAAGTGCTGGACACCGTCCAACAAGTGCTGGACACAGTCCAACAAGTGCTGGACACAGACTAACAAGTGCTGGACACAGTCTAACAAGTGCTGGACACAGTCTAACAAGTGCTGGACACAGTCTAACAAGTGCTGGACACAGTCTAACAAGTGCTGGACACAGTCTAACAAGTGCTGGACACAGTCTAACAAGTGATGGACACAGTCTAACAAGTGCTGGACACAGTCTAACAAGTGCTGGACACAGTCTAACAAGTGCTGGACACAGTCTAACAAGTGCTGGACACAGTCTAACAAGTGCTGGACACAGTCTAACAAGTGCTGGACACAGTCCAACAAGTGCTGGACACAGTCCAACAAGTGCTGGACACAGTCCAACAAGTGCTGGACACAGTCCAACAAGTGCTGGACACAGTCCAACAAGTGCTGGACACAGTCCAACAAGTGCTGGACACAGTCTAACAAGTGCTGGACACAGTCTAACAAGTGCTGGACACAGTCTAACAAGTGCTGGACAAAGTCTAACAAGTGCTGGACACAGTCCAACAAGTGCTGGACACAGTCTAACAAGTGCTGGACACAGTCTAACAAGTGCTGGACACAGTCTAACAAGTGCTGGACACAGTCTAACAAGTGCTGGACACAGTCTAACAAGTGCTGGACACAGTCCAACAAGTGCTGGACACAGTCCAACAAGTGCTGGACACAGTCCAACAAGTGCTGGACACAGTCCAACAAGTGCTGGACACAGTCCAACAAGTGCTGGAGACAGTCCAACAAGTGCTGGAGACAGTCCAACAAGTGCTGGAGACAGTCCAACAAGTGCTGGAGACAGTCCAACAAGTGCTGGACACAGTCCAACAAGTGCTGGACACAGTCTAACAAGTGCTGGACACAGTGACAGACACATAGACTTTTCATAATATTGTTATGAACATTTTGTACAAAATAAATGACCAGGTCTGCCTGAGAAAATAAATGAAAGACAGGCATTTGTACATACACCAATCCATCATTGTGGCGACTATAGGGAGATGACGGCAAGCGGGCTTGATTGTAACAAAAACAACTTTATCTACGATGCTTCATTTAAAACTTCTCTACATCAACACAAGATGATTCCAAGCTATTCAGAGCTTCGAGGGTTTAAATATTTAATACAAACGATTTCCCAAGAAAGAGTTGGAATGTCAGAAAATACGACACAAAAGCAACAATAATTTCAATGCAGTTAAACGACACATGCCGGATCGGATGAAATTGATTTCGCAGTATGACATCGTCGAAGTAATATCCGGCAGAGAGAAATCGTTTCAGGCTTTCAATGTAAACTTATTTTCTCAGAGTACAAATGGACTGGACATTCAATGGATATTTCCCATGCAGAGCGAATCCTCCCTCCAAATGAATACATAATCTTTTGATCTGGCATCGAACATGATTGGAATACCTTGGACGTTATCCATCTAATATTTACAATGAGAGAGAGTTCATTAAGCATAGGACAATAATTGACAAGTTAAGCTCATCTCCTAAGATCAGAATCGAGGAGAGCCATAAATAAACTTCTCGTTGACCACTTAGTAATCTCCATAAATACATAAAATATGATTTACGTATATCAATTTCATGTAATTAATGATGTATTCACTGATTGATCCAATCATCAGTTCAGGAATAAATTATTGGTCCAAAAGCATTTGAAGAAATATAATTGGCAGGGCTTAATGGTTTTTTTCATAATGAAAATTTGGAGCAAAAATCGTGAAAACAAAAAGGGAAATTATCGATGCTGTCAGCATCCGTCTGAGATAAGGGATACCCCCCACCGCAGGGCATAAAAATGTCATCAAAAGGAATGGTATCTTTGAAGATACTGCAGAAAATCACTTCTTAAACCACCTTAAATGTAAAGAATTTATATGGAATAAGTTAAATGAAGGCTAATCCATTTATCACTCAGTCTGACAATAATAATCTAGACACGAGTCTGATTCAATGACATGACCTCAATAGGGGGATACATTCGGGATCAGACGTTCAGATAGATGGAATATATTCATCTTTGTTAGACAGGGAAAATACCCTCAGCTTAAGATACACTATGACATGAATGGCAATGGACTGAAAAACACTCGGGGCTTGTTTGATAAACATAATTAACGTACATAAATTATTTTGCGCATATAAAATCTTTAAATATTTGTGAGAAGTACAAAATCGTGACCAGTGACCAAATTCAAGTACTGGTGTATGGCCTTAGATACAATGACGCTAACCAAATCATTGCAAAGAACACGTGAAGCATCCAAGGTGCCAACTCATGACCACCAGGTTCGTAGATCTAACATTTTCTCTAATGCGCTTAGAACCTACCAGCACAACACGTTACAACTACGTCAGTCTAAGACGATCAAATATCTATCGGTGAAAATGTCAATCCATATCAAAGACTCTACAGTTATAATAGAATTACAGGATTCCGATACAATTCACCTTGTTTTAGAGAAATTTCCACTGCATGAAACTGTCAAATACAACAATGATTGATTAGACATCACTCAAGGGTCTTAAAAACTACAGCAAAACACAGAAGAAAACTGTCACTTGTCAATTTATATCAAGATCATGTATTCCCTCACTCTGTACAGATTAATTGATCTCTCAAAACAATGAGAAAATTTCTGGAAATATTGATTCAATGGGTATACAGTACAACTTCTCCAGAGCGGCCCTCTGTAGAGCAACAACCTCTAAATAACGGCCAGTATTTGCAGTTCCCTCAGGGTGTTGCTCTACAGAGGTTGTACTGTAGATTACTTCATATTGAGGCTTAATTAAAAGTTACTGGTTTCCACAGACAACGTCATGACTGCCAGTCAATAAACAAGAGCCCAAGACTGCAAGCCAAAAACCAAGAGCCGATGAATGCAAGCCCATATCCAAGAGCCCATGAAAACAAGTCCATGAATGCAAGTCCATTACCAAAAGCCCATAACTGCAAGCTCATAACCAAGAGCCCATGACTGTAAGTCCATAACCAAGAGCCCATGACTGCAAGCTCATAACCAAGAGCCCATAACTACAAGCCCATGGACAAGAGCCCATAAATGCAAGCCCATGTCCAAGGGCCCCTGATTGCAAGTCCATAACCAAGAGCCCATGACTGCAAGCTCATAACCAAGAGCCCATGACTGCAAGCTCATAACCAAGAGCCCATGACTGCAAGCTCATAACCAAGGGCCCATGATTGCAAGTCTATAACCAAGAGTCCATGACTGCAAGCTCATATCCAAGAGCCCATAACCAAGAGCCCATGACTGCAAGCTCATAACCAAGGGCCCATGATTGCAAGTCCATAACCAAGAGCCCATGATTGCAAGTCCATAACCAAGGGCCCATGATTGCAAGTCCATAACCAAGAGCCCATGAATGCATGTCCATAACCAAGAGCCCATGACTGCAAGCTCATAACCAAGAGCCCATGATTGCAAGTCCATAACCAAGAACCCATGATTGCAAGTCCATAACCAAGAGCCCATGATTGCAAGTCCATGTCCAAGAGCCCCTGATTGCAAGTCAATAACCAAGACCCCATGAATGCAAGTCCTTAAACTGGAATCAAAGGATGCAAGCTCATGAATACAAGCCCACAGACAAGAGCCCATGAATGCATGTCCATAACCAAGAGCCCATGAATTCAAGTCCATATCCTAGAGCCCACAAATAAAAGCTCATAACCAAGAGCCCATGACTGCAAGCCTTATACCATGACCCTTTTACAAACATCATATTACTTTGAGCACACAACCAGTTCATTTGATTAAAATTTTAATGCTTTTAAGTATTGTAATAAATTCTTTGAAAAAAAATGGAGAATTGGTATAAATGAAGATATTGGTCTAAGTTATTGCTTAGATTTTAAGAAGACAAATCAAATTATCTTAGATATCCAGGCTAAGTCAAGGCTACCCTGATAGAATAGGATAAAAAAATTCTAGTTGAAAATCAAATATTTATTAGTGACCATGTGTCAGAACTTTCTCCAGCTGACAATGAATCAAGTATAGCACGTAATTGAGTCATACCTTAACACTTTCTGATAAGCAAATTAGAGACAAAATGAGGGCTATCTAAATCATTTAAAACTACCATACATTTCCCAATAAATGCACCCACACTACTTACTGTATTTTCATTTATTTTCGTTGGGCTCAATTTTCATAGTTTTTACTAAAATGGCTATTTCGTGGGAACATAAATTCGTGGATTTTGATTTTTGAAAAAAATGCCTTATCTCTGCATTTAAATTTGTGGGGATTTGATTTTGTGGATGAGTCAATCTACAAAATCCATGAAATTAAATCCCCAATGAAAATTAATGATTTCACAGTATTTCCTCTATCCCTTTTTTGAGCATATAAAGCTCACAACATGATGTTACACCAATGCTTTAAATATCCTTCAAACTAAATACAAATCTTCCAAAAATTATTAAAACAATCACTTGACTTAATTTTACAAATTACAGTAAAACTGAAAACCACAGGTGCATCTATAAGGGATAAATCGGTAAGAATCATCTGTAAGCTAGATGCTGTCAAAGTTAAAACACTTTCGAAATTAAAATGTAACACTTATATTGTAGATAACAATGAAAGAGGCCCATACTCCAGTTTCTTACAGTACAGTAAAATATGCTAATGAAGAAATAATTTAGCGAAGATATAGATTTGGAAAGAATTGGATAAAATGAAGAATAAATACAATGAAGAATTAGATTAGGTGAATTGGATTATACCTTAAAGAAATGGATAGAGAAATATTAGGCACAGTGAAGAATTCGATTAGTGAAGACTGTATTGAGTATCGTGAAGAATTTGATGTAACGAAGTATTGAATAAAGGGCCAAATGACATTAAGGAAGTGTCAACGCCCTTAAAACACTTGTACAAAATAAGTGATTTAAGGCCATAGAAAATCTCCAAGATACAATAACACTTTTAAAGTGCAAACATTGGTGTAACAGGCCATTACCCCCCTGGCAATTTTTTCCCCAGTAAAAGTTTGGTCAAGGCCATTTCTTCCCCCTCTAGGCCAGTTCCCCCCCCCCCCCCCCTGATTTGTTCAGTTTTTTATGTCTACATCTTTCAGCCAATATTTCTCCCATGGCCACTTTTAAAGTGCAAACATTGGTGTAACAGGCCATTACCCCTGGCAATTTTTTCCCCAGTAAAAGTTTGGTCAAGGCCATTTCTTCCCCCTCTAGGCCAGTTCCCCCCCCCCCCCCCTGATTTGTTCAGTTTTTTATGTCTACATCTTTCGGCCAATATTTCTCCCATGGCCACTTTTAAAGTGCAAAAAGTGGGAAATAAAAAATACCATATTATATATCTTTTCAATTTTGATAAAGTATAAAGGAAAGAAAATACTTTACTATATCCAATCATTGAGTTCACTATCACAGTGTTTTTTACTGTATGTAGCTTTTTAAAGGAGCATACCCTACAACTGACAAACAATCTGTGAAAGTGTAAAAATGTGTTAAGATGTATATGTAAAACAATATGTAATGGATAATTGCAAGAAGAACTTGGGTCATAAAATGACTAGTTTTAGTACTAGCCACAAAAATCATAGCTATGAATAATAAACCACTTCCACCCAAAAATTGTACAACAAATTCCAAAGAGTTTCCGATCTTTTATGGAAACTAATATATTTTGTGATTTTATTTTTAATTCTTTACAAGCTTCTAATCTATCACCATTTTGCCTTGATTCTAAATGCACCAAGTTGTAGGGTATGCCCCTTTAAGTGTAAGGTTGTACATCATCATCTGGAGTTTCAGTGTCATGCAGCAAAGAATTTCAGAGAAATAAATTCTCAAGTTATATGTTCAACTTAATAAAAGTGTAATTTACACATGGCAGTCGATCACAGAACAAAAAAAGTCAAAATGTTACAAAGCTCCGACAATGAATGTC
The DNA here is from genome assembly GCA_964023205.1 of Lutraria lutraria. Taxonomy (NCBI): domain Eukaryota; kingdom Metazoa; phylum Mollusca; class Bivalvia; order Venerida; family Mactridae; genus Lutraria; species Lutraria lutraria. The sequence goes on from OZ026849.1 coordinate 17,304,176, forward strand.
GTTTTTCGCTAACCTCTTCTTGAAAACTTACAGTAAATTATGTGTGACTCCGAGACAGTATCAAGGCCAACTAGTGACCTGATTACAAAACGACGAAACTGCTTTGATCGAGTAAGCTTGACAATAGTGTATTAAATTGTCATACATTACAAACCAAATCGAGGGCTCAGCGCAACACTGTCGTAACTTGTTCATATTTAAATATGAGTTACAACACTGTTGCGCTGAACCCTCGAAATATCTACAGACAATGATGAAATCCAATCATTAAAATGACCAGAAATCTCTTTACACTGATCAGCGAGAAAAAGAAATAACGGACACAAAATATAAATACTTCATTTACATGAGCATGCCCTTAAAATACAGGGTCGGTCATAAGGTTGCCAAAATATTTGTTTTTCTTTTATTTCAGACACATCATAAACAGTCAAACCTGTGTTGGTGGCCACCTCTGAATAAATGCCACCTTGTAAATAAAGGCCATTTCATTAAAAAAAATGCCATTGATTATTAAGAACAAAATGATCTCCAAATAAGGGCAACCTGTCAATAAAGGGCACATTATATCTTTCTCAAGGGTGGCCTTTGTTCACAAGTTTGACTAAATATAATAATACAAATGTAAATTTCTAAATGAAAAAATTGACCAATACCAAAAACGAAGCCTTTGTGCAGCAGAAAAAAAGGATCAGTCAGTTTAGCGGAATTCAAGAACTATTTTTATACTTAAAGGGGCATACCCTACAACTGACAAACATTCTGTGAAAGTGTAAAAATGTACTAGATGTATATGTAAAACAATATAATGGATAATTGCAGGAAGAACATGGGTCATAAAATGACTAGTTTAGGTACTAGCCGCAAAAAACATAGCTATGAATAATAAATCACGTCCACCCAAAAATGTCCATGACTAAATGTATGTGTCACAAATACATATTTTTTATGATTTTGTTTTTAATTGGATGAATTTTTGGCTGAAATTTTCTTCGTCGGCTTTTTTCTTTACAAGCTTCTAATTTATCATCATTGTGCTTTAATTCTAAATGCACCACGTTGTAGGGTATGCCCCTTTAAGCTCCTTTGGAAGAGAAGCAAAAACAACTGCAATTCTTCAAGCTCTAGACAAGTTGATAAGCTTACTTCAGTCCAGTTGTTACATTCCAAGTCATCAAAGAGCACTACAAGTCAATCGAGAATCATTTCAAGTCGAGCGTAACTCACAATCTCATCATTCGTCATTTTCCCCGAGACTTAAGCCAATCGTAAGTAAAGCGAGAAATAATTATAATAAGAACATTGAATTCTCACGCAGGGGGAAATATAACGTAATGAAATCTGATGTGGTCATCCGAAAAATTTCCTGCAGGGGAAGTTGCTAGGGAACATGGGTAATCGAAATGATTACAGCTTAATTATTATACAATCAAATCTTAAAAGAAAAAAAATTGTCACGGTAATATAAATCACTAAAATAGATGAATTTCATAATGACGAAAAATTACTAATTTTGTGAAAATAATTTTTGGTCAACCTTCGAATGGTGTTCATGAAGAATTTTTCTTGAAATGTTCATGAATAGTTCATGAAATATGCGCTACTATTTGACAAGGGGTTGAGACAATTTGTTACACAGATTAATTGAAAACAAAATTTAAATGAATAAACTCTAGGAGTCAGAAAAACTTGATTTGGAGGAAATTACCCCACCCATTAAAAAAAACATTTTTTAGCAAATCCGGATACTTTTGTATTCAGAATTCAGGAAATTCTCTGAAAGGAGGAAAGAACAGTCCCTAGAATTAGAATTAAAACAATTTAAAAATTTGCTAAAATGCATTTTTTAGGATAGGTGCATTTATTTGGATAGGAGCATTTTTTAGGATAGGAGCATTCATTAAGAAATGTCTGGTATTTAGCATGTAAATTTTGAATAAATAGACAGAAATCAGGAGACAACAGCATCAATACAGCCTCCACAATCTTCTGAATCCATAAGAGATTTTCAATTTGCATTGCTGATAAGATTTTTAGTGGCCACACATAACAAGGTTCATCTCGTAACCAAATCATTCAGCCATTGGCTGTAAATAATCAGCCAATCAAAACAAGTCACCGATAGAAATGAAGAGAAATGTATTTATTGCCAAAATAACGATACAAAAGTCAAGAAGCAATTTGAGATTCCGGGGTCGGGGGCTAAATTTACATTATGTCAGTAAAAGAGGGAATAAACTATAGCCCTGTTTATTTCCATTATCGCTAAAAATATTTTGGCCAATCAGGCACCAGCAATTAAGCTAGACATACCTTTTTTCGACGATTTCGCAACATTATTATTTGAGCCCAACTACCGCCCATGACTCTTTATATAGAGGAATAGGCAGTTCCTTACGGAAGATGGGAGACTAGTACTGGTTATTCCCAGGAGCGATGATTAGGTGAACTGTCTGCCTCATATGACTCTGACTGTTGAAAAGGGGCGTAAAACCCGATATAACAAAAAAAAACAAAAAAAAAACCAGACATTTACTCAAGTGTAGCGATTTCTCATCAATATTTATCATTATCATTAAAACATACGGTAAACACAAACCGAGGGCTCAGCGCAACACAGTCGTAACTTGTTCTTATTTCAATATGAGTTACGACACTGTTGCGTTGAACCCTCGAAACAGATGAATCATTGACGTATGGAGTAGCGGTAATTAATTGATATTTGCATGTATCGCTTCAGTGGACACTGACTGTTGATTCTAACAGACATTAAAAATGATGTTTAATCAATAGGTTAACAATGATCTTATCAAGCTAACCTTTAATGAAAAAACTGAAAAAGTAACATCCATTAAAAAATCAGTCTTATTATGTTGTAACTTGATTTCTACATGTATTTCTTTCTTTTTGTTATTTATAGTTTCTATCTATCTTTATTGCCTTGTAATTTGTAAGGTACAAGTGGGATTGAACCCCGACCCACTTACTACCATTTGACGCGAACAATGAAGATAAAAAAAAATATACAAGATAAATCTATGTAATCACACTATTCAGTTTAGCACTATTTCTTGTGCGACTGTTCTTTTCACCAGGCTGTTATGGAGTCCTGGGACAGCAAACTGCAAAATGATTACAAAGGAAAATGATAAATCACCTTCCAAAAATCAGTTAAACCTGTCAACAGAGGCCACCAAAGAATAAACAGAGTGCCGTGAGCGGTGCCAACACTCATCTGTTCACATAGGAAGTTTCATGTTGCTATACCTTGCATAGATTCAGAGTTATGAGCTACATTAAAGTTTTTGCACATATGCAGACGACACAGCATTCTCAACAGCTAGACTTTTTCTTAGAAAACAGACAAGCTAAAAATGTTGTTTCAGCACTTGATTTCGTTCTCCCATTGTGTCTTTGATTTCTAACTAATGACACGGATCTTGCTACATCTTGGCAAAATCTAAGTTTTAAGTAGTTCCCCCTCCTCCTATTAACTGACAATAACATTAGAGTCCGGTCAAAATGTTTGAATGGAGGGATCCACAAACATACATTTCGAGGGCTCAGCGCAACACTGTCGTAACTTGTTCTTATTTCAATATGAGTTACAACACTGTTGCGCTGAAAGAATTTTGTCGCTTACATGATGGACTTAATACAGGATTAATCATTGGATATTCATCAAGGGACATCTGCAACCATCCTTCGACATTCCTACGATAAACAGTCAATAATGAGAATGGTGCATGACGGACGCCACCATAACAAATCTAATTTCCAAGCAACAAATCAAATACTCCAAGCGTTCCAACAGCATCCCATTATCTTATTTGCAAAACACTTAGAGATTAAAAGCAAACGGATGGATCAGTTCGGATGGCTGTGCGTTTTTTTTTATAATTTGAAAAAAATACACTCAATCAAATATGTCAGTCAAAATATTGGAAAAAATATCGGGACGTTTATTCGATATCGGTAATGATTTCCTGTCAAGAAATAATGACACATATTCCATAAGGAGGTACGGAACTTCAGACTACGATGTCACGATATCTTTCTATTATCTATAATTGCCATTATTGACACAACTCTGTCATACATACAGATAGGACAATTTTATATTTTTATTAAGACATTTTATATATAGACAAGGTTACAGTTTGGTACAAACAAACAGACAGACGAACAGACAGGCAATAAACAATTTGCCCCCTATGTATCAATACAGGGGCATAAAAATGAAAACTGGAAACAAATATGGTATATCAGAAGGAGTAGCTATAGCCCTTTGAGTGTTTCAGGGAATTAGGGATCAAATGACTGGTTACCGTATTTTCAAAATTGCCACAAAATCATAAAAGACTGGTTATCATAATTATCATATTTGCAAAATTGTTACAAAATCAAGCAAGACAGTTTTCTACATTTACATGACTAGATTCATCTATTAGAGAGACTTACAGACTTACTGAATGAAAACAAAAGCAACAGAAACGCTCATTCTCTGTCTAAACAATTATATCGCCGTGGCGATATGCAATCAATAATATAGATGTGAATTCTCTAAAATCTACATAATTGAAAGTACAGAAGTCTGGCTATTTTCTTCTTAATTGAATTTTGATCAAATTCTAGCCTCCATATGAGGCGCTTGTTACTCCGAAAAGAAAGAAAATTCAACTAGACTTAAGAGTTATTCCCTTCAACAAATCAGAATTTGGTAAGCAAAATGATCCATAACTCTAAACTATGTATATTTATGGACTGAAACCCTGGAGTTGAATATGATTCCAAATTTGAAAGACAATGTTTATTACTGTACTTTTTGTAATTTTTGTACTTTTCACATTTCAAACTTGAATGTTTAGTTAATTAAATCCTTTTATTGGTTTATATTTAAATATTCAAGATTTCAAATTTGAAACACAATGTTTATGGTTCTACTTTTTGTAATTTTGCACTTTCTATAGTTTTAAACTTAAATGTTTTGGTAATTTATTCCATTTTGTTGGTTCAAATTTAAATGTTTATGGTTCTTTCTTCAAGGTTCTACATTTCTGGTTCAGTAGACTAAGAGCGAATGTTTTATAATTCTATATTTTGGTACCTGGTTAATGGTTCCATGTTTATTCATACTCAATGTTTACGCTTCTGTATTAGTCATTCAATATTTATCATTGCCTGTTTATGATTCCATGTCTATGGTTTAATGTTAATGGTTATATATTTATGACTAAATATAAAAGGTTCCATGTTAATGAATTAATGTTAATGGTTCTGTGTTTATTGCCCTGTGTTAATGATACCATGTTAATAATTCTGTGTTTATTGCCCTGTGTTAATGATACCATGCTAATGGTTCTGTGTTTATTGCCCTGTGTTAATGATACCATTTTAATGGTTCTGTGTTTATTGCCCTGTGTTAATGATACTGTGTTAATAGTTCTGTGTTTATTGCCCTGTGTTAATGATACCATGTTAATAGTTTTGTGTTTATTGCCCTGTGTTAATGATACCATGCTAATGGTTCTGTGTTTATTGCCCTGTGTTAATGATACCATGTTAATAGTTCTGTGTTTATTGCCTTGTGTTAATGATACCATGTTAATAGTTCTGTGTTTATTGCCCTGTGTTAATGATACCATGTTAATAGTTCTGTGTTTATTGCCCTGTGTTAATTATACCATGCTAATGGTTCTGTGTTTATTGCCCTGTGTTAATGATACCATGTTAATAGTTCTGTGTTTATTGCCCTGTGTTAATGATACCATGTTAATAGTTCTTGGTTTATTCTCTGGGTAGGGTTACACCAAACAAACATTTATATAAGGATGGCCTAGCCTGAGTTAACAGAAATATGCTATTTCAGTGACGTGCACATACCATAAACATTACAGAATCCTGTAGTCATATTGAATGCCAACAAAATATGGTAAATTCATCTACAAATGCATATATGGAAATCCTATGAGCCCATTGTACAGCTATTTACATACCAACAAATGATAGAAATTGGTTTATTTGCAACATCAAGTACACAGGAATTCCTAGCAATAATTGTCAATTAAGTCTGTATAATTCATCATTAAAAATATCTGAATACAGTGGAACATGGTTTTAGAATAGTTATTTATCACATTCAGATTTCACTATACAGGGGTGTCAACAGGGGTGTCAACAGATTGTTTGTTTATATCCAGTTTTATGCCCCTTTTCAACAGTCAAGAGTCATATGAGGTGGACAGTTCACTGAACCATCGTTCATGGAAAGAACCAGTACTAGACTCCCATCTGCCGTAAGCAACTGTCTATTTACAGAGACAAGGTCGGTAGTGGGGCTCAAACCCAAGACCCTCTATCAGTGAGAGGTTACAGTGATTTGAAGTAAGCAATCCACGGAGGCGGGTCGTATATCAACAGAGTCAAATTAAAATCCTGAAAGTTGTACGCAGCAGACCATTTTTGCTAAGCAAGAGACCTTTAACTACACTGTTTCCATATTTAACAAGAAAATTCTTCAGAGATTGAATTGACCATAACTTTGCCATTTCTTGAGATATCTTCATCAAATAACTTTTATTGTGCTCAGAAATCATAGCTCTGTCAGGACAGATAAATCCAGCATATTGTCACTGCTGATAACAGCACAAAATATATATAAATAAATTATCCACAACATCTAAATAAAGAAGAACTTGGTCAGGGACAAACAATTAATTCACTGATTCTTTACTATAAATGAGTAATAACAACATGTTACTGCAAAATAATAAATAGAAGTATGATTCAAGCTCAGAGATCTGTCATTATCTTTTTCTTCCTTAATATAAAGTAAAGTCATAGTCAGAGAAGGGGTATTTTTTAATAACATAATATTCATCATAATATTCATTAGTAAATTTATCAAATTAAATTAGATAAGCATTTTATGAGAGATTTACACATAAAATGCTTATCTATTCCATTAGCCGAAACATTGTAGTGATAACAAAAATCTTCAAAGGGGTAAACTCTAATAAACACACAGTTATCATTTATCGAAATATTTAATTTCTTTGAGTTTCCTGCTATTGTTTTTTTGGGGGCGTTATAAGTGAATCGTTAATACCCAATTTGATAGAAGTGAGTACTGAACTAAACTGAGATGAACTGGAGTGAGTACATTTAAGTCTCGATATAGACTATTATTGAGACCCAAGACAGTGATTATTAGGGGACTGATTCAGGGCTGAAATTCGGCCCCATTCCCATGTCTGAAAAGTATGTTGTTTCCCCTAAATTCATAAAAATTGCCCCTTCGGTAGAAATTCATTTTTCATGAATTTTTTCATGAGGCATATTTTCGGATGTGTACGCATTCCGTACATAATGTAAGATGAATCCGTTCATTGCAACGTCAATCACGCTCTCGGAATTAATTATTTTTATCAAGCTAAGATCATTTTACTAAGATTGGAATCCGACACTATCATAGGTGGCAAGTAATCGTACTCAATTTTCATGTTAAACCTACGAGTATCCTAGTATTCGGATACTCACCGCAGCCGAAGTTATACGTGGTGCGTATTTGTTTACCTTACCTAACATAATTTTAGTTAAGTCAAATAACAGGTATAATTATCATGCTACACTACACGTGTGCTCTTTGTTTGTCACACGATTATAAATCTCCCGGAGCATTTAAATTGTTTAATTAGCAAAATGTCATGGTAGGTGTGAAAGCGTCCATTGTTCGCTGATCTGCTCCAACTTTGAGATAAACAACTCAAACTACATGCTATTTAGAGTCACGGGGACAAAAATTTAGTTTGACATAAACGAAATTTTGAGATAAGTGAATTGGAGGTAAGCGGATTAATTTCATATAGAGAAAGAGCAAAAATATCGGGACCCAACGAAACAGTTTGACATAACCGAAATTTTGATATAAGTGAGTTTGACATAACGAGATTCAACTGTACAATAATAAGAAATTTTGCTGATCCTTTTATCAGATTCACCCAAGGGGTCACATTTGATCCTCATCTGAGAATGAAAACCCTATTCTTTTGGTCTTGAGTATTAAATTGGTCTCTAAGGAAGGCTTCACTTAAAGGCAATGCATGTGAATAAGGCATTTAATTTCTATTCTCCCAACCAACTACATAACATTTCATTGACTAAAATGCGAACCAAGGGAGGCAACTCTGTTACATTTCTTGAAACATAGTACAACACTTACAACTCTTGAGATTTCTAGCACACACACACATCACACTCGGAGTACGTACCTTTATGACCTTCGCCAGCGAGTCGGCCCCTTTTCCTGTCAAACTACATCCGGTGAAGTTCACGGAATTGATTGATGTAGAATTCTTTATACCCTTGCAAACAACTGCAAATTTAATACAGGAAAATTAAAACATAAAATCTCTCCAGAGTGACCCTCTCTTGACCAACAACCTACCTTCAACAACAGCATAATTCTGCTACTTCCAAACGGTGTTACTTTGGAGAGTTTGCACTGTAATGTCAAATTTGAACATGCTCTATTTATTTTAAAATTTCTAATATATTTACCAAGCCTTATGGCTTATGACTATGTAAATCAAGACGTACATGTCAAAACCCAGGATTTATAGTAAAATGCTATCTCTTGAGTACTAACTCTTTGTTTAAATTTGTAAAATTATCCACTTACTGTCCAATCCAGCATCACCTATTCTACAATATTCAAAGGACAAATGGTTTAACGTGCTATTCTTCGCCAAGCCCTGGAAATATAAATCAAATGTATCAATATGCAGCATACTTGACTAGTAATCCACCTGCCCAATAGTGGATGGTATGATTGCGCAAACACTTAAACAGTCAAAACTGTGAACAAAGGCCACTCCTGGGACAAAAAAATGTGACTTTTATTAACAGGTGACATTTATTGGGAGGTTGTTTTGATCTAACTAATCAATGACGGTTTTTAAAAGATGGACTTTATCCACAGGGTGGCCTTTATTCGGAGGTGACTGCTAACACAGGTTTGACTGTACCCAAACCATCTAGCAAAAGCAGGGTACTCACTAGACAAGCACATCATAAGTTGAGGGTCAAAAATGACCATAAGCCAATACCTACTTAAAGAATTAACAACCTACTAATGTAATAGTAAATTTGACTCTTTGGTACAAATTCTTAAGAGTCAGAAGTTTTATTTTCCCTATTTCAAGAATCAAAATGCCATTTAAAGGGTCAAATGAGAGCACTGATAAGCTTCATTTTTAGAAGATTTGAGTTCAGTTACCCATAGGACAACAAATAATCATTTTGAGGGCTCAGCACAACACTGTCGTAACTTGTTCTTATTTCCATATGAGTTATGACACTGTTGCGTTGAACCCTCGATTTCTAATTAATTAACATGTAACAAGCCCCAGTCCTTACCTTCATTAATGTATTAAGATCCCTTTCTCTCAATGGGAGGCCCTGTAATTCTAAGCAGGTCAGATTAGGGGTCACACACAGGCATTCTTTCAAAGCTTTGCACAAGCGATATGTTATTTCTTTGGAACGAACAGATGGCGTCTTTCGTTTTTCTATCAATGCTCTCTTTTCTGGAAAAAAAATAAAGTACATATTGGAGAAAGACTGACATGCATCATAATGAATTATAAATTCTGGTAAACAAAAAATTATTATTCATGAATTGCTCATTTAATTTCTAAAGATATCCAAAAAAATAGCTTTTGTTCAAAGCTACATGTAACTAGAGCTGTCACAGAGGTGACTAATACCCCCGCCGCCGCTTTGACACTAATAATGCAGTAGTACACTATACGGCTAAGTCCAAGGGGACATAACTCTACAATGAGTAAATCACTGGGCATGAAAATTGTGTCTTGCACATCAACACTTGATGGTGATAACATATTTCAAGTTTCATTGACTCCAATATACCTTCGTTTGCGGGTGTATAATAAATTTTTTGTATAATTTTTTTTTTTAAATACACAGGCCAAATAAATAAATAAATGGAGACAACAGAGCTCTACATTGAAGGCTGATATATAGGTTTCAGCAACCAAGTTAGAGGTCAAGGACACTTTAAATCTGCATCTTTATTGTCTGAATAGGAAAGTAAAGAATATTCCAAAAACCAGAATAAAATTGCAAATTCATAACAAAACCAAATTTAGTTTTTTACAATGGAACAGCATTTTATACTGTTTATTCAATATTAATCTTAATTCAGAAAGCTTTTTGTTTTAGTGTTTTATTAGCTATATAGTTTGGGCAAGTTCATTTTCGGAAGGCTTGATATTTCAGTTTCTTGTCAAATGGAACAAGCAGATTTTAAAGTTATGATAGTATTGTTTGTTTGAGTTTTACGCACCTTTTCATAGACATATGAGGCAGACAGCTCACTTAACCTTCATTCCTGGGAAGAACCAGTACTAGACTCCCATCCTCCATAAGCAACTGCCTACTTTCTCACAAAAAGAAATGGGTTGGTAGCTGGACTCGAACCCACAACTCTCTATCAGTGAGAGGTTTAAGTGATTTGAAGTAAGCGAGCTTAACCACTTGACCACAGAGGCTTGTCAGCTTTTAAAGTTAATGTAGAGCTCTTGATAAAAATGTTAGACTACAAACCATTATCATCAGATGGAGGTGTGTAGTAACTTCTTAAAGCCACAAATTCCAGACTTTTGTTGATTCTTAACGTATTCAGTACAGGCATCCAATCATTGGCTCTGAAAATATACACAGAAAAAATTCAAACAATTTTATCATGAAACTAGAACTTTGTCACAAAAGTGACTATTATATACCCCCACCGCAACTTTAACACCAAGAATGCCAGTGAAAATATCCACAGAAAAACAACAACATTTTTATCATGAAACTAGAGTATTGTCATAAAAGTGACTAATATATAATACCCCCACTTAAACACTAAGTAAAAGTATGATTGTCAAGACAACCTAACCATTGGTCAATATCAACCATGTGATCTTTAATCAGCCAATCAAATACTCCAGTTTTGAGACATGTATGAATAACTTTATTTTTTAACTTTAGAAACTAGTTGTCTCTGAAAAAGTTATATCAAGGGAAACAACTGCAGAAGAACTATTACAATGTTTCAAAATTTAATAGAGTTATCTCTGAAGTGCTATTTATAAATTTCTAGGTATTGAAGTCATATGATGTAATTCAATACTTCCTTGTCAACTGGTTGTGTTTATCAAACAAATCATTCAGCGAATATGGCGGAGAAGAAAAGGAGTACAAAGTTAACTCATTCACAAAGAAATGCAGGAGATGAATATTTTGAATTATGCTGCACACCTTGCAGTAAAGGAAAGTTAAACAAACAAGCTACAAAATATTGTGTTAACTGTAAGGAATACTTTTGTGTAACTTGTGTGAAAAATCACAACAGTTTTAAAGCGTTGTCTGGACATGTTTTGGTGGATGCGGAAGTCTCGAAACCTTCCACCAGTGGCCCAGGAGGCAAAGTACTAGTGTTTCCCACTGAACTTTGCAAACAACATCCTGTAGAAGTGGTTAACATGTATTGTGCTGGTCATGACTCAGTGGGCTGTTCTGTGTGTTTCACACTGGATCACAAGTAAGAAACAAGGTTTTTTTCTTCCATTTGTTCTAATTAAAAGTCAATAATTGAATATTTTTTTAATTTATTTAGGGGTCACTTTCATTGTGTGGGGTCATTTTGGGGTCAATTAAGTCCTAACAAATAATCAAACAGCTAGTGTCAACATTTAATGATAAAAGACAATCGTTAGTCAAGTATTTCAATAAAATATCTGAACATTTGACAGTAAGCAAGCTGATAACTATATTTCTAATAATTTAGTTCAGTGTAATGAAAAGCACCTTTCACCACATTAAAGTCCCATAAGCTTATAAACTTATCGGTCGTAATAGTTTCTGTTTGTCCTATAACAGAGAAATCCGGTGTGTTTTCCTCCCTTGCACTACTTTATAGCAAGAAAAAATGTTTCCGAAACCACTATCATATTTTTTTCAATATCATTGAAATGAATACTATTTATAGAACAGCTGTGTTTTCCCGCAGTCATGTTATGCACACGTTGTAGAGTAACGTCATGCACTCTACATATTTCAAGTTTACAAAAACAAAAATCACAGTGAAATGAGTGTTTTTAGAAGAAAAAGGTCTTGTTTCATCGGTAATAATTATCTTGGGATAATATCAGCGATTGAAAGTTTTTTGTATATTTTTATATAACAAAAAGCTAACGGGACTTTAAGCAGCTACTAAACATATAGCCAACAGCTCCCAGGTTATAATAACAGAATGTTGCTATGTATAAATCAGGCAAATATTTAATTTCGTTTAAAACTGAATATTAATAAACTCTTACCACATTAATACAGGGTTATTTCTTATCACCAATATCCACACTTGATTCTATCTATCATGTTTTTAAAAGACATAAAAATGGATAATACAAATTTACAGCCTGGTCCATCAAATTTACCAATTCATTCAAAGACCAGTTCCGTGGATATTTCATTTCTCTATAATTTTCCATTTCTACTAATCAGATAACAGGACATATATTGAAACTATGAGAAATTATTTTTCAGGTCATGCAATGACATCCACTACATACCACAGTATGTACAGACCAACTTTCCTTCACAGCAAATTCCTCAAATCAACAGCGAATTAACAAAAGCTATCAAAGATATGAAGGCACTTCAAAAACAGTATGAAAGTCTGGATGACAACGTAGACAAGAGTAAAGACAAATGTAAGAAAGAAATACAGAAATACAGAGATGACATCAACCAAATCCTTGACCAAATAGAAGCAACAACACTAGCAGAACTTGATGCCAGACATAAAGATACTAGACAGAAGATAGATCATACAAAACATAACATAGATGGTGTACACGATGAACTAGTTAGGTTCAGATCTGAGATTGAGTCAGACCAAAGTAATGACTCTCAGAAGTTTGTCATAGCTAAACTCAGTCAATATATAATAAAGCACTGTCGAGAGTTACAATCAGAATTGCCTCATGACCACACCAGAAATCTTACATTCACCAGAAATACACACATCATGACGTTCTTGTTGAGTATTGTTACACTGGGTATGCTGACACCCCCAATGGTACAAGAATCTACTCAATCAACAGTTACCACAAGTAGGAAACAACCACAACAAACACAGTCAACTGAAAGTTCAACTATATCTGATGATAGGAAAAACAAAACTGACTCTACAAGACAACAAGCTACATTGGAGCCACAGAAACATGATCTTTATAAAATAGTAGATAAATCAGAGTACAACATACAAGAACAAGATCACAAGATGACATGTGGTATATGGTCATCCTGTATTTTAGATAATGGTGACATCTTGTTGGTTGATAATAATAATAACAAGTTAAAATTAGTTGATGGTAGAACATATAGAGTCAGATCATCATTAACATTGGATACTGCACCACGGTCAGTATGTGGAGTGAGTAGTACAGAAGCAGCAGTATGTCCGCATAATAATGAAACAATACAGTTTGTGTCTATCATTGATAAACTTGAACCAACACGTTCACTTAGTATGAAACATGACTGTAGATGTATGACTGTCATCAGAGATAAGATGTATGTATGTGATCAAACAATTCTATATATCTATACATTGAATGGTGAACTAATGAAGACTATCACTACAGACAAACAAGGACATGGTATATTCTCAGAGATCTGTGATATTACTGTGAGTGATGATAAGAAGATGATTCATGTAGCTGACTGGGATAAAGGTGTGATAACATTGGATACTGATGGTAATGTTGTATGGAGATACTCTGGTACAGAACTACGTGCAGCATGTGGAGTGTGTACTGATGGTGCTGGTAATGTGATTGTATGTGGTTATGAGTCATATAATGTAATACAACTAGGAGCAGGTGGACAATATATAGGAGAGATTCTTACTAGAAGTGATGGTGTGATGTATACACGTACAGTGTGTTATAATAGAAACAACCACAAACTGATTGTAGGAAAAGCATACAGCAATACAATTAAAGTATTTACTGTAAAGTAACGAACTATATAATATTATGTTACACAGTGATACAATGAAAGTAACAAACTGTAGATTTCACACATTGACACATTTAAAGGATTTACTGATTCTGTGTAATATATATTTCATGATATGCTGTATTGCTGTCTCATTTGCAGACAAACTGCAGTAAATTTGAAGTTTCTGTGCATTACATTGCCAACTTGACATACTTGTTTCTCAACATTTCTCCCAAAATTTTCAAACTTTTTCCAAACCTGAGAGCAAGGAGAAGTGAAGTCTCTCTAAATTTTCAGCCTAGCATGTTCCCTGAGTTCTTGACAATAAAAATGTACAATCAACTGTACGGATCAATATTTTAAAAGAAGCAGATTATATTTACATAATAAACAAAATAAATCATTTTATCCTGTTTCTACATTGTTTTTAGACCTAATAAAGCAGTGACTGGATAAACCTGGCTTTATCCTGTCACTAGATCACGTGGTCTGCTTTTTTTCGTCACTTTGTATTCTTACGCGCCGTAGTCTGCACGTTATACAACAAAGTGTGTTTTTTATATCACAAAATGATACAATGACATATGAATAAAGTGGCTGTTTAAGTTCTCAAGTATTCTAAGAGTTTTTATTCCAAATAGTGTGATGATTGCAGTGGACTATTTTATTACCGCGTCATGTTGCTGAACAATAATAATATTATTATGACGCTGTAAAAGAGAGGCATGATGTGCGTTTTTAAATCCAAATAAATAGAGGTTTTTGGACTTATTTCGTTGTAGAAACAGATATCTTGTTGTAGAAACAAGATAAATCAAATACATGGTTGGTGCCAAGATGGAGAAAGTTTATCCGGTTTGGCACGAAAGCTAAAATTACAGCTTTCTAAGCCTTACCGGATAAACCAACCAGGTATTCTCTATATCTTTATATATTTGTTGTATTACTATATGTGTAATAGGGTAACCAAAAAATAATGACTGAAAGAATATTTTTATTGACATCTGTGATGATCTTAATTTATATCATTGGGAAGATGAGATGTTCAAGGTTGTGGTTTTTTTTCTTGAAATTATTTTCTTATCAATAGTCAGATGTGTGTCTTTTTTATATATAAACATTGATTCCATTATATACTGTATCTTTTATAATTGATGTTATGTACTTTAATGTGTATACTTTAATACAAGACTACTTGGGGTCAAAACAACTGTATAAAGTTGTTGATGAGGAACAAGGACAAAGGAATTTTCAGAATTTTACTTAATTAGACAATTGCATTTCTATATATTATAGCAGAAACACTATGTTTAAATTAATCATGCTTATAAGCAATCAAAATTGAAATATGATAATAAAGTATTCATATCGAAAAAGCTTTCATAATAATGTATGAACTATGAAATGTGTAGCAAATGTTTTTATGATATATTTAGCTTATCATAATTTGTAAAGAATCCAGAATTTCTTAGATTCTGAGTAATCTTTAATACTTTTATAATATAAATATCATCTATGATATTTGTAGGTTTAAGTCATGAATATAATCAATACACTGATGCATAAAAAATATATCATATTTTGGTTTGTTGGTATTTTTTCATGTGGATATTAAAATTAAAGTATGATAATTTAAGTGTTACGAGTTTGTTTTGACATTTAATTAACATTCATTAACATGGATAAAGACGCATCATAATTAAAGTGGGATAGTTACTTTTAATTTTAATTTCTACGTATTTTGCTAATAATATGTATAATAAGTACCTTAATGCACTAAAAGGTTGTAAATGTAATATTTCAACTTAATAAGCAGGTATAGAAATAATGTTAATATGTCATAAAATAATTAATATCCTGGTTTTATCATATTCATCATGTTACTGTAAGGAATATTACATGATTTGTGTAATATATTAATATATATTTGCTTCAATATTTAAACTTTTAAATCAACTTATTGTTTATGTGAAATCTGTCTCATAATATATACTACAGGATACTACATGGTTTATTTTCGGTATTTTGGGAATATGACCCATACCCTTGGGATTGGGAATTTTCGCGGTGTTTTAATCAAAATTGGTAAAAATGTATAACTACAATTTTACAATATTCAACTTATTCTTCTTATTCTCCCATAGAACAGTAGCAGAATTAGGTATTTGCTACTAACAGTGATGTTAATAAACTTTTTTATTAGGGATTGGGAATTTTTGTCAGTGCATTTGGAAAAAAGATACTATTTCCCATTGGGAATATGACCGAATTTTGGCTATAAAATCGCAACCCCCAAAAATCCCTGTACTATCTAAAAATCGTAAATAAACATGAAATCTACTATTACCTCTTATAGGTTTCATATCATAAACTGCATGATGTTAAATCTAAAATACATGTTTGTAGTATGGATTGATATGTAAGTCATGTTTTCTGTTTTGTTAATTTGAACAGATATGTTAGGTATACAATACATACCATAAACATATATTTTAAAACTTAAATTGTAAGAAATATATTTTAAATTAAAGACCAGCTGGTTTGTCTCTTGTTATTGCAATGTGTATTTTGTATCATGCAACATATCCATGTAAGAATTTATTCAATACTACAATGAGTGAATGTGTATTTTGTATTATGCAACATATCCATGTAAGAATTTATTCAATACTACAATGAGTGAATGTGTATTCTGTATTATGTATTATGTAACATATCCATTTAAGAATTTATTCAATAAAGCTGGTATTAAATCTAATGTAGAAATTTGATCTTTTTATTATTTACTTTAAACAACTATGTTGTACATCATGAACTTGATTTTAAGGCAACTCAATGTATACAATTCAAAATGATAGTCATACAAACTGATTGCTTCAAAATTGTACATAAAAGTCTTATATTGTATAAAGATATTTTACCTTCAAGGAGAATATTATCAACTTGTTAAGTAAGTTATTATACATTGTGTATATTTTACCATGCAAGATGTTTTATCTTAGTCAGAGTAAACATCTATTCAATAAGGCCAATCTAATCTTGTACACTTTAAACTGCCTGTTTGTCACAAACTTGACTTTATATAAAATCTTTAAGATATTTTTTATCATAAAAAGATTATTTTAATTTATAAATCAATATACAAAAAGAAAACATGTAACTATATTGATCAATAATATATTAATTAACTCCTATTTCTTAATACTTGATTAAAGTCAATCAGATCTTGATCAAAATGAGGTGAAATTATTTTGCTGAGTCTATTTATTCATAAAGCAAGAGTAAAAGAAAACACAATTATTTCGTATTTTAAATCAATTATTGTTACCATAGACACATATAACACTATTGATTATTTTATTAACTGTTTATTTTTTTGTTTATATCGAGTTGTATGCCCCTTTTCAACAGTCAGAATCATATGAGGCGGACAGTTCACATTTACCATCGTTCCTGGAAAGTACCAGTTCTAGACTCCCATCCTCCAAAAGCAACTGCCTACTTTCTCACATATTTATACAATGCAGAATCTTATTGAAATTTCAAACATTCAATTAACAAATATGAGAGCTTAAACCAAACATATAATAAGAATCATTATACCTCAATTTAATTTACAATGTTAATCTTCCATAGGACACTGTGACATATACGTACTGTCAGACACAGCGGGACAAAAATTACTGTCAGAAAAATACTGTCTCCCGCTACCGTAGATACGGAATGTTCGAAAATTATACTGTACTGTTCGCACATGCGCAATATCCATTTTTGCATTTCCGTTATAAACACAAAAAAAAGTGTGGATTTCCCAACAAAACACATAAATTTTCGAACTGTGTTATTTCTTCATTAGTCAACGTTTCAGAGCAACCACCTTTATCAAGACATAACAATCAAATGATAAAATAACGGATGTGACATCATTATAAATGTAAAATCAAGCGTAACGTAACAAGAGGGCCAAGATGGCCATATATCTCTCACATGACAATCACTGTTCACTCATTAAAACATTGTTTTGAACCGGTGACCTAGTTTTTGACCCCAGACGACCTATGTTCGAATTTGTCTTACATATCATTAAGACAAACAGTCTGAATAGGTTTGGTGAAGATACAATCAAAATTTGACATCTACAGTGTTAATAAGGTTTTCCTAAGATTTGACCTTGTGACCTGGTTTTTCACCCTAGGTGACCCATATTTGAACTTGTCCTTAATATCATTAAGACAAACAATCTGACAAGGTTTGGCCAAGATCCAATCAAAACCATGACATTTAGAGCTTTTACAAGATTTTTACCTAAGATTTGACCTTGTGACCCAGTTTTTGAACCCGGCTGACCCATGTTCATCCTTCACCCACATATCATTAAGGCAAACATTTTGACAAGGTTTGGTGAAGATCCAATTAAAACTTTGACATCTACAGTGTTAACAAAGTTTTCCTAAGATTTGACCTGGTGACCTAGTTATTGACCCCAGATGACCCATATTTATACTTGACCGTTATATCATTAAACAAACAATTTTACAAAGTTTGGTGAAGATCCAATAATAACTGTGAAATCTACAGTATTAACATGGTTTTTCATAAGATTTGACCTAGCGACCTAGTTTTTGACCCAAGATGACCCATGTTCGATCTCGTCCAAGATATTATGAAGACAAACATTCTGACAAGGTTTCATGATCATCCAATCAAAACAGTGACTTCTAGAGTGTTCACAAGGTTTTCCAGCAATTTGCCCTAGTGACCTAATTTTGCTACAGAAATGACCCATTATCAAACTTGACCTACATATTATTAAAAAAACATTCTGACAAAGTTTCATGAAGATGCAGTCAAAACAGTGATTTCTAAAGTGTTCACAAGGTTTTCCCTTATTTGGCCCTGGTGACCTAGTTTTTTGTACAATAACAAAATGCAATTAGTATTTGTATGTTGTTGTAAACAGACAAATAAAGAATTAAGTTGCTCATGGTTTGAATAGTTTTTCGGTATAATAAAATAAATATTACATGTCTGACCGGGTGACAGTAAAATTGTCAACTTTCGGAAATACTGTCAACCTCGGCTTCGCCTCGGTCAACAGTATTTCCTCAAGTTGACAATTTTACTGTCACCCGGCCAGACATGTAATATTTATATAATGTCCCTTCCATTCATGAATAATAATCCCATCCACATTTTGAGAGACAGACATAAATAATACACACACCCATATTTCATTAGGTAATATTAGTAAGTTAATACTTAATTTGATAGTTTTCAGTTTCAACTTCTGTCTCATTGGTCCACATAGAATGACATGGTTAATTCCATTTTAAAGCTATCCAGCAATTTTCTTGTGTAAAACAGAACAGAAAACATAACAGAGACATCAAGACATTATTCATGGAAGGGACATTTCTTAGTATATGTTTGGTTTATTTAACATCAATTCATACTATGACACTTATCAAGATTTCCAGAAAGATCTAACAGGAGATTGTTCATGTTCATTTACAATTCTAGACAAATTTAAAGTGGGAAGAATTCTAAGACAGATTTCATCACTGAAAAACAAATTTCAGATTGAAGGCCTTTCACTGTATACAACCTTACCATTGGTCAATATCAACCATGTGATCTAAATTAACCAATCAAATACTTTGGTTTTGAGAAAGGTATGGATGTCTTTGCAATTGAACTTAAGAAACTACAGTGAAACCTTCCAAAAGCAACACCCTTTTGGAGTAGCAAAATTATACTGTTGTTGAGAGGTTGCTGCTCTAGAGAGGTTATATCAAATAGTTTAATCATGCAGTCAGAAAAATCATACTGTTGTTAGAGGGAGGTTGTTGCTCAAGAGAGGGCCGCTCTGGAGAGGTTGTACTGTATTAATTAATGAAATAGTTATTTTAAGGGAAACAACTGCAGAAGAACTATTACAATGTTTCAAAATTTAATAGAGTTATCTCTGAAGTGCTATCTATAAATTTCTAGATATTGAAGTCATATGATGTTATTCAATACTTCCTTCTCTAGAATAGAGTTTATCAAGCAAACCATTCAGTGAATATGGCGGAGGATGAAAGGAGTACAGAATTAAGTCATTCACAACTAAATGCAGGAGATGAATATTTTGAATTATGCTGCACTCCTTGCAGTAAAGGAAAGTTAAACAAACAAGCTACAAAATATTGTGTAAACTGTAAGGAATACTTTTGTGTTTCTTGTGTGAAAAATCACAACAGTTTTAAAGCGTTGTCTGGACATGTTTTGGTGGATGCAGAAGTCTCGAAAACTTCCACCAGTGGACCAGGAGGCAAAGTACTAGTGTTTCCCACTAAACTTTGCAAACAACATCCTGTAGAAGTGGTTAACATGTATTGTGCTGGTCATGACTCAGTGGGCTGTTCTGTGTGTTTCACACTGGATCACAAGTAAGTTACAAGGTTCTAATTAAAAGTCAATAATTGATTTTTTTTATTTATTTAGGGGGCACTTTCATTGTCTGGGGTAATTTTGGGGTCAATTAAGTCCTAACAAATAATCAAACAGCTAGTGTCAACATTTAACATGGTGGGGAAACCAGCACCTCTGACACCGCTGGTGCAACCGTGATTTTGATGTGCGGGCTTCTGGTAAAGGATGTGATCGCCGATTTTAACTGACAGAAAGGTAGGTGAGTAAACATTTTGGTTTCATCTTCTGTTTCTAGCCATTTAATTGAAAAAGGCCAAATGTGATACAGTGTAGGGATAATTCGTCCACACGCACAGAAAGTCTCAGAGAAAAATATGACAAAATGAACGAGCTATGACATTTCTCCTGCGAAAATTTACGTCAGGAATGAAGCTGATGTGGTGATAATCGCTTGTATCGTGTATAATGAAACATTTTAAACATTGTTTTTTAGTCATACGCAAGTGTCTTTATTTATTTATGACTCATGTAAAAAAATACTGATCAGATCTAAAGTTACTGGGAGATTTTGGCAAAAGTTTGATGATGCCGGGTGTGCAAGGCCGGTGCAGGAAGCGCGGATATTCGCAAATTTGCGTAGCCTGTTGGATTTATTTTATGATATGCGCAGCTAGTTAATATATATATGCAGCTAAGAAACATTTTATAAATGAATAAAGACACTTTCGTATGATTATGATTATTACCGCATCAGCTACATTCCTGACGTAACTTTTCGCAGGAGAAATGTCAAAGCTCGTTCATTTTGTCATATTTTTCTCTGAGACTTTCTGTGCGTGTGGACGAATTATCCCTACACTGTATCACATTCGGCCTTTTTCAATTAAATGGCTAGAAACAGAAGATGAAACCAAAATGTTTACTCACCTACCTTTCTGTCAGTTAAAATTGGCGATCACATCCTTTACCGAAAGCCCGCACATCAAAATCACGGTTGCACCAGCGGTGTCAGAGGTGCTGGTTTCCCCACCGTGATTTAATGATAAAAGACAATTGTTAGTCAAGTATTTCAATAAAATATCTTAACATTTGACAGTAAGCAAGCTGATTACTATAATTCTAATAATTCAGTTCAGTGTAATGAAAATCACCTTTCACCACGTTAAAGTCCCATAAGCTTATAAACTTATCGTTCGTAATAGTTTCTGTTTGTCCTATAACAGAGAAATCCGGTGTGTTTTCTTCCCTTGCACTACTTTATAGCCAAAAAAAAGTTTCTGAAACCACTATCATATTTTTTTCAATATCATTGAAATAAATACTATTTATAGAACAGCTGTGTTTTCCCGCAGTCAAGTTATGCACACATCGTAAAGTGACGTCACACGCTCTACATATTTCAAGTTTACAAAAACAAAAATCACAGTGAAATGAGTGTTTTTAGAAGAAAAAGGTCTCGTTTCATCGGTAATAATTATCTTGGGATAATATCAGCAATTGAATGTTTTTTGCATATTTTTATAACAAGAGGGCCATGATGGCCCTGTAAATGCTCACCAGGAAAAAAGGTCATTTGGAGACGAACATTGTTAAAATATTTCTACACGAGTCCAAGTAAAATCAAGTGACCCTAAGGTCAAGTCCAATTTTTACCCCGGGGCCATAATATGAACAAATTTGGAAGAGGTCTGCTAGAAAATACTACATTCAAAATATCTTAACTCTAGGCCTTGTGGTTTCGGAGAAGAGGATTTTTCAAATTTTACTATGTAAAATAGAATAAACCCCAGGGCAGGGCCAATTTCGACCCCGGGGCCATAATTTGAACAAACTTGGTAGAGGTCCACTAGACAATGCCACATACAAAATATCTTAGCTCTAGGACTTGTGGTTTTGGAGAAGAAGATTTTTTTAATTTCCTATATAAGTCTATATAAATTAAGTGACCCCCGGGGCGGGGCCAATTTTGACCCTAGGACAATAATTTGAACAAACTTGGTAGAGGTCCACTAGACAATGCTACACACCAAATATCAAAGCTCTAGGCCTTGTGGTTTCGGAGAAGAAGATTTTTTAAATTTCCTATATAAGTCTATATAAATTAAGTGCCCCCGGGGCGGGGCCAATTTTGACCCCAGGGCCATAATTTGAACAAACTTGGTAGAGGTCCACTAGACAATGCAACAAACAAAATATCTCAGCTCTAGGCCTTGCGGTTTCGGAGAAGAAGATTTTTTAAAATTTCCTATATAAGTCTATATAACTCAAGTGACCCCAAGGGCGGGGCCAATTTTGACCCTAGGGCAATAATTTTAACAAACTTGGTAGAGGTCCACTAGATTATGCTACACACCAAATATCAAAGCTCTAGGCTTTGAGATTTCAGAGAAGAAGATTTTTCAAATTTTCATATATAAAATAGAATAAACCCCAGGGCAGGGCCAATTTTGACCCCGGGGCCATAATTTGAACAAACTTAGTAGAGGTTCACTAGACAATGCCACATACAAAATATCTAAGCTCTAGGCCTTGCGGTTTTGGAGAGGAAGATTTTTTAAATTGTCCTATATAAGTCTATATAAATCAAGTGACCCCCAGGGCAGGGCCAATTTTGACCCTAGGGCAAAAATTTGAACAAACTTGGTAGAGGTCCACTGGAATATGCTACACACCAAAGATCAAAGCTCTAGGCGTTGTAGTTTTTGACAAAAAGATTTTTTCAATTTCCTATATAAGTCTATGTAAAATCAAGTTACCCCCGGGGCGGAGCCAATTTTGACCCCAGGGGAATAACTTTGTAGAGTTCCATTAGACAATGCTACATACCAAATATCTCAGCTCTAGGCACAAGAAGATTTTTTAAAGATTTTTCTATTTGTTGCCATAGCTACCAGAGTTTTTAATGAAATTTAATTTTTTGAACAACTTTGAAAGGGGACCACCCAAGGAACATTCCAGCAAAGTTTGGTTGCAATCGGCATAGCGGTATGGGAAGAGATGTTGTTTTAAGTAAATATGGACGCCACTTCACCACGAACGACGCACGATGGACGCTGAGCGATCACAAAAGCTCACCTTGAGCACATGCGTGCTCTGGTGAGCTAACAAAAAGCTAACGGGACTTTAAGCAGCTACTAAACATATAGCAACAGCTCCCAGGTTATCATAACAGAATGTTGCTATGTATAAATCAGGCAAATATCTAATTTCGTTAAAACTGATTATTAATAAACTCTTACCACATAAATCCAGGGTTATTTCTTATCACCAATATCCACACTTGATTCTATCTATCATGTTTTTTAAAAATGGATAATGCAAATTTACAGCCCGGTCCATCAAATTTACCAATTCATTCAAAGACCAGATCCGTGGATATTCCATTTCTCTATAATTTTCCAATCCTACCAATCATATAACAGGATATAATTTATATTGATACTATGAGAAATTATTTTTCAGGTCATGCAATGACATCCACTACATACCACAGTATGTACAGACCAACTTTCCTTCACAACAAATTCCTCAAATCAACAACAAATTAACAAAAGCTATCAAAGAAATGAAGGCACTTCAAAAACAGTATGAAAGTCTGGATGACAACGTACATGTACACAAGAGTAAAGCCAAATGTAAGAAAGAAATACAGAAATACAGAGATGACATCAACCAAATCCTTGACCAAATAGAAGCAACAACACTAGCAGAACTTGATGCCAGACATAAAGATACTAGACAGAAGAGAGATAATACAAAATACAACATAAATGGTGTACATAATGAACTAGTTAGGTTCAAATCTGAGATTGAATCAGACCAAAGTAATGACTCTCAGAAGTTTGTCATAGCTAAACTCAGTCAATGTATGATAAAGCACAGTCTAGAGTTACAATCAGAATTGCCTCATGACCACACCAGAGATCTTACATTTACCAGAAATACAAACATCATGAAATTCTTGTTGAGTATTGTTACACTAGGTATGCTGACACCACCAATGGTTCAAGACTCTACTCAATCAACAGTTACCACAAGTAGTAAACAACCACAACAAACACAGTCTACTGAAAGTTCAACTATATCTGATGATAGGAAAAACAAAACTGACTCTACAAGACAACAAGCCACATTGGAGCCACAGAAACATGATCTATATAAATTAGTAGATAAATCAGAGTACAACATACAAGAACAAGATGACAAGACGAAATGCGATATATCTTCATCCTGTATTTTAGATAATGGTGACATCTTGTTAATTGATTATGATAATTACAAGTTAAAATTAGTTGATGGTAGAACATATAGAGTCAGGTCATCATTAACATTGAATACTAGACCATGGTCAGTATGTAGAGTGAGTAGTACAGAAGTAGTAGTATGTCTGGGTTATAATAAAGCAATACAGTTTGTGTCTATCAGTGATAAACTTGTAACAACACGTTCACTAAGTATGAAACATGAATGTAGATGTATGACTGTCATCAGAGATAACATGTATGTATGTGATGGTACAACTCTCTATATCTATACATTGAATGGTAAACTAATAAAGACTACCACTACAGACAAACAAGGATATGAAATATTCTCAAGTATCTGTTATAATACTGTGAGTGATGATGAGAAGATGATTCATTTAACTGACTACAATAAAGTAGTGATTACATTGGATACTGATGGTAATGTTGTATGGAGATATTCTGGTATAGAACTAGATAATGCAAGTGGAGTGTGTACTGATGGTACTGGTAATGTGTTTGTATGTGGTTATAAGTCATATAATGTAATACAACTAGGACCAGGTGGACAATATATAGGAGAGATTGTTACTAGCAGTGACAGAGTGATGTGTCCATGTACAGTATGTTATGATAGAAACAACCACAAACTCATTGTAGGAATGGCTAACAGGAATACAATTTTAGTATTTACTGTAAAGTAACAAAAACTACAGATGTCACACAGTGATACAATTGAAGTAACAAAATACAGATAGTATTTATCACACAGTGATAAAGTACTTCCTGTTAAGTATCAGATTCTGTATACATTCACACAGTGTTTTTGACAATAAAAACTGTACATTCAAACTGTTAAAAGAAACATATTTTATTTACATAGCAAACAAAATAACTCATTATCAATATATAATTATGTGTTGTATAATATTTAAGTATGATTGTGTAACCAAGAAAAAATGATTGAAAAAAAAGTTTTTATTGTCATCTGTGAAGATATCAAATTGTATTATTGGAAGATGAGATTTTTCACTGCATTTTTTTCTAGAACTCTTTTTTTTATTTATATAATTATGGTTTTTTTTAATATATATGCAATTTGCTAATAACATATAAAATAAAAACAGTCAAAATTGTGTAAGCAGCCACTTCTGAAAAAAATGGCCACACTGTGAATAAATAACCATTCTTTTAAAAACTGTCAGTGAATTATTTAGAAAAAAAAATAACCACTAATAAAGGCTATCTGTCAATAAAGGCCACATTACATCTTTCTGAAGGGTGGCCTTTGTTCACAGGTTTGACTGTACATGAATGTGCTAATAGGTTGTAAATTTATACGATATTTCAAACTTAATAAACAGATATATACCGGCAGTATTGTTGTTAAATATTACTATTATTTGTTTCACCAAAAAAATGTTACTTTAAGCAAACATACTCCAATAAATGTATCTTCCGTAAATTATAACCTCTACCCACAATTTCAGAGTTAGACATAAATAACACCCCAACTTATATTTTATTGGGCAATATTTGTAAGTTCATTTGACCTCGTTTTGATAGTTTTCAGTTTCAACTTCTGTCTCATGGTCCACATAATATGCTGCAATTAATTCTATTTTAAACCTATCCAGTAGTTTTTATTATTTAAAATGAAACAGAAAACATAACATAGACATCAAAACATTAAAATGAAAATAACATCAATTTATGCTATGAAACTTTTCAAGATTTTCATAAAGATGTAACAACAATTCTAGACAAATTTAATATGGAATGTATACAGAAACAATATGAAAACACATTTTAGACTGAACACAAGTCACAGTATACAGCCTTACCATTGGTCAATATCAACCATGTGATATAAATCAACCAATCAAATACTTTGCTTTTGAGGCATGCATGAATGATTTTAAATTTGAAATTTAGGAACTATTTGTCTCTGACAAGAGTAAAATCAAGGGAAACAACTGCAGAAGTACTATTACAGTATTTCACCAAGAGTTATCTTTAAGTGTTATTTATGAATTTCTTTTGTTTTTGTTTGTTTATTTTGAGTTTTACACCCCTTTCAAAAATCATATGCAGCAGACAGTTCACCTAACCATTGTTCCTGGGAAGAACCAGTACTAGACTCCCATCCTCCATAAGCAACTTCCTTCTTTGTCATATAAAGAGACATGGTCAGTAGCTGAGCTCGAACCCATGACCTTCTACCAGTGAGAGGTTACAGTGATTTGAAGTCAGCGACCTTAACTACTCGACCACAGAGGTGGATGTTATAAATTTGTAGGTTTTGAAGTCACATGATGTAATTCAATACTTCCTTCTAATTTAACAGTTGTGTTTATCAAACAAATCATTCAGTGAAGATGGCGGAGAAGAATAGTAGTACGAAGTTAACTCATTCACAACAAAATGCAGGAGATGAATATACAATATCATGCTGTACACCATGCAGTAATGGAAAGTTAAACAAGCAAGCTACAAAATATTGTGTTAATTGCAGGGAATACTATTGTGTAATTTGTGTGTACAAGCACAACAACTTTAAGGTGCTCTCTGGACATGTTTTGGTGGATGCAAACGTTTCTAAACCTCCCAGAGGACCAGGAGACAAAGTTCAAGACTTTCCTACTGAACTTTGCAAACATCATCCTGTAGAAGTGGTTGATATGTATTGTGCTGGTCATGACTCAGTGGGCTGTTCTGTGTGTTTCACACTTGATCACAAGTAAGTAACAAGGTTTTTTCTTCCATAAGTTCTAAATAAAAGGGCATGGCGAGAATTAGATTTTTTTTTAGTCAGTTTCAATGTTTGAGGTCATTTTTGGGGTTTAATTAGGTACTAACAAATTATCAAACTGCCGTTAGAATTTGATGATCAAAGATAACTGTTTGTGAAGTATTTTAATATAATATCTGAACATTTAATATTAAGCAAGCTAATTGTTATTATTCAGTTCAGTTCAGTGTAATGAAAAGCACCTTTCACAATCAAACATATATAGCCAACAGCTCCCACATTCAGATACTTACATAATCTAAATGGCACATTTTCAATAGTCTGTCGGGCTTAAAGGGTGCAACTGTCGATACCTAATACCTTTATGCGTAATTCATCTTTTGCTTACTATGATTTGCTTTCCGTAAGTTATTTGAGACTGGATTAACAAATGCAGTTCAAGTGGTACCTGCTTTAGGGCCCCATCCTGACACAGGCTGGATTGAACATAGATACATAGTTATTTTTAAATATCTCTTCACCTAATTCTATCTATCATGTTTTTAAACTAGACATAATAATGGACAATTTGAATTTACAGCTCTGGTCCATCAAATTTACCAATACAGTTCAAGACCAGATCAGTTGATATTCCATTATTTAATTCTCTATAACTCTTCAATTTCTACTAATCAGATCATAACAGGACTTACAATATGATACTAACTATAAGAAATTATATTTCAGGTCATGTGATGCCATCCACTACATACCACAGTATGTACAGGCCAACTTTCCTCCACAACAAATTCATCAAATCAACAACAAATTAACAAAAGCTATCAAGAAAATGAAGTCACTTCTAAAAGAACACGAAAGTCTGCATGACAAATGTAAGAAAGAAATACAGCAATACAGAGATGAAATCAACAGAATCCTTGACCAAATAGAAGCAGCAACACTGGCAGAACTTGATGTTAGACATAAAGATACTAGACAGAAGATAGATAATACAAAACATAACATAGATGGTGTACATGATGAGCTAGTTAGGTTCAAATCTGAGATTGAATCAGATCAAAGTAATGACTCTCAGAAGTTTGTCATAGCTAAACTCAGTCAATGTTTGTTACAGCAAGGTCAAGAGTTACAATCAGAATTACCTCATGACCACACCAGAGAACTCAAATTTACCAGGAATACAGACATCATGGCGTTCTTGGTGAGTACTGTTACATTAGGAATGTTGACACTCCCAATGGTGCAAGACTCTACTCAATTAACTGTTACCACAAGTGGGAAACAACAGCAACAAACACAATCTACTGAAAATTCCTCAGCATCAGGTCATAGGAAAAGCAACAAATACTTTACGAGACCAAAAGCTACAATGAAAACAAAGAAACATGATCTTTGTAAAATAGTAGATATATCAGAGTACAACATAAAGGAACCAGATGACAAGATAAGATGTGATATATTTTCATCCTGCATTTTAGATAATGGAGACATCTTGTTGGCTGATAATAATAATTTCAAGTTAAAATTAGTTGATGGTAGGACATATAGAGTCAGATCATCATTAAAACTGGATGCAAAGCCATGGTCAGTATGTAGAGTGAGTAGTACAGAAGCAGCAGTATGTCTATTTGAGAAAACAATACAATTTATATCTACATTTGATAAACTTGTGCCGACACGTTCTCTTAGTATGGATCATCACTTTGGCTGTATGTCAGTCACCAGAGATAAGATGTATGCATGTGATGATACAACTATATATATCTACACATTGACAGGTACACTAATTAAGACTATGACTAGGGACAAACAAGGACATAAAATACTCCGAAATATCAATGATATTACCGTGAGAGATGATGAGATGATGATTCATGTAGCTGACGGGAATATAGGTGTGATAACATTGGATACTGATGGTCATGTTGTATGCAAATATTCCAGTAAAAAACTAGACAGAGCACGTGGGGTGTGTATTGATGGTGCTGGTAATGTGATTGTATGTGGTAATGAGTCACATAATGTAATACAACTAGGACCAGGTGGACAATATATAGGAGAGATTGTTACTAAAAGTGATGGTGTGACAAAGCCATGTACAGTGTGTTATGATAGTAACAACCACACACTGATTGTAGGAATGGATAACAGCAATACAATTAAAGTATTTATTGTCGATCAACAAACTATAGATGTCACACAGTGATAAAATTAAAGTATGTACTGTAAAGTAACAAACTAAAGATGTCACACAATGATACAATTAAAGGGGCATGCCCTGGAACTGCTGCATCTTGGTTTTCATACACCAAAAATGCGTTCATCAAATGTAAAACCGATTATTACCAAACAGTCAAAGAAGAATGTGCATTCAAATATGACTCTACAACGCACACGTCTGTGTGATTGATAGGATAAAATTGATATCGCAAAATGAACATAGCATGAGCAATACTTACCATTTCACTGTTTGTTGACATTTTTTCCACTATGTTTTCGGTTTTGACATATACCGAAAGGGTCTAGTTGTGAAAATGACAAATACTTTCTGAAGCCGAAATCGGCAGGTTTGGTAAATCTTGAAATGCGTATTTTTAGTAAACTAGCGGGATATTTAGTAAATATTTTACAGGGATATGATTAATTCATTTAGGCATCAAAATGATACCAATTTGATTGCTATTCGAGATGCTTCAGTTCCAGGGCATGCCTCTTTCTGTAAAGTAACAAAGTATCAAGATGTCAATATATACAGTCAAACTTGAGTTAGCAGCCAATTCTGAAAAAATGCCACCCTGTGAATTATTTAGAAACAAAATGACCTCTAAATGACCTCTGAATAAAGGCCATCTGCCAATGAAGGCCACATTACATCTTTCCAAAGGGTGGCCTTTGTTCACAGGTTTGACTGTACCTTTATGTGCTAACAGGTTGTAAATATGATATTTCAAACATTACTGAACTTAATAAACAGGTATTGTAAAGTTATATATATATAAATGTTAATTTTTTTTTTCTTACTATAAATTTTACTTTGGCATATACATTATGATATTACTAGTACATACATATCTTGTAATATTGTAAAGAATACAGTCTTCAAATTAGTTTTAGAGGGTTTTCTTCATAAAGAATATAGTTGGGCAACCTGTCACAAAAAATTAATTCAAAGAATGAGAATATTGTATGATTTGTGTTATATACAATTACATACATTTGCTTCAACATTTAAATATTTTAGTGAACTTATTCAAGTTATTGTTTATGTGAAAAGAGGCCGCTTGTGCCAATGAGGTTCCTGTTTCACAAATCTGAGTATATGGCCTTACCATTGACCAATATATCAAGTCTGTTTGGCTTTTAATGGAAATCAAACTTGATCTGTATTTAATTATCATAAACCTTCATGTAAGATATGATACCAATCCATGAAATATTTCTCGAGTTACCGAATCAAAATTTGAACGGACAGACGCATGGATGGGGGGTAACATTTTATGCCCTTCCGCCATTTCTTGTGGCGGTGACATGAAAAATTATCGATTGTCGCCGACTTTGGGATGATACGATTAGTTTACAATTCTTAGCAATAATTTGCACAAAACTACCCATCCAGCAGTTTTCTTCATGTAAAACTAAACAGAAAACATCATTTACACATCAATACATTCTATAAAAAAATATTTCAAATTTAATATTAATTTATGCTGTGAAACTTATCAAGATGTAACAGCAGATTGTTCATGTTTATTTACAGAAATATATTTGAGAAATGTAGGAGGAGTTGCAAACGAAAGAGTATTTTTCTACATACATGTATTACATAATTATATGCACAAAATAAACAAAGGACCACAATTCTGACAAAAATTATAATAAAACCTTGACAATAAGCATTAAGTAACTTGATAACAATAGTTCTATGAAAGTTTGATCAAAATCCCTTGAGAAAAGATGCAAACACGAGTATTTTTCAAGTACAAATGTACAATCACACAAAATAAACAAAGGGCCATAATTCCGTCAAAAATGATCAAATCACAAAACCAGGAATACATCTGGGTTTCTTGGTGACATTAGTCTGTGAAAGTTTCGTAAAAATCCCATGAGAAATGTAGTAGAAGTATCCTAGAAAAAAATTAGAAATTGTTTAAAACGCAATGACCAGATGCCCTTGACCTTTGAACTACTGTTCTAAAAATGCACAGGTCCTGTAGAGGTTGTCATGAATAACTAACATGTGAATTTCGATGATTGTAGGTTTTGATTTTATAGGCAAGGTTAAAGTTTGGTACAAACAGACACAACAAGAGCTGTCCAAAGACAGCGCGCTCGACTATGTAAGTCTTCAGTGTAATAAAAGGCTTGATAGAGGAGAACAAGACGCTGCGTTCAATAAACGCATATGCCCCCGGTGGCATGCTTGTGAAGCAATAGCCCATTTGAACAATGTCAAGGTCAAAGTTATGAAAAAGTTATTTTATGGGAAACAACTACAACATTCCAACCAATTATAAACTTCAAGGTATTGAAATCATATGATGTACCAGTAATTCAATACTTCCTTTTCAACCATCCTATTTATCAAGCATGTCATTCAGCAAATATGGCCAAGCAGGACAGGAGAACAAAATTAACTTATTCACAAATAAACCCAGGAGAATCAGATGAATATTTTGAATTACGCTGTACTCAATGCAGTAAAGGAAAGTTACACAAACAAGCTACAAAATATTGTGCTAACTGTAAGGAATACTTTTGTGTTTCTTGTTTGAAAAATCACAATAGTTTTAAGGTGTTGTCTGGACATGTTTTGGTGGAGGCCGAAGTTCAAGTCCTTCCCACTGAACTTTGCAAACAGCATCATTTGGAAGTGATTAACATGTATTGTGCTGGTCATGACTCGGTGGGCTGTTCTGTGTGTTTCGCACTTGATCATAAGTAAGTAACAAGGTTTTTTCTTCCATAAGTTCTAAATACGAGGTAAATAATTGAATAAAATGTTTTTCTTTATGGTCACTTTCAATGTTTGAGGTCATTTTGGGGTTAATTAAGTCCTAACAAATGATCAAACTGACAGCCGTCAACATTTTATTATAAAAGATAATTGTTAGTCAAGTATTTCAAAATGTCTAAACAAGCTCATTACTATCAGAAGGGCTCAGCGCAACACAGTCGTAACTTGTTCTTATTTCAATATGAGTTACGACACTATTGCGTTGAACCCTCGATCATTCAGTTCAGTTCAGTGTAATTAAAAACACCATTCATCACGTTCAGCAACTATCAAACATATAGCCAACAGGAATGTTCAGTCTGGACTAAAAATAGAAATCAATATAGTTACAATCCTGGCAATGAAATAAAAATATGTGCAGAGTTTAATTGTACTGTACGTATTTGTTTTTCTTTATTATTCGCCTTTTTGATTCAATATTGAAATGGTTCAGCATAACTTACTTGCTTTCTCCATATCAATATGGAGAAGCTTTAATTAACTCGATTAACACTAGAATAAGCATTCAGGAACGTTAATTAAACATGTCAGTTTTCGTAATACATTTTCGCGACCCTGTTGAAATTACGAAATGTTTACTGATACAATAATGCGTCTGGGGGCATGAATATCAGTTAAGAAAGATAAGAACATAAAGGTTTTCTCCTAGACAATGAAAATTCACAAGGGGATGGATATTTTCAATGGTGACATCTTACATTCGTTTTTTTTCCGGGGGGGGGGGGGGGGATTCGATAAAATCAGGGGGGGGAATCGGGACCGATTCAGATTTCAATTTTTTATGTGCCCTGATAATAATGGATAATAGCAGTCATGGCGAAAGCCGTCGGACCATCGGACATGGCCGAAGAGTGTCCATTTTGAAGAGTTTCGTCGGTCCAAAAAGTCCGACGATGTTTCTGCAGAAATCGCCGAACATTGTGTTTATTTTCGTGTGTCTTAAGTGATTATCACGCATATTTTTATCTTGGTACTTTCATTTTACAAATCGATGTGTAGAGATGAAGTCAAAACATCGCCGAATATAACTTATTATCATAATCATGAATAAACGCCCGCTGTACGGTCCGATTCAGGTATTTGATGGTCATTCGGAGACGTATCTTAGTTATTACGGAAAAAAACGTAGAAATAAAACAAAAATATTTCATGCTGTTGTGTGCATGTCTAGTTTTTGAATTGGTTACATGTAATGAATGAAATAAAATTTAAAACATAAGATATGTTACTCTTGAAGATGATTTCCTTTTTGTGCTTTTGTTTATAGAGTGTGTGTGTATCTTGGTACATATGTATTGACTTAGCAACAAAAATTATGTTCATTGATACATGGTATTTATTAATCAGAATAGTTAAAATAAATTATATGAAAATAGTAACACATAGAAATGATCACAATGAAGGCATATGGACACACTTAAAATTGATGCTGAAATAAAAGAAATTCAACCCTTTCCCATGTGCTAACTTTTTTCAAATTATCAGATGGACAAAAAATATTTTAGGCGTAAAAAAAAAATTGTTTGTTTCCGGTTTCCCGACCTACCCTAAAAATAAGCGCCGACCCTAAATCTTTTTATTAGACTCGAGTACCGATTTTTTCCTGTCATTCACTTTCCGGTATTTACTTGTGCGGTCTTTTCGTTCTTTGGGTTTATTTCGCCCCAGTATCGATCAGCCGCTTAAAACAGCCTACTTGATTATAGAGTGTATGCATGACCCTGATCTGTCAAGCATGGCTTTCGTTTTAGGCGTGAAAATTGAAAAGTGTCGCCACCATAAACTAGAAATCAACACTTTAAAGTCATACGGGAATTCCTTAACAGTTCTCGATGTGTTTCAAGCCAACCATATATGCGAAACTAACGTTAAAAGCGTTGAATTTTTGGCCTATGGATCGACCACAAGTGCATGTTCAAAGGAAAGTCGCACGTCTGTAAGTCCGGAATTATCAGTCGACGATGTTGCTGTATTAAATAGGGTAGTGAATTGAGTACAACAGTCATTTTAATATGGTTAATATTTGTCATAATATTGCATAGATTTAAATCTGATTATAACATTGAACTCAAAAACAACAGTATACTATTAAAAATCATCTTTATTGTTTCAATATGTTAAATAATAACATGACAATTCAAACATTTCAGTTCTTGTTTCTTTTGGGATTAACTTTGCACTCTTGTCACCTGTCAAATGTACCTAAGAGCAGTGTGTATGACTACACATGCATATATAAATATAGCAGTAGATTGGTTTTTCCTGATAAAAATATTTTGCAAAAAAAAAAAATTCCTACCTACCTACCCTATTTTTTCAGACCATGAAACCGGAAACAAACAATTTTTTTGGGGGGCCTTAGTAATATATTTTAAGAGATTGTAAATATATTTATTTATGATGTGAAGACCATGATTATACACATGTAAAATAAAATAAAAAGTGTCTTTAAAGGATATTGTTTTAAAAACCATCCCCTTTTCACTAGATTTTTTACTCTGGATTTTTTTTCGGTCTGACGGATTCTCATTCGGTCTGACAGATCCTGTAAGCCTGTCAGACCGAATGTCCTACTGAGCCCAAAATCCTTTCGCCATGACTGTAATAGGAATTAACAGCCTGACCCATCAATATTACCAATTCATTCCAAGACCAGATCAGTGGATAGTACATTTCCCTACACTTTTCAATTTCCACTAATCAGGTAACAGGACTTATAATGATACTAACTATGAGAAATAATTATTTTTCAGGTCATGTAATGACATCCATTACATACCAGAGTATGTACAGACGACCTTTCCTTCACAACAAGTTCGTCAAATCAACAATGAATTAACCAAAGCTATCAAAGAAATGAAGACACTTCAAAAACTACATGAAAGTCTGGATGACAACGTAGACAAGAGTAAATCCAAATGTAAGGAAGAAATACAGAAATACAGAGATGACATCAACCAAATCCTTGACCAAATAGAAGCAACAACACTAGCAGAACTTGATGCAAGACATAAATATACCAGACATGAGATAGATAATACAAAACATAACATAGATGCTGTACATGATGAACTAGTTAGGTTCAAATCTGAAATTGAGTCAGACCAAAGTAATGACTCTCAGAAGTTTGTCAAAGCTAAACTCAGTCAATGCATGATAAAACGAGGTCAAGAGTTACAATCAGAATTACTGGTACCCCATGACAACACAAGAGAACTCACATTTACCAGAAATACAGACGTCATGACATTCTTGTTGAGTATTGTTGCATTAGGAATGCTGACTCCACCAATGGTACAAGACTCCACTCATTCAACAGTTACAACAAGTGGGAAACAACCACAACAAACACAATCTAATGAAAGTTCTGCATCTGGTGATAGGAAAAACAAAACTGGTTCTACAAGACAAAAAGCTACAATGAAACCACAGAAACATGAACTTCGTAAAAAAGTAGATAAATCAAAGTACAACATACAAGAACAAGATGATGAAGAGACATGTGATATACAGTCATCATGTATTTTAGATAATGGTGACATCTTGTTGCTAGATAATAATAATGACAAGTTAAAATTAGTTGATGGTAGAACATATAGAGTCAGATCATCATTAACATTGGGTACTGTACCACAGTCAGTATGTAGAGTAACAAGTACAGAAGTAGCAGTATGTCTGTATGATGAAACAATACAGTTTGTGTCTACATGTGAGAAACTTGTACCAACACGTTTACGTAGTATGAAACATACCTGTAAATGTAAGACTGTCACAAGAGATAAGATCTATGTATGTGGTAATAAAACTCTCTTCATCTATAAATTGAATGGTAAATTAAAGAAGACTATCACTAAAGACAAACAAAAACATTATATATTCTCAAGTATCTGTGATATTACTGTGAGTGATGATGAGAAGATGATTCATGTAGCTGACATGGATAAAGGGGTGATAACATTGGATACTGATGGTAAAGTTGTATGGAGATATTCTGATAAAGACTTAAATAAAGCCCGTGGAGTGTGTACTGATGGTGCTGGTAATGTGATTGTATGTGGTTATTGGTCACATAATGTAATACAACTAGGACCAGGTGGACAATACATAGGAGAGATTGTTACTAGAAGTGATGGTGTGATACATCCATGGACAGTGTGTTATGATAGAAACAACCACAAACTCATTGTAGGAATGACTGACAGCAATACAATGAAAGTATTTACTGTAAAGTAACAAACAATAGATGACACACAGTGATACAATTAAAGCATTTACTGTAAACTATCAGCTTCTGTGTATATTCACAGTGTTGTTGACAATAAAAATCCACATACAACATGGTTCAATTTTTTAAAAGAAGCAGATTTTATTTATAGAACAAACAGAATAGCTCATTATCATTTATTTATATATTTATTGTATAATTTCATGTACATGTATAATAGTGTAACAAAGGAAAAAATGACTTAAAAAATGTTTTTATTGACATCAGTGATTATAATAACTTGTATTATTGGAAAGACTAGATGTTTTAGGTTGTGTTCTTTTTCTTGAAATCATTTTCTTATCAATACTCTGTTTTTATACATAAACATTGATTCCATTATATACTGTATCTTTTATCATTGATGTTATGTACTTGCATGTGTGTACTTTAAATCAAGACTACTTGGGGTCAAAAGAACTGCATAAAGTTGTAATTAGAATTTTACTTAATCAGACAATTGTATTCCTATATATTATAGCAGAAACACTATGTTTAAATTAATCCTGCTTATAAGCAATCAAAATAGAAATACAATAATTAGATCATAATTCCTATCCAAAAAGCTTTTATAATTAGCATTCCTTATGATATAATCATGTAGTATATGTTTCATTATGTATTTTAACTTATCATAATTTGCAAATAATCCAGAATATCTTAGCTTAACAATTATCACTTTTATATATATCTATGATAACTGTAACTATTAATTATGAATATAACTAATACATGACTGTGTAAAATGTACATTATTTTTTAGTTTGTATTTTTTCATATGGAAAGTATGCTACAAGTGACAAGTTTGTTTTAATATTTAATTAATATAATTAATACGGATGAAGATGTATCATAATAAAAGTGGGACAGTTCAAATTACTTTTAATCAAAATATGTATTTTTTAATATATATGCAATTTCTTAATAATAATATATAAAATTAATACAGTCAAACCTGTGTTAGCGACCACTTCTGAAAAATGGCCACCCTGTGAATAAATGGGCATTCTTTTTTTAAAAAACACCATTGATTATTTTGAACAAAATAACTTCTCAATAAAGGCCACCTGCCAATAAAGGCCACAATATGTCTTTCCAAAGAGTGGCCTTTGTTCACAGGTTTGACTGTACATTAATGTGCTAACAGGTTGTAAATATGATATTCCAAATTTAACTGAACTTAATAAACAGATATATAGTAATGTTGTTAAATGTTAATATTTTTTGTCTGACCAAAAAATGTTATTTTGGCATATTCATTATTTTATGACAAGAATACACATATCTTGTAAAATAATAAAGCATACTGTATGATTTGTGTTATATACATTTACATACATTTGCTTCAACATTTAAATATTGTTTATGTGAAAGAGGCCGCTTGTGCCAATGAGGTTCCTGTTTCACAAATCTGAGTATATGACCTTACCATTGACCAATGAATCAAGACTGTATGGCTTTTAACTTGATCTGTAATTTATTATCATTAACCTTCCTGTAAAATATGAAACCAATCCATGAAATATTTCTCAATTTATTGCTTCAAAATTTGAATGGACAGACGCACGGACTGGGTAACATTTTATGCAATTTCGAATGGCGGTGACATAAAAAATTATCGATAGTCGCCGACTTTGGGGTAGTCCGATTAGTTTTCAATTT
Organism: Lutraria lutraria; assembly: GCA_964023205.1. Taxonomy (NCBI): domain Eukaryota; kingdom Metazoa; phylum Mollusca; class Bivalvia; order Venerida; family Mactridae; genus Lutraria; species Lutraria lutraria. The sequence continues at coordinate 17,342,602 of OZ026849.1, forward strand.
TCAATGACAACTGGCACAAAATACCTATCCAGCAGTTTTCTTCATGTAAAACAAAACAGAAAACATGATTTACACAAATCAATAAATTCTAAAAGAAAATTTTTTTTTTATTTAATATCGTATGAAACTTGTCATGATTGTTCATGTTTATTAACAATTCTAGACATATTTAATGTAGAACGTTTCCTGAGACAGATTTCAAAACTTAAAAAACAAATTTCAGATTGAAGACCAGCCTCTATCATAGTCTTAGTCTCTTATTATTGCAATCATTATATTCCTTGTATTTTATTGTTCATGGTATGCGTATGAATGTCTATTTTGTATTATGCAACATGTACATTTAAGCAGAAGTAAACACTTATACAATAAACCCGGTAACTTAACAAAGATATCCATCTTTTTCTTTTCATTTTAAACAGGTGTGTTGTACATCATGAACTTGTTTTTATGCCAACTCAATGGTAAACCTCCAAAATGAAACAAACTGATTGTTTCAAAATTGTCTACAAAAGTCTTATTGCACAATTGTCTAAAGATACTTTACCTTCAAGGAAAATATTATTAACTTGTTAAATAAGTTATTAGGCTGAAAATGAAAAAATAGGTTTGTTTGGAGTGCTCCGACCCAGAATTTTAGCATTGTGGGTAGGTAGGTAGGGATTTTTTTTTACTATATATAGCAATCGTAAAAAAAAAAATTACCCCCCTCTAAAAAAAATGAATTTATTCTTTTGCTAGGATTTTTGTGGGTAGGTAGGAGCACTCCAAACAGACTTCTTTTTTTTCAGCCTTATACATTGTGTATATTTTACCATGCAAGATGTTTATTTCATCTATTCAACAAAGCCAATCTTTTGTTTTATACTTTAAACTGCCGGTATGAATGTCGCAAACTTTACTTTAAATAAAAAAATTACAATATTTATTATCATTGAAAGACTCATCAAATTATTTCTATTTATAAATCACTATACAAAAAGAAATATGTAACTATATTGATCAATATATCATGAAATCCTATTCAACTGCCTACTTTCTCAAATATTTATACAATGCAGACTCTTATTGAAATTCCAAACATTGAATTAACATATATGAGAGCTTAAACTAAACATACTATAATAATAAATGTCCCTTCCATGAATAATAGTCCCACCCATATTTTGAGAAATAGACATAAATAACACCCCACCCATATTTTATAACACATTGAGCTTCTAAGTTAATATTGGTAAGATAATTTAACCTCATTTTAATAGTTTCCAGTTTCAACTTCTGTCTCATGGTCCACATACATGTACTATGACAGGGATTTTTTTTAGTATTTTGGGAACATGACCCATATCCTTATGATTGGGTATTTCCGCAGTGTTTTGTTAAAAATTGGGAAAATATGTGTGACTGCAATTTTGCTATGTTTAAATGAACACAAACAATCACTGTCCATGATGGGAACTTTCAATCATTATAAGTCTATTACAGTTGTTTTTTTTGGGGGGGGGGGGGGTTGTTATTGGAAGTTTCAATTGGGGAATTTTTGTAAGTGAATTGGGAAAAAAATATACTATTTTCGTCTGTGAATATGACCCAATATCGGCTAAAAAATTATGTGGATAATTCTTTTTTCCAGCAGTTTTCTTCATTCAAAACATAACAGAAAACATGACATAGACATCAAGACATTCTATAAAAAAATATTTTTCATTCAACAGCAATTCATGCTTTGAAACTGTTCAAGATTTCCAGAAAAAAGTAACAGCAGAGTGTTTATTTTCATTTTCAATTCTAGACAATTTAATGTAGAAACTATCCTGAGATCGATTTCAACACTTAACTACAGCTTGGTCACAAGAGTGACTAATACCCCTGTCGATGCTTTGACACTAAGAATACAACAGTACACGATATGTTTAAGTTCAAGGGCACATAACTCTGGAATGAGAGGATCACTGAGCATGAAAATTGTGTCTTGCATATGTTAATTTCATAGTGATAATATATTTCAAGTTTCAATTCAATCCCTTAAACAAGAGGGCCATGATGGCCTTATAAATGCTCACCAGAAGAAAAGGTCATTTGGAGATGAACATTGTTGAAGTTCACTATACAAGTCCAAGTAAGATCAAGTGACCCATCTGGGCCGTTTTTTATCATTATATGACCAGATTTAAAAGAGGTCCATTAGACAAAGCTAGATACCAAATATCTTAGCTCTAGGCCTTGTGGTTTCAGAGAAGAAGATTTTTTTAATTTTCCTATATAAAATAGAATAAAGCCCAGGGCAGGGCTAATTTTGACCCCGGGGCCATACTTTGAACAAACTTGGTAGAGGTCCACTAGACAATGCCACATACAAAATATCTAAGCTCTAGGCCTTGCAGTTTCGGAGAAGAAGATTTTTTTAATTTTCCTATATAAGTTTTTATAAATCAAGGGACCCCCGGGGCGGGGCCAATTTTGACCCTAGGGCAATAATTTGAACAAACTTGGTAGAGGTCCACTAGACTATGCTACACACTAAATATCAAAGCTCTAGGCATTGTAGTTTTTGACAAGAAGATTTTTTAAATTTCCTATATAAGTCTATGTAAAATCAAGTTATACCCGGGGCGGAGCCAATTTTGACCCCAGGGGAATAATTTGAACAAACTTTGTAGAGTTCCATTAGACAATGCTACATACCAAATATCTCAGCTCTAGGCCCTGTGGTTTCAGACAAGAAGATTTTTTAAGTTTTTTCTATTTGTTGCCATGGCAACCAGAGTTTTTAATGAAATTTAATTTTTTGAACAATTTTGAAAGGGGACCACCCAAGGATCATTTCAGCAAAGTTTGGTTGCAATCGGAATAGCGGTGTAGGAGGAGATGTTGTTTTAAGTAAATATGGACGCCACTACACAACGAACGACGCACGATGGACGCAGGGCGATCACAAAAGCTCACCCTGAGCACATTCGTGCTCTGGTGAGCTAATAATATGGAAGTAGTGTGCTCCACAAACATGTGATATTGTATGCGGACAGACAGACGGACGGACCGACTGACTGACCGACCACCGCCCGACCGACCAACAGAGAAACTTCAATATACCTTGCGGGGGTATAAAAACAAATTTCAGATTGAAGGCCTTTCACAGTATACAGCCTTACCATTGATCTAAATCAACCAATCAAATATTCCAGTTTTGAGACATGTATGAATGACTTTACATTTGAGCTTTAGAAATTAGTTGTCTCTGAAAGAGTTACATCAAGGGAAACAAATGCAGAAGTACTATTACAGCATTTCACCAACAGTTATCTCTGAAGTGTTATTTATGAATTTCTTTTGTTTTTGTTTGAGTTGTACACCCCTTTCAAAAGTCAATGTCATATGAGGCGGACAGTTCACCTAACCATCGTTCCTGAGAAGAACCAGTACTTCCTCCGTAAGCAACTGCCTACTTTCTCACATTTAGAGACATTATCAGTAGCTGGGCTCGAACCCATGGCCTTCTATCAGTGAGAGGTTACAGTGATTTGAAGTCAGCAACCTTAACCACTCGACCATGGAGGCAGGTCTTATAAATTTGTAGGTATTGAAGTCATATGATGTAATTCAATACTTCCTTCTCTAGAATAGAGTTTATCAAGCAAACCATTCAGCGAACATGGCGGAGGATGAAAGAAGTACAGATTTAAGTCATTCACAACTAAATGCAGGAGATGAATATTTTGAATTATGCTGCACTCCTTGCAGTAAAGGAAAGTTAAACAAACAAGCTACAAAATATTGTGTAAGCTGTAAAGAATACTTTTGTGTAATTTGTGTGTACAGTCATAATAGTTTTAAGGCGTTGTCTCGACATGTTTTGGTGGATGCTGAAGTCTCTAAACCTTCCACTTGTGGACAAGGAGGCAAAGTTCAAGTCCTTCCCACTGAAGTTTGCAAACATCATCGTTTGGAAGTGGTTAACATGTATTGTGCAGGTCATGACTCAGTGGGCTGTTCTGTTTGTTTCACACTTCATCACAAGTAAGTAACATTTGGTGATCAAATGGGATCATTCAGACGCTTGATTTTATTGATCATGATCAAAATCGATCACTCAGACGCTTATTTTTTTCCCCACAAGTTCTTATTAGAGGGTCATTATTAGGATTGAATGTTTTTATTTAGGTGTCAATTTCAATATTTCATTTTAGGGTTTAAGGATAATAGACCCTAATACAAACTTCAATGTTTGTTTGTTTCATCGGGTTTAACGCCATTTTCAACATTATTTCAGTCATACTGTGGCAGGCAGTTATCCTAACCAGCTTCCCTGGACTTCATTTAGGTCTTAACCAGTACTTACCACATTCTATCCGTAAGCTTCTGCCAAGCTACCCCACATAATTCAGAGGTGGAGGACAATTTAACATAGGATGTAATATCATCAATCAAATTTGTCACGGACAGTGTGAGCCTCGCCCGGGGTTCGAATTCACGACCTCTCGATCAGTAGACAAATGCTCTTACCACTGAGCTAGCCGGGCGGGCTCAAACTTTTATGACTAATGAACAAAAGTTAGAAGTACTCTCCCTTTTCTATAATTAAGTAGCATTTTTAATTTCAAATTTACAAATTCCAAAATTAACAATTCAGAAAAAGCTAGTGAATGATTTATAAATGATACATTCTATATATATTCAATAGATCAGTTGACAGCTCCATTTCACTATAACTATGAAATTGTTACCTATCGCTTTTTTTCATGAGTTGGGGAGTAGCCTGTAGCCTTTTTCTAGGGGAAAAAACATGTGGCATATTGGCAAAAAGGGGGTAAATTAAAACACCTTTTTTATTGTACATAATTATATAAGTCCATGCCGGAAATAAAAATGAGCAATGCCTTAAAACACTGCACTTGAATAAACATTTGATACAGGTACAGTTCACATTATTCTGTTTCACACCAACAGTCAATTCTGATTTTATTGGAAAGACATTATAATAGTTTTATGACAGAAACACTCCATTACCCAGTAGTCAGATTTTTATACGCGAAAATGACAGAAAAAGCACGATCTTGCAAGTGTTTCAGATGACCAGGCCAAGAGACACTCCTGACATGAGCAAAACTAAATTTCCAAATAAATCGATGCAATATGATCATCAAATCGTTGCAAAAGAAGTTTTTAGAATGAAATACAATATAGTCAGTTACGTTAATCCAATACAGACATCGAAATTATGCTGACCAATTGGTCATTTGATGCATGTTTACTCATTATCTGATCGGTCTATTTGTCACACGCTGATGTAAATCTACTTCTCCGCATAGGTATTTGCTCCACCCACTACATCAAACAAGAGGGCCATGATGGCCTTATAAATGCTCACCAGGAGAAAAGGTCATTTGGAGATTAACATTGTTGAAGTTTTCTATACAAGTCTAAGTAAGATCAAGTGACCGATCTGGGCCGTTTTTTATCCCATGGCCATTATATGAACAGATTTAAAAGAGGTCCATTAGACAAAGCTATATACCAAATATCTTAGCTCTAGGCCTTGTGGTTTCGGAGAAGAAGATTTTTTAAAATTTTCCTATATAAAATAGAATAAACCCCAGGGCAGGGCTAATTTCGACCCCGGGGCCATAATTTGAACAAACTTGGTAGAGGTCCACTAGACAATGCAACATACAAAATATCTAAGCTCTAGGCCTTGCGGTTTCGGAGAAGAAGATTTTTTAAATTTTCCTATATAAGTCTATATAAATCAAGTGACCCCCGGGGCGGGGCCAATTTTGACCCTAGGGCAATAATTTGAACAAACTTGGTAGAGGTCCACTAGACAATGCTACATACCAAATATCTTAGCTCTAGGCCTTGTGGTTTCGGAGAAGAAGATTTTTTAAATTTTCCTATATAAAATAGAATAAACCCCAGGGCAGAGCCAATTTTGACCCTAGGGCAATAATTTGAACAAACTTGGTAGAGGTCCACTAGATAATGCTACATACCAAATATCTTAGCTCTAGGCCTTGTGGTTTCGGAGAAGAAGATTTTTTTAATTTTCCTATATAAGTCTATATAAATCAAGTGACCCCCGGGGCGGGGCCAATTTTGACCCTAGGGCAATAATTTGAACAAACTTGGTAGAGGTCCACTAGACAATGCTACATACCAAATATCTTAGCTCTAGGCCTTGTGGTTTCGGAGAAGAAGATTTTTTAAATTTTCCTATATAAAATAGAATAAACCCCTGGGCAGAGCCAATTTTGACCCTAGGGCAATAATTTGAACAAATTTGGTAGAGGTCCACTAGATAATGCTACATACCAAATATCTTAGCTCTAGGCCATGTGGTTTCGGGGAAGAAGATTTTTTAAATTTTCCTATATAAGTCTATATAAATCAAGTGACCCCCGGGGCGGGGCCAATTTTGACCCTAGGGCAATAATTTGAACAAACTTGGTAGAGGTCCACTAGACAATGCTACATACCAAATATCTTAGCTCTAGGCCTTGTGGTTTCGGAGAAGAAGATTTTTTAAATTTTCCTATATAAGTCTATTTAAATCAAGTGACCCCCGGGGCGGGGCCAATTTTGACCCTAGGGCAATAATTTGAACAAACTTGGTAGAGGTCCACTAGACAATGCTACATACCAAATATCTTAGCTCTAGGCCTTGTGGTTTCGGAGAAGAAGATTTTTTAAATTTTCCTATATAAGTCTATATATAAATCAAGTGACCCCCGGGGCGGGGCCAATTTTGACCCTAGGGCAATAATTTGAACAAACTTGGTAGAGGTCCACTAGACTATGCTACACACCAAATATCAAAGCTCTAGGCATTGTAGTTTTTGACAAGAAGATTTTTTAAATTTCCTATATAAGTCTATATATAAATCAAGTGACCCCCGGGGCGGGGCCAATTTTGACCCTAGGGCAATAATTTGAACAAACTTGGTAGAGGTCCACTAGACAATGCTACATACCAAATATCTTAGCTCTAGGTCTTGTGGTTTCGGAGAAGAAGATTTTTTAAATTTTCCTATATAAAATAGAATAAACCCCAGGGCAGAGCCAATTTTGACCCTAGGGCAATAATTTGAACAAACTTGGTAGAGGTCCACTAGATAATGCTACATACCAAATATCTTAGCTCTAGGCCTTGTGGTTTCGGAGAAGAAGATTTTTTAAATTTTCCTATATAAGTCTATATAAATCAAGTGACCCCCGGGGCGGGGCCAATTTTGACCCTAGGGCAATAATTTGAACAAACTTGGTAGAGGTCCACTAGACAATGCTACATACCAAATATCTTAGCTCTAGGCCTTGTGGTTTCGGAGAAGAAGATTTTTTAAATTTTCCTATATAAAATAGAATAAACCCCAGGGCAGAGCCAATTTTGACCCTAGGGCAATAATTTGAACAAACTTGGTAGAGGTCCACTAGATAATGCTACATACCAAATATCTTAGCTCTAGGCCTTGTGGTTTCGGAGAAGAAGATTTTTTAAATTTTCCTATATAAAATAGAATAAACCCCAGGGCAGAGCCAATTTTGACCCTAGGGCAATAATTTGAACAAATTTGGTAGAGGTCCACTAGATAATGCTACATACCAAATATCTTAGCTCTAGGCCATGTGGTTTCGGGGAAGAAGATTTTTTAAATTTTCCTATATAAGTCTATATAAATCAAGTGACCCCCGGGGCGGGGCCAATTTTGACCCTAGGGCAATAATTTGAACAAACTTGGTAGAGGTCCACTAGACAATGCTACATACCAAATATCTTAGCTCTAGGCCTTGTGGTTTCGGAGAAGAAGATTTTTTAAATTTTCCTATATAAGTCTATTTAAATCAAGTGACCCCCGGGGCGGGGCCAATTTTGACCCTAGGGCAATAATTTGAACAAACTTGGTAGAGGTCCACTAGACAATGCTACATACCAAATATCTTAGCTCTAGGCCTTGTGGTTTCGGAGAAGAAGATTTTTTAAATTTTCCTATATAAGTCTATATATAAATCAAGTGACCCCCGGGGCGGGGCCAATTTTGACCCTAGGGCAATAATTTGAACAAACTTGGTAGAGGTCCACTAGACTATGCTACACACCAAATATCAAAGCTCTAGGCATTGTAGTTTTTGACAAGAAGATTTTTTAAATTTCCTATATAAGTCTATGTAAAATCAAGTTACCCCCGGGGTGGAGCCAATTTTGACCCCAGGGTAATAATTTGAACAAACTATGTAGAGTTCCATTAGACAATGCTACATACCAAATATCTCAGCTCTAGGCCCTGTGGTTTCAGACAAGAAGATTGTTTAAGTTTTCTCTATTTGTTGCCATAGCAACCAGAATTTTTAATGAAATTTAATTTTTTGAACAACTTTGAAAGGGGACCACCCAAGGATCATTCCAGCAAAGTTTGGTTGCAATCGGCATAGCGGTGTAGGAGGAGATGTTGTTTTAAGTAAACATGGACGCCACGAAATCGTTACGACGCACGATGGACGCAGGGCGATCACAAAAGCTCACCCTGAGCACATTCGTGCTCTGGTGGGCTAAAAATGCATGCCCATTGGGTGAGCCTTCCGCATTCATCATTTTAACTCCGCCCGCAACAGTTACAGTTCGCAGAAAGTGATCCCACGAGGCCGTTTCAATCACGGAATATCGGCAAATTATAACCGTTGCGGTAATTTAAACCAATTGTATTTCTGGTTTTGATTTCATCATATTAGATGTTTACATATTTTTCACTTCAATCTTGTGGGGAAAAAGGCTTTTGAAAGGGGAAAAAATTATAACTTTTTGGGGAAAAAAGACACATATTTTGCTTGGGGAAGGCGCCATTTAACAGCGTCTCTTAAAGAAGGAAAACAAGGTGTGTGAACATAAGAAATTATTTTTCAGGTCATGTGATGACATCCATTACATACCACAGTATGTACAGACCAACTTACCTTCCGAACAACTTTGTCAAATCAACAACAAAATAACAAAAGCTATCAAAGAAATGAAGACACTTCAAAAACTACATGAAAGTCTGGATGACAACGTACACAAGAGTAAAGCCAAATGTAAGAAAGAAATACAGAAATATAGAGATGACATCAACCAAATCCTTGACCAAATAGAAGCAACAACACTAGCAGAACTTGATGCTAGACATAAATATACCAGACAGAAGATAGATAATACAAAACATAACATAGATGGTGTACACGATGAACTAGTTAGGTTCAAATCTGAGATGGAGTCAGACCAAAGTAATGACTCTCAGAAGTTTGTCATAGCTAAACTCAGTCAATGTATGATACAGCGCGGTCAAGAGTTACAATCAGAATTACCTCATGACCACACCACAGAACTCATATTTACCAGGAATACAGACATCATCAAATTCTTGTTGAGTATTGCTTCATTAGGAATACTGACTCCACCAATGACACAAGTCTCTACTCAATCAACAGATACCACAAGTGGGAAACAACCACAACAAACACAATCTACTGAAAGTTCATCAGCATCTGGTGATAAGAAAAACAATACTGGTTCAACAAGTCGACAATGCACAATGAAACCACAGAAACATGGGCTTTATAAAAAAGTAGATGAATCAGAGTACAGCATACAAGAACAAGATGATGAAGAGACATGTGATATACAGTCATCATGTATTTTAGATAATGGTGACATCTTGTTGCTTGATAACAATAATGACAAGTTAAAATTAGTTGATGGTAGAACATATAGAGTCAGATCATCATTAACATTAGATACTACACCAAGGTCAGTATGTAGAGTGAGTAGCACAGAAGTAGCAGTATGTCTGTGTAAAAACACAATACAGTTTGTATCCACATATGATAAACTTGTACCAACACGTTCACTTAGTATAAAGCATGGCTGTAGATGTATGGCTGTAATCAAAGATAAGATGTATGTATGTGATGATACAACTATATATATCCATACATGGAATGGTAAACTAAGGAAGACCATCACTACAGACAAACAAGGACATAAAATATTCTCAACTATTTATGATATTACTGTGAGTGATGATGAGAAGATGATTCATGTAGCTGACAGGGATAAAGGTGTGATGACATTGGATACTGATGGTAAAGTTGTATGGAGATATTCTGGAACACAAATAGTTACAGCATGTGGAGTGTGCACTGATGGTGCTGGTAATGTGATTGCATGTGGTTATAGGTCAAGAAATGTAATACAACTAGGACCAGGTGGACAATATATAAGAGAGATTGTTACTAAAAGTGATGGTGTGAAGCAACCATATACAGTGTGTTATAATAGAAACAAACACAAACTGATTGTAGGAATAGCTGGCAGCAATACAATTAAAGTATTTACAATAAAATAGCAAACTACAGAATGATGTCACACAGTGAATGAGTGATACAATTGAAGTATTTACTGTAAATTAACAAACTACAGATGTCACACAGTAATACCATTAAAGTATTTACTGTAATTGTTAGTAAAGTAACAAACTACAGATGTCACACAATGATACAATTAATGTATTTACTGTAATTGTTTGTAAAGTAACAAATAACAGATGAGGTGTTTGGCTGCATTTTTCCTAGAAACCTTTTCTTATCAATACTCAAATGTGTGACAGTGTCTATTTTTTACATACAAGTATTCATTCCATTATATAAACTGTATCTTTTATCAATGATGTGAAATATAATAATTTAGTTAAGTATCCCCACTCCAAAAAACATTCATAATTAGAAATTCCATATGATGTACTACTACACATTTTTATTATATATAATTATTTCAGCTTATCATAATTTGTAAAGAATCCAGAATTTCTTAGATTAACAACTTGTTACTTTTATATCTATGATAATTGTAAGTATAAATCATGAATTTAACTAATACATGGCAGTGTAAGATGCATTGATTGTTTGGTATGTTGGTATTTATCCATACAGAAAGAATGATAAATGTCACAATATGTTATAATATTTAATTAATATCAATTAATATATATGAGGATGTTACATAACCAAAATTTTCTCACTACCCATCAAAAGGGGAAATTTAGCGCAACAAATTTCAAAATGGGAAAATATAATAACATTTATTTCCATGGAATATGTGATTATTTAGTTGTTTAAATCATAAGGCGTAAAAAAAAAATTTGTTTGTTTCCGGTTTCCCGACCTACCCTAAAAATAAGCGCCGACCCTAAATCTTTTTATTAGACTCGAGTACCGATTTTTTCCCGTCATTCACTTTCCGGTATTTACTTGGGCGGTCTTTTCGTTCTTTGGGTTTACAGTCATGGCGAAAGCCGTCGGACCATCGGACATGGCCGACGAGCGTCCAAAAAGTCCGACGATGTTTCTGCAGAAATCGCCGAAAATTGTGTTTATTTTCGTGTGCTTTAAGTGATTATCACGTGTATTTTTATCTTACGCGCACTATACCGGTGTCAGTATAAACATGAACACGCTGATGACGGATAAATGAAAATGTGTACGTGCGTGTTTAAAACATAAGATATGTTACTCTTGAAGATGATTGACTTTTTGTGCTTTTGTTTATAGAGTGTGTGTGTATCTTGGTACATATGTATTGACTTAGCAAGAAAAATCATGTTCATTGATACATGGTATTTATTAATCAGAATAGTTAAAATAAATTATATGAAAATAGTAACACATAGAAATGATTACAATGAAGGCAACTGGACACACTTAAAATTGATGTTGAAATAAAAGAAATTCAACCCTTTCCAATGTGCTAACTTTTTTCAAATTATCAGATGGACAAAAAATATTTTAGTAATATATTTTAAGAGATTATAAATATATTTATTTATGATGTGTATACCATGATTATACACATGTAAAATAAAAAAAAAACATGGTCAGTGTGAGCCCTGAATGTAACACCTGTAAGGCAATGAAGTGTCTTTAAAGGATATTGTTTGGAAAACCATCCCTTTTTCACTAGATTTTATACTCTAGATTTTTTCGGTCTGACGGATTCTCATTCGGTCTGACAGATTCTGTAAGCCCGTCAGACCGAATGTCCTACTGAGTCCAAAATCCTTTCGCCATGACTGGGTTTATTTCGCGCCAGTATCGATCAGACGCTTAAAACAGCCTACTTGATTATAGAGCATATGCATGACCCTGATCTGTCAAGCATGGCTTCCGTTTTAGGCGTGAAAATTGAAAAGTGTCGCCACTATTAACTAGAAATCAACACTTTAAAGTCATACGGGAATTCCTTAACAGTTCTCGATGTGTTTCAAGCCAACCATATATGCGAAACTAACGTTAAAAGCGTTAAATTTTTGGCATATGGATCGGCCACAAGTGCATGTTCAAAGGAAAGTCACACGTCTGTAAGTCCGGAAGTATCAGTTGGCGATGTTGCTGTATTAAATACAGTGATCGGGAAAGAAATTTTCTTAATGGGAAAATGGCCCTTTCGGATGGAAAATCAATGTGACATTTTCAAAATCAAATGTGACATTTAATGAGATAACATACTAATATTTTGAGAGGCATTGTTATTGGCAGATGATAACTGAGTAACAAATAAGTCAGTGACTTATGGTATATAAGCAAATATACTCAGCAGGCTTTCAATTCAGAAAAGTCTGCTTTCTACACAATTATCCCATAAGATCGCATTTCAACTCTGGTACATATTTCATAACTAAAATCTCATCTCAATACAACATATCCAAACCACATTGGCTTCGTTTCCGAGTTTGTCGAAATTTTGAATGATACTTCATAGAAAGGTAACATCGCTAAACCGAAAGTATTCCTTGCTACGAAAACAGGCTGCAACTCGTTCATTTTTTAAACAATTCTCACAACTAGGGTGTAAAAATAACCACCATTTGTGTAGCTACTAATTTATACACAGTTATAGCCATGACACGCTTTTAAAATGAGTACAACTAAGTCTAAACACGATAAAAACGTTAGTGCGACATTTGCATGTTCATGCAAATTTTCCGTACTTCATCACTAACAATAAAAACGCTGTAGAAACCAGTATTAGAATACTTCAAAGCAGCGAAGTTGGTGAATAATCCCAAAGAAGTCAATTTACGAAGCATTATATTTGATTCGCTGGGAATGGCTCATATTCATCCGTTTCTCTTTTATTTCTGCGACCCGGATACATGCCCGCCATCACTTCGTTGAAAAAAGGGGAACCAATAATGTTAATTATGCACTGGTTTCCCGTTTAGAGCGAAGAATCAAGCGTAAGCCGGTTGTCAGCAGGCATGTGCGAGTAAAGCTTCCGGGGTAACAGAAATCATGCTAAGCGTCAGACGACGCAGAGCATCTATATCATTAAGCGCTTGCATGCAAATGCAAAGAATAACGTTAAGCGTCAGATGACACTGAGCAGCAGTATGTATTGCATACTCGCTTTATTTCGTACACGAAAATTATATTGAAAAATCGGAACGTGACATGGGCCCATCAGGTGCAAAAGACGATGTGACATTTTGAATTTTAATGTGACTATGGCGCATGCCTTTCCCGATCACTGTAAATAGGGTAGTGAATTGAGTACTACAGTCATTTTAATTTGGTTAATATTTGTCATTATTGCATAGATTTAAATCTGATTATAACATTGAACTCAAAAACAACAGTATACTATTAAAAATCATCTTTATTGTTTCAATATGTTAAATAATAACATGACAATTCAAACATTTCAGTTCTTGTTTCTTTTGGGATTAACCTTGCACTCTTGTCACCTGTCAAATGTACCTAAGAGCAGTGTGTACAACTACACATGCATGTATAAATATAGCAGTAGATTGGTTTTTCCTGATAAAAATATTTTGCAAAAAAAAAAAAATTCCTACCTACCTACCCTATTTTTTCAGACCATGAAACCGGAAACAATCAATTTTTTTGGGGGGGCCTAAATATAAATATTACTACACTGTAATTGGTGACAATGGCGAGAAAACTGTTGTATTTTTCTTCTTTTTACATGATCATGTGGAAAACAGTTTTTGTTAGGGAAATTTTGGCCATTTTAGGGGAAAAATGAAGGAAATTAATGAATTTTACTAGGGCAAACTGCCCATATTCTGCAGTAAATATAGCGAAAAAAATCACATCTATTTGTAATCAAAATATCTATTTTTTTAAGTTTTATATTTTTATAATTATATATATCCAATAAGCTAATAATAAATAAAACAAAATTTAATGCAGTCAAACCTTAACCTGCTTTAGCTGCCACTTCTGAAAAAAGGCCACCATGAACATAATGGCCATTCTCTGAACCTTCTTTGATTATTTAGAACAAAATTACCTCTGAATAAAAGCCATCTGCCAATAAAGGCCAAATTATGTCTTTCCAAAGGGTGGCCATTGTTCACAGGTTTGACTGAACATTAATTTAATGTGCTAACAGGTTGTAAATATGATATTTTAAACTTATGAGAACTTAAAGTACAGGTATTGGGGAAGGGTGGCGGGTCCTTTTTCGAGGGGAATTTTGCGTCAAAAATAGGCAAATTGGGGAAAAATTACTAAGTAAACAAGCGCAATGTAAAAATATACTTTGGTTAGGGATTTTTTTTCAAATTTGGGGAAAAATACATACTTTTCCTAAAAATCGGCCCCAAATTTGCCATAAAAAAGGGCTGACAAATTGTAATGTAGTTTATAAATGCTAATATTTTTTGTCTTCCAAAAATATGCTTATTTTGACATATATTACTAGTATCTTGTAATGCTGTAAGGAATATTGTATGATTAGTGTTAGATACATTTATTAGTAATGTAAAGAACGACCGAACTCTCGAGACAATGCGATCCATGACATAGTTCTGACCAAAATATTCAGACAAGGAAGTTTCGTGAATTTTTATCATCTTTAAAGCAACAATAACTTGAAGGAAACAGAAACAACAAGAGCTCCGCGATCGGAGACATATGCCCCCCAAACAGGGCCTTGACACAGATTTATCTCTCAAACGATTTTCAAACTCCATGACACAGTGACCTTGATCTTTGACCTAGTGACCCCAATTTCAAAAGGGGTCATCTACTGTCCAAGGCCAATGCACCTGCAAAGTATCAGACCCATCAATCAATCTGTTGACGAGTTATCGATCGGAAACGATTTTCACACTCCATGTCACAGTGAACTTGACCTTTGACCTAGTGACCCCAGTTTCAATAGGGGTCACCTAGTGTCTATGGCCAATGCACCTGCAAAGTATCAGGCCCATCGGTCAATCCATTGACGAGTTATCGATCGGAAACGATTTTCACACTCAATGTCACAGTGACCTTGACCTTTGACCTAGTGACCCCAGTTTCAATAGGGGTCATCTACTGTCCAAGGCCAATGCACCAGCCAAGTATCAGGCCCATCGGTCAATCCGTTGACGAGTTATCGATCGGAAACGGTTTTCACACTCAATGTCAAAGTGACCTTGACCTTTGACCTAGTGACTCCAGTTTCAATAGGGGTCATCTACTGTCCAAGGCCAATGCACCAGCGAAGTATCAGGCCTGTCGGTCAATCTGTTGACGAGTTAACGATCGGAAACGGTTTTCACACTCAATGTCACAGTGACCTTGACCTTTGTCCTAGTGACCCCAATTTCAATAGGGGTCATCTACTGTCCAAGGCGAATGTACCTGTGAAGTATCAGGCCCATCGGTCAATCCATTGACGAGTTATCGATCGGAAACTAACTGGTCTACCGACAGACAGACAGACTAGCAAAACAATATACCCCTTCTTCTTCGAAGGGGGGCATAAAAATATCACATAGTTAACTAGTTCAACAACAAATAAAGTCCAAAGTTTGTATCTGGATATACAGAAGTTTTTTTTTGGTATTTTGGGAATATGACCCGTACCCTTGGGATTGGGAATTTTCGCAGTGTTTTAATCAAAATTGGGAAAAAATGTTTAACTACAATTTTTGCAATGTTCAACTTTTTCAACTTATTCTCCCATAGAACAGTAGCAGAATAAGGTATTTACTACCAATAGTGATGTTAATGAACTTATGAAATTAAAAAAAAAATTATTTTGGGGATTGGGAATTTTTGTCTGTGAATTGGGAAAAAAGATACTATTTTCCATGGGGAATATGACCGAATTTCGGCTCTAAAATCGCCCCCAAAAAATCCCTGTACAGAAAGACATTGGTACTTGCTTAAGACCGGACTCTGGTGTCTGGGGGGGGGGGGGGGGGTATTTCATTTGTGTGCCTTAAACAGTATATAATAAATAAAGAAAGTGAAGTTTATACCAATTTGATATTTCAAAAATAAAGTTGAATGACATTGGTATTTTCGAATTTTGATTTGCCAAGTAAATACAATATCTGTGATCAAATTGTATCATTCGGTAGGTAGAAGTTTCTAAACACTGAAGTGGCTTATGTTGACACGGATGTTGTGTTTTTTTTGTCACTGTATTAAAGATGTGTTACTTAACAATATGCTCAACTTTTTGTGCTAGTTAACGTTAAACTATGTGTGTGTGTCTTTTTTTATAATTTAGAAAACAAAACTAAACTTAAAGTTTTCTGTGTTTTGTTCCTGATATACACAGTGTAAGCTTCATGAACAGTCATCTCCAAACAATCGCCACCTCCCTGTTACAGCCAGTATACAAGCAAACAAAATTGATGTTTTACTCTAATTTCACTCTCTCAACAACATCCACCTCCTTACAGCAGCCATTTTTGTCCTTCCCTTGGTGGCTGTTGGAAGGAGGTTGCACTGTACTCACAATACATGAAAATAATGACAAGTATATTAAATACCCACAGACACTGGATGCACTATATATGTATTTGTTGTCATGTTTGCCTACATGTATTTCATAATTATAAAATCTGTATAAAACTTAAACATTCTTTTTATGCATTTTAATTTATAGAAACTAGTTGGTAACATAACTGCGATAGTATTATCACCAAACTAATTCCTGTTGATTGTCATATGTAATCAAAAGAAATTCTAGTACCAGTAACTAACAATAACATTAAACGTCATATGATATACTCATTTACAATACGAAGAAGAAAAACAGGGAAGAAAAAGCAATTAGGAAAATATTTTATAGTACCTGATATCAAATAGAATGGTCAATATACACCTATAGATACATGATGTAAATTTGTTTGGGGACGTACATATTTAAGAGAGATTCAGAAAGAGTACACATTGATTATGATCATAATGGTCATGTTCCCATATCAATTGCCTTAATTTCTAAAATCCACTATCTTTATTCTAATAAAGGATGCAATTCTGTATAAGGTACTCAAAACTATGACCTCTAGAGTGCTAACAAGATTTTCCTGTGATCTGACCGGGTGACCTAATTATTTTCCCCAGGTGATCTAAGTTCTACCATGTCCAAGGCTACCTTAAGACAAACATTCTGACATGGTTTGGTGAACATCCAATCAATATCTAGAATGTTAACAAGGTATCCTGTTATTTGACCTGGTGACCTAATGACTTTATGTTTAAGTTTACTGAAGTTCGATCCTGTCCAACATTTTATTAAGACAAACATTCTGACTAGGTTTGGTGAAGATCCAATCAAAACTGTGACCTCTAGAATGCGTACACAAAGTTTTCCTGTGATTTGACCCAAGATGGTCCATTTTGACACATGAAATAGCAAAATAAAGTTTATTACTGTACGATCTATTGACAGCTGTTAAAGAATATGTCTGAACAAGCAAGATTATTAAGTTTAAAATAAAACTTCTATCTTAGCTATGTCTAAGAAACAGGCCTCAGCAGTCCAGTCTTGCTGAACATTTGTGCATTTATACATTAAGATTACCGTCAAGAGAGTAAAACATGTTCATCAATCACTAATTCAGTGGTTAATTTTTAATACTAATGATGGTACAGTCAAACATGTGAACAAAGGCCACCCATGGGAAAGAAAAATGTGGTCTTTCAGGGTTTCCATTTGACCCGGGACTACGGGTTTTGACCCGCGAAAATATCAAAACATTCATTTTTGACCCGCAACTTAAATTCCTGAAGAGTCAAATTGACTCGCGTAAATTCTTGATGATGCGTCGTATAAATTTACCCGGTTTACACTAATACTGCTTCAGAAGCGTATTGGGCGGAGCGTACTCGACTAGTTTCTCGGTATCAACCAATCAGCGTATAGCATGACTTTACCTGGGTACTCGTTAACGCCTAGAAAAATCGATAAGTGTTTATAGTCTAAGAATAACGATGTGTTATTTACACCCTGCGGCGGTGGACAATTTTAAACAATAGAAGGTAAGTGATGACCCTCTAAATACTACAACAGCATGTAGTGTTGCATAATAGGGTGATAATTTACGTCCATTTGTTTGTCACCTTTGACAACATTGCCTTTAAATCGTATCGTATCATGAATTTATATTTTTGTTGTGTTCAGTTTTAATTTAACTAAAGTGGTTCTTTACTCAAAGAAAAAGTATTGCCATGCCTTGTTATTTATCAAATATACTAATTACGTGAAGAAATTATTTATTTAGGAATATACCGGTGAATTATTGATAGTTGCACAATTTCGGATAATACCAATTTTCGGACGCACAATTTCGTATATCACATATTTGCTGATTGTTGATTGATTGATTGTTTTTTCATTGAAGAATCAGGCTGTCTTATTTCTATTTTCATTTATATTTCAGGAAGTGTCTGCATTCATACAAGTGTGTCAGATGATAAGTGTATCATGAATATCATTTTAATAGTGTGGGGATGGACATTAAGAATTACATCATGAATAGTACTCATAATTGACTTGAAAATGTATTAATCAGTTTGTGTTTGTGTTCATCTATGCTGGTTGTCATAACCATCAAAAATGTTTTACCTTGATAGAAAGTGGTTTTATTTCATATATTTATGCATAAATCAGCATTGTATTTTGATTAAATATGTTTTGTATAACTATAATAAGTCAAACTCTGAAATAAATATTGAACATTAATACATTTTGTTATGATATCAATTCATACTGGAATATTTCTAACTACCGATATTACTAAAGCTTGACTCTTGAAAATTTAACTTGACTCTTGAAAATTTGATTTTGACCCTTGAAAATTTTTACTGAAGGGTCATTGACTCTTGGATCTGAAAGTCTAATGGAAACCCTGTCTTTATTGATAGGTGGCCTTAATCAGAAGTCATTTTGTTCCAAATAATCTAAAACAGTTCTAAAAATAATGGCCTTTATTCACAGAGTTGCCTTTATTCGGAGGTGGCCGCTAGCACAGGTTTGACTGTATTTGAAATAGAAATATTTGTCGTTACTACAAAGTTTAAGCACAGTCTAGAACAAACATAAGCACAGATTTGAAAAAAACAACATAATGCTTTACCTTATTCTGTCACCATTCAGATCTAAAACACCCTGAGACAAGTGAGCTTTGACTGCAGGCAGAGGACATGAGTCCTGTAAGGCACACAAGTTGTCATAGTGAGTCTCAAAGTCGTATGCGCCACGCTGACGCACCTGCACACTCTCAATCATTCTGTACTGTAAATGAAGTATTAAAGAGTATTAAAATACATGCTTTTCTTTAGGAATAGGATGCACTAATTTGTCCCTGGAAGCCCTTATGTGTAGCACTGTATGTAATGAGGCAGTCTGAGTCAAATAAATATTGTTTATGTTTAGGTGTGAACATTTTTTAGTGTTACTCTGTACTCGTTCACCAGTCTGACAACTGCAGCCGATCTTCTACTTGTCCAGACCTTAAGTTCATGCATCAAATTAAACTTTCAAGCTGACAAGTGGATTTTTTTCCTGCCCTGACTATTATTTAAGACAGACTTATTTCATGGTGAATTTGCCTAAGAAAATAATTATTTTGTCGCTATCCCGCATACATATGATAGAGGATGGCAGGACCCGTCTCCGCGGTCACTAGTGATACAGGTTTGTGGTTTCAAGCCCCACTAATGACCATGTATCTTTATGTGAGAAAGTAGGCAGTTGCTTACGGAGGACGGGAGTCTAGTACAGGTTCTTCCCAGGAATTATGGTAGATGAACTGTCAGCCTCATATGACTCTGACTGTTAAAAAGGGGCATAAAACTCAAGTCAAATAAACAAACAAAACAAGAGGATATGGCACTAGCTGAAAGCAGTTTTGAAATGCAAAATATAAAAATCAATTAACAAAGAATTCAAAAGATCTTAGGGTGAGATTAAAGAGGAACAGTAGTGTAGGGGTAGAGCGTCGGACTCTGTTATAGTTAATAGTACAATTGCACATTACGTATTATGTTCAGAACTTAATCCTGTCAGAGTTAGTTCCCTTTATACACTTTGTAAATACAATTTGAGTTTTTGACCATCGCTCAGTTAATTAAATATCAATATAAATAAAGACTTAACATGTGTTAATATATATAACTTAGATGTTTATTATATGTAACAAAGGTGACAACATAACAGACTCCTAGTCCTAACCCCGAGGTGGCAGGTTCGAACCCAGTCAGTGGCGGAATTTGATCAAAATCTTCAGGATCCTTTCTTTCAGCATGAGTACTAGTCAGAATCCAGGACGCAGCCAACAAGAGTAGTTAATGTACGTTGTAAGAACTTACTCTAGAAGCGATGTATAAAATAAATGAGTTTAACTAAAAAATTAAACTAGATCAGTGATGTCATTGTCTGAGTCAAAAATGGATAGCTCTGGTGCTAACGAGTATCTAAAAGCAAAAATAAACAGCACATCACGATTGGCTGATAGCATAAACGCAGTCTAAAAACAATCGTACTTTATTTATAATGTTATTGAGCTGTTATCGCCGAGTATTCCGGTTAACGTTTGCTTGCTTAGACTCGTTCGTGTTTGTAATCAATGGAAAATGCGCAGATTCATAATAAAGTGCAAAATGGCTGACCTGATTTTAAAAATTAATTCCTTTGCGTGCAGTTTCGAACTAAAACAAACAAGACATTAAGTCCTACATATGCGTAACTAACCAAAGTTTCACGTAAACTATCTTTGAATTCCCAGGAAATGGCGCCATTGGCGGAAGTAGTTTGAATGATACGAAATGATTGAAACGGGTTTTGATACAAAATGGTAAAAATAACGAAATTACAGCGGATATGATTATAGGAGATTAAAGCGAGTAATTCAATAATCCACGAATAAAATATTGATAACTGGATCGGGTAATTCTAAAAATCTATATAGTTCAGAATAGAACAAGAACTTTATTTAAATGATGTAGGCCACCTATTCATTACACAGAATTACAAATATTATACTTCGTGTTCTTTTATTTTACATATAATTTCTTTTGATTTATATACAGTCAAATCTGTGATTGCGGTCACCTCCGAGTAAAGACCTACCTTTGAATAAAGACCATTCTTGTAAAAAAACGTCATTGATTATTCACTACGAAATCACCTCCGAATAAAGGCTACCCTGTGATTAAATGTCATTCTTATAAAAACCGCCATTGATTATTCACAATGAAATAACCTCCCAATATATGCCACCTGTCAATACAGGTTTAATTTTTTTCTTTCACAAGGATGGCCTTTGTCCACATGTTTGATTGTATCAAACTGATGCCCAGTCTGTACAAATTCAAAGGATCTCGTTTGGAAGCAGTGAACCAGAATTGTGTCAATGGGGAAATAACGCTTGCTTACAGACAAATTAAATGCATGTATAAGCAAGGAATTGTATATTATGTCCTTGATATATGTGAGTATTTATGTTCGTTTTCATGCCAGGTAGCTGCATGAAATTAGAGAGTTGTCGAAGTTGTGTTGCTTAATTTGTCATTATATACTTGTTTGAACTGTATGTTAAGGTGAAATGCGTTAATAAGGTAAGGTACGAAATTATATAGCATTGTCAGTAAAAGTCTTAGTAATATTTCATATTTTCAGATTATTCACTCTGATGCTTGAAAAAAGATTGTTTCTGGTTTCCTGACCTACCCTATTCCCCCCCCCCCCCCGCGATCCTAGGTTTTTTATAAGTCTTATTTGCCTTACCACACGCTTTAAATAATGATAATAAAATCCCTACATATCTACTTTTTTCGGCGAGAGCTGTGTTAAAATTGCTTTTGACCTATATTTGTAACCAATGAAAGTGTTTGATACAAAATCTTCAGCTGAAGTAGGAGTTTTCTCATTGGTTAAAAGCGTTGTTGTTACAAATTTCTGGGGCAAAATATGTAATTGTTAGTTGTTCGTAATTGTCTGAAAATAATGCAATAATCAAAATCTACAACAGTGTAAAATTAAATATCGAAACATTTTAACCATGCAAAATAAACTCATAGAGTTTTGTTTATAGCCTAGCTGATCTGTTATAGTAATAGTATACACTTGGTTTAAAATAATGTTAAATCTGGCAAATAAACAATTTTAAAGGTTAAAAAAAACATGTGAATCGAGTACCAGATCTAGGGCGCTTGTATGGTAAACAAAAACAACATTTATGAAATATCAACATATACATTTCAAATTTCATTACTATTATTAATTGCTTACTTGAGCTTTTATTTACACAGGGCTTTCATTAGATATCAAAAGTTGTAGGTCAGATATTACCCTTGGCTGTTAATAATTTAAGGATTTTTTTGTACTGTATCTGCGCCGATTATCTTTTTTTAAAGATATTTCTTGTTTATAATGAGTATGTAACCAGAATCAAGCACCTTTACGCCTGAGTGTAGAAAATTATTTTTGCAGCGACGTCGTATACAACAATACATGTACATGTATACGTCCGGCGTATTCATTTTTAATCGCTCAATATAGCCATACAGGGACCCTGGACTACATACATAAAATACCTTTTTAATTGAATAAGCGATTATGCTAAATAACTTACTGCTGGTTATTCCCCCCCCCCCCCCCGTCACGGTTTGCTGGTCACTCGAGGAAAATACCGAAAATTTACCAAACCTTACTATTATTGCTGATTAGTCATATTTTTTTTATTTATATCCATTGCTTATCGTATAATCCAGGCTTTTGTATTGTAATGTTATTAAAATAGGGAAATTCATATAGGCCGAGGTATTTGTCCGAGGTTCGCTGTAGTATTGGCCTGAGCCAGTTATGAATTTAAATTTGAATTGTTTCCTTAGTTGATAAGTATTTTATTAATAACTAGACGTATATAATATTCGTTTGATTTTTATTTTTTTTATTCAAGTACAATTATTGAATTGCTGATCATTTTGTAATGTTGAATAAAAAATGGCAGCTATTAGTTTCTTTTCTTATGCCTTCACTTGTACTGTGGCGAGTTTCAACAACCAATGAAAAGCCCGTATTTCATAATTCCATATTGTGCCAAGTTCTTCAAACAATGGGAATGTATAAAATCTCGTACTGTCGAGTTGTGTCCGTTATGATTGGCTGACTTTTTTTGACAACTCTTTTGTATTGAGTGTCGTTTTCTTCTACTCTCTCTCTCTAATATTAGATAATTAATAAATAGGATTGTGTTGTATGATATTTTCCAAGGCGAATAAATGTTTTTTGTTGAGGTGTATTCCATTTTAAGCTGCGGTTATTTCATTTTCACAATGACTCATAAAAAAAAATAAAAACATTATGTACCACATACTAGTATACATTTTCCTAGACACTCCTTGGCAGAACTAATCATGATTTAACAACCCCTTTACGTCTTACAAGAGCAATACATGTAGTTGTCAATGATCTTACTGGTAAAATAGTTTTTCAGAAGTATCTAAGAGTGGCTATTATACATCTAAATTTTAATATCAATCTGAAGGAGAACAAGAAAACAAATTACAATTGTCACATATACTGATAGTATAGGTCTGATAATACTTTCAATGATAATTCCTGCCTCTTGTTAAACTCAATTGACACAGTCGCCCAAATACCTTTGTACATATTTATCTGATTATAATAAATACATGTAAATAAATATTGTCGCTTTTTTAATTTTTATTTTATTTGATTAAATGACTGTATACATTTATCTTAGTGATTTATCTTTATATTTTTCGAAAAATCGATGTTTTTCGGCATTAATTTCCGTTTATTTTCAGCCGTTATCAAAATAGTTCAATCAGTGTGAAGAACAATACCTGTAGCAATAAATTGAACAATTAAACATGGAAAACCAGGAAGTATGTATGCTTTGTAGAATTGATAATGTAGTGTCTCATCACGATACGCCGTGACCCTACTTTAGTGCTGAAAATCCGAAGGTTGCGCGTTCGATCGATTACACCACTGATTAAATTGCACGTACTTCAATTATCAACCCATTTTAGGATACATCTTCATCTACTTCAAGAATGTTTATGTCACTGTCTAATAGATATTGTGACAGAGTAGAATATACAGTTCAACCTCTCTAGGGCGGCCCTCTCTTGGGCAACAAATTCCCTGCAACAGCAGCATGTTTTTCCCACTGCATGATTTAACTATTAATTTAACCTCTCTAGAACAACAACCTCTCAACAGCATACTTTTGTTACTCCCAAAGGGTGTTGCTTCGGAGAGGTTGCACTGTAGATATAGGTCTAACGCCATACATCGATTCACTTCGTTTCAAAACTCACTGATATGATTACAGAAGCGTAGCTTGCCCTAAAATAGTGTGTAGGCACCTTTCTAGGGAGGTCCGGGGCATGCCCACCAGTCCGGAAAAAAATATCTGTAGATCGCCGCCGGAGACGCATTCTGGGGCACATATTATTTAAAAGGTCTAGGTACTGGGCTCTTCTATTCTCCCGGCCCATATGCCCTTCATTTGTTTGCGTTTTTGTCATTTTGTATTTTTTTAATTTGTTAGAAAAAAGTGTATAGGCACGTGCCTACAGTGCCTAGAGGAAACTACGCCAGTGGATTACAATTAAATGAAATTGCAATAAGTCTTGTCGCGTTTAAAGGTTAAACACCTTTCCATCTCGTCTTCATTCCTGTCCCGGGCTAAACATATGTCGACTGAAAGTAAACGTAACAAGGAATATTAAGCATTCATACCCATAATAACACAAATAGTGTCTAGTACTTACAGCGCTTTGATTCATACCCTGATGTAATCGCTCGAAACAGAAAAATGCTATTTTTAGAAATGCGATATTCCAGTTTGTGCTATTATTAACATTCTAAATATAGATATGAGCGAAGTAGAGACTGTGTCTCTCATTTTGTAGTTTTTTCGGCTCGTTTGAATGTACATAACGTAAACCAGGGCATGTTTACACTCGCATGTATGATTTCACAACAGTTACGAATGGTTTGGTATAAAAGATCGTACAATGGCCGTACGTTTCATTTTGTTAAGTGAGTACCGCAATAAGAAAGACCAAATGGGATAGATATATATTTACTAAGTTATAAGTGACAACTTATAACTTCTGTTCTGACAGCAGTTTATTTAACCTACGAAAACAGTTTAAATTCCTGGCCATCTGTTATATAGTGGAACAAACCAGGATTAAACATGGTTTCGTCAATGAAAGAAGTCCATCGGTTGATGAGAAAGATCGGTAAAATTTCGGACAATCAGGCCACAATATCGAAAATCGACTGGGATGGAGAAGTTAACATGTTCACCGTTACGATTCGACCAAACGATGGACTGTACAAAGGAGGAACATTCGATTTTGAGGTAACTATATATTATTTTGGATTCTATTTTATAATATAACAAGATTTATAACTGTTCGTATGTTTAGATTATCTTTGTCAAATTCTTGATTCATAAGTTTACTTACGCATTCCCTGGATTGATCGATTTTGCAAAATTCACTGTCTCGTCTTTTGCGTAGAGACGTACATACGTGTATATACTAAATACATTTGAACTGTAATGTACATGCACATAGTTACAAGGGAAGCAACTTGATTTTGGTTTTGGACAGTTGCCTAATGATATCTGATAGTTTTATCATCAAAATAAATTACCTGATGATATTATAAATGTGGTAGAGAGTGCGACTTTAATTGGATAAAATATTTTGCTAAAAAGAGCTGAAATTCAAACCTGTCAAAGAGATTACTTAGTGTACATGAAGTATATGAATAATAAATCGTATTGTTATTATTAAATATAATATAATATTATTTAAGTATTAAATAACTGGATAGTGTCATGATAAGGTCACGGTAAAATACATATAAGGCCATCCTGAAAAATGTTTGTTTGTGGTTAACCTAACCAGAGAATTTTCAGTAGGTAGGTAGGTAGGAAATATTGTGTTTTACAATTTATTCCATGTATTTACATTAAATCCAAAATACCTGTCAAAAAGCTATTTATATATTGAAAAAAATAAATACACCCACTTTTTTTAGTAGTTGTGTAGGGCCGTTGTCTGGTGAGTAGGTAGCGTAACCCGAAACAAAATATTTTCAAGGATGGCCTAAAAAACATAATATGAATAGGTTTCGAAAAAACAATTGTCATGTTTTCAAGATTCGAAAATAGTAAAATTTGGCCTTCTGTTGACGTGCAATTGTAATTCTTAATTAATTACGTATACACTAAAAACTTCAGTACTAAGACCTCCGTTCACAGTCAGTCTCAGGGCTTTCGTTTGACCCTTAAAATGATATTTTGACCCTTGAAATTACTGAGTAAAATGAGGCTTCTGGCTCTTGAGTATTTGTACCAAAGGGTCAAAATTGGAATTGTAATGGTAAGAAATATTGCTGATTCTTTGAATTATAATCAGCCAAAGGTCATTTATGACCCTCAACTTTTGACGTATAATGAGAACCCTGCAGTCTTAATAGTGACGTAGTCCCAAAATGGTTGTTATAATAAGGTGACCTTAACATTGAAGTGGTCACAGTAAGTGAGGATTGACTGTAATACAATTTCTTCTTATTTTGTCTTACAGGTTTCTTTGGGAAGTGAATTCCCTGAAAATCCCCCTTGGATATGGTGTACCACAGATATATATCACCCCAACATTGACAACACAGAACATAAGTATGATGTAGATGCGACGAATGTCTGCTTAAATTTACTCGATAGCGGCATTTGGTGTTCATCTTTTGGATTAGAAGGAATAGTTCTTGGTCTACAGTTTTTGATGCATCACCCAAATCTTGAAGACCCGCTATCTCCCCATTTTGATGGAAGTGTTGAACTTGAGCGTTTCCATGACAATGTAAAGAAATATATGGCCGGTGAAGAGCTAGATGAGGGTATGACTTTCGGTACAGAGTTTAAAGTAATTGATGGAGTTTTGGTTGACACTGTTTGTGATAATAAAGACATTGAAACCAAAGATAATTCAACAAACGAAGAGACAAATACCTCTGACAATTCTGAAGTTATCAATTGTACAAACACTAATGAAAAAAGTGATAATGTGAACGAAATTGACTGCGAAACTGTCGAACCAGTAACTGATATTTGCAAAATTCCTGACATTGAAAATGAAACTGTTGAGCCAGTTACTGATGCTTGCAAGTTACCTATAGAAACTGATGAAACCGTAGAAAAGACAAATGATACAATAAAAAATGAAGTTATTGAAACAGCTGCTGTAAAAAGTGACGGTGATAATGATGACGACGATGATGGTAATGAAAATGCACCGTTCTATCTTAAATGTGTTGAAGGAGATGTTGTTATAGTTTTTGGGGAGATTGATGATGATGATGTTGATATTACAACAAGAAATACTAAAAATTTTGAAAAAGACACCGAAAGTTTGGATGTGATTGATATTGCTTCAGCATGTGGAGAAATTGATATTAAAAGTAAGATGGGAAGCAACGGAAATCCATCGACTGAGGCAATTAATTCTGAACAAATTTTAGGCACGTGCAATACAGAATTGACAGGTTCAAATAGTGCTTTTGTAGCTTCTGAAAACGTTTTAAATGAACCATGGTCAGAACCAAGGTCAAACGAAGGTAGTCGGACATTAAAGTCTAGAAGAACTTGTGGATTATGGCCTTTATTTAGAAATGTATTTTTAAAGCTTTTTCAAGAATTTATAGCTCGTGAAGGAAAAAATGATGTACTTTTGTGAATTTATGTTACAAATCGTTGTGTATAAGTGCTTAATTTAATTATACATCTCTGTTTTTATACTTTGTACAATGTTGTTTTAGATAAAAGAAAATATGCAAGGTGTATACGTCGTCTTTCTGTTTATGTTGTGTTTCTTCTATTTCCGTCCTCCGTTTGTTTCTTTCTTGAGTTCTACACATGAAGTTTTGTTCAAAAGTTTATTCAGATTATAACATGTATAAAGTTATGCATACTTGTTATGATCAGAAATTATCACTGAACAAATATACATTGAAAAGGATCTTATAATTTGTTCAAAATGATAAATATGTTACCAGTATATTAGAATAAACCAAAAGATTACTAAGCACCATCAGTATTAACAAGTAAATAATGTAAGAGCTGTATCACGCCCTTTTTCGACTACATGTACATGTAATGTTTCTGAAGACAAGTAGAAAAAAGAAAGAAAAAAAAACACTTTAAATTATGTTTATAGATACAAGAAGAAACATTTAACTACCCTACTTATAGCTCACCTGCTGCAATTATAGCCCACCTTTTTTTAGAAATGAATGAATGTATCATGTAACATGGCACCGTGAAAGTACAATATAGAAATAATTAACATAAATTAAAAATTAAACTAATAAAATTAATAATGTAATGAAAATACCAATATAATCATAAAACATAAAACAGGACATGACGTCATGAAAGTGCAAAAAGAAGAAGAAAAACAGGCTAATGTAGATAACTGATATTTCATAAAATTAAAAAAGTTGACCTAAGGCTAAAATAATTTAAATGAAGCAGCATGGTGTTATGGTGGCTAATTTACGCTATGTAAAAAGTACGACATTGCGTAAATCAGCCACTATATATGATGCAAATTTGCAAGAGTTAAATAGCGGCGGTACCCTTAAATATAAACTGTCACCGGCAATTGGACTATTTCTCACATTAGCTAAACCCATCTAAACTCCGCAAGAAAATAATTGTTCTAAACACAAACGTCTTGGTTTATGTTGTTTTTTTACACTTAGCGGGATAGTTTTTTGCCAAAACTTACATGAAAAAATGTTTTAGTTTCAAACTACATGTATACTCTGTCAGATTTTCGCGAAAAATAATCTGATTATTTCATATCGGTTGAAATATAGGCCGCCATAGGAATGTTATTAAACTGCCTTCCAATTTCTATCTATCTATCGTCCATTGAGGTCAAACCCCTCGCGGGGACTTAGACCTTGCACGCGTCAACCGACAAGAGAAATTAGTAAAAAAGTGGTAGGATAGTAAAGACATATAAAAGTAAGAGAATCAAAAAAGGTTAAAAATATAGGTTAAAAACAGGGCAGGTGGTTTTATGGTGAGATATGTTCAATCTGGCTTACAGCCTGACTGAACTGATGGCCTGGCAAGTTGACAATGCCTGGATGGAGAGCATTCCAGTGTATAATGGTATGGGGATAGAATGAATACTTATGGTAGTCTACAGAAGTTGGGATAATCTGGAACGCTTGAGAATGAGAATGTCTAGATGGTCTGATGAGTGGTTTTACATCAGCTGGGATGGGGATGGCAGCCTGGCTATGTATGATGTTGTGAAACATAACCAGACGCTGGTCAATGCGGCGAAGGTCAAGGCGTCTCCAGTTTAGAATGGATAGCATATCGGTGACACTGGACATTCGTGAGAAGTCATGCATGGCCCACCTAGCAGCCCTGCGCTGTACAGACTCAAGTTGGTCAATGCGAGCCCTGGTATACGGGGACCAGACTGCAGAACTGTACTCCAGCTGGGGTCTGACTAGTGTCTTGTATGCTGTGGATTTTAGTGCCTGTGATCTGACTTTGATGTTGCGCCTGAGAAATCCGAGTGTTTGATTTGCTTTTTTAGCTCACCAGAGCACGAATGTGCTCAGGGTGAGCTTTTGTGATCGCCCTGCGTCCATCGTGCGTCGTTACGAATACGTGGCGTCCATGTTTACTTAAAACAACATCTCCTCCTACACCGCTATGCCGATTGCAACCAAACTTTGCTGGAATGATCCTTGGGTGGTCCCCTTTCAAAGTTGTTCAAAAAATTAAATTTCATTAAAAATTCTGGTTGCTATGGCAACAAATAGAAAAAACTTAAAAAATCTTCTTGTCTGAAACTACAGGGCCTAGAGCTGAGATATTTGGTATGTAGCATTGTCTAATGGAACTCTACAAAGTTTGTTCAAATTATTCCCCTAGGGTCAAAATTGGCTCTGCCCCGAGGGTAACTTGATTTTACATAGACTTATATAGGAAATTTAAAAAATCTTCTTGTCAAAAACTACAATGCCTAGAGCTTTGATATTTAGTGTGTAGCATAGTCTAGTGGACCTCTACCAAGTTTGTTCAAATTATTGCCCTAGGGTCAAAATTGGCCCCGCCGCAGAGGTCACTTGATTTATATAGACTTATATAGGAAAATTTAAAAAATCTTCTTCTCCGAAACCGCAAGGCCTAGAGCTTAGATATTTTGTATGTGGCATTGTGTAGTGGACCTCTACCAAGTTTGTTCAAATTATGGCCCCGGGGTCAAAATTAGCCGTGCCCTGGGGTTTATTCTATTTTATATAGGAAAATTTAAAATATCTTGTTCTCCGAAACCACAAGGCATAGAGCTAAGATATTTGGTATGTAGCATTGTCTAGTGGACCTCTACCAAGTTTGTTCAAATTATTGCCCTAGGGTCAAAATTGGCCCCGCCCCGGGGGTCACTTGATTTATATAGACTTATTTAGGAAAATTTAAAAAATCTTCTTCTCCGAAACCACAAGGCCTAGAGCTAAGATATTTGGTATGTAGCATTATCTAGTGGACCTCTACCAAGTTTGTTCAAATTATTTCCCTAGGGTCAAAATTGGCACTGCCCTGGGGTTTATTCTATTTTATATAGGAAAATTTAAAAAATCTTCTTCTCCCAAACCACAAGGCCTAGAGCTAAGATATTTGGTATGTAGCATTGTCTTGTAGACCTCTACCAAGTTTGTTCAAATTATTGCCCTAGGGTCAAAATTGGCCCCGCCCCGGGGGTCACTTGATTTATATAGACTTATATAGGAAAATTTAAAAAATCTTCTTCTCCGAAACCGCAAGGCCTAGAGCTTAGATATTTTGTATGTGGCATTGTGTAGTAGACCTCTACCAAGTTTGTTCAAATTATGGCCCCGGGGTCAAAATTAGCCGTGCCCTGGGGTTTATTCTATTTTATATAGGAAAATTTAAAATATCTTCTTCTCCGAAACATAAGGCCTAGAGCTAAGATATTTGGTATGTAGCATTGTCTAGTGGACCTCTACCAAGTTTGTTCAAATTATTGCCCTAGGGTCAAAATTGGCCCCGCCCCGGGGGTCACTTGATTTATATAGACTTATATAGGAAAATTTAAAAAATCTTCTTCTCCGAAACCACAAGGCCTAGAGCTAAGATATTTGGTATGTAGCATTATCTAGTGGACCTCTACCAAGTTTGTTCAAATTATTTCCCTAGGGTCAAAATTGGCCCTGCCCTGGGGTTTATTCTATTTTATATGGGAAAATTTAAAAAATCTTCTTCTCCGAAACCACAAGGCCTAGAGCTAAGATATTTGGTATATAGCATTGTCTAGTGGACCTCTACCAAGTTTGTTCAAATTATTGCCCTAGGGTCAGAATTAGCCCCGCCCTGGGGTTTATTCTATTTTATATACTAGGAAAATTTTAAAAAATCTTCTTCTCCGAAACCACAAGGCCTAGAGCTAAGATATTTGGTATCTAGCTTTGTCTAATGGACCTCTTTTAAATCTGTTCATATAATGGCCATGGGATAAAAAACGGCCCAGATTGGTCACTTGATCTTACTTAGACTCGTATAGAAAACTTCAACAATGTTAATCTCCAAATGACCTTTTCTCCTGGTGAGCATTTATAGGGCCATCATGGCCCTCTTGTTTGTTATGTTGTCAATATGCTCGCCGAAAGAGAGATCATTTGAAATTGTAACACCAAGGTATTTTGCTGATGGAACTGACTCAAGAATGGTATTGTGGAGATTATAATGAGTTGGGATAACTGATGTGCGCTTGGTGATCTGAATGACTTGGCATTTTGACGGGTTAAATTTCATATCCCACCTTTGTTCCCATGTTTCAAGTTGATGTAGGTCTTGTTGTAGTAGGTTTCAATGAGAGGCTATAGTTAATGCGAGATAGATAGCAGTATCATCAGCAAAGAGGCGAACTTGTGACGATTTAACATAGTTTGGTAGGTCATTTATGTAAATGAGAAATAAGAGCGGTCCTAGGACCGAACCCTGGGGCACAATCCAAACAAATTCAAATGATCTCGGCTGGAAACTGATCGAACGAACAAACACTGAATTATGTTTATGGAGTCATAACACTTGCTTACGGACGAATTTAATGTATTTGTTTATGTATGTTTATTTTCATGCTAGAAATATTGACGTGCGTGACCTAATTTTGTTATAAAGTACTTTTTTTAATTTTTAATTAAATTTCACGGTAATATATCATCATAAGGAATACTTGCATTGCCTGTAAATATGTTACGCAGCAATGCCTTTTAAACTTTAATCGCTCAATGTAACCACTGGGACTGGACTACAATTCCTATATATGTATACATGAACCTCCTCTATAATAGACTAAGCAAATATGCTTAGATAACTTACAAACTGCATTCTGTGACCCCCCCCCCCCCCCTGTGTATTATAGTCATGGATGAAAATACTGAAATCTACCATACACGAATCGTCATTCCATATTAGTCATTTATTTTATTTATATCCATTGCTAATCATATAATCCAGACTTAAGTATATACAGTATAGCTTTGATTAAATCCTATGATATTTTCATACGTCGGAAACAGGATTTTTAGTTGCGGTGTATTCCATTTAATACTGATGAAACTGAAACTATTTTATTTGATATTCACCGGCATTGTACATAAGATCAAAGTAATGATATATACATATATATATATTGAGCATCTCTAGTAAACATCGTAAATAAACATTGGTAAATATTCTGATTGGACAAAATCTTACATGCATGTACATTAATTGTGTTAAGTTTAAAATCACATATTACAAACATTAAAATACTTATTAAGCATTGTTTGTGCGAAATTATTTTGGATCACCCTGTATATATACTACAAAGGAATGAAATAAAGACATGTTAAAGACTAAATATGCAGTGTACAAAGTAAAAAGTGTCCACAGTATCAGAAATTCTCAGGTCTTCTGGTAAATTATTCCATAGTTTCGGACCCACGTTTTGCGTTTGTTATAAGATAAATCAAAACAACCAGTAATATTGAAAGCAGTTATTTCATTCCCACAGAAAACAAGGGTGACCTCTCTAAGGGCGTGGCTACTTGTAGGTCCAAATCTCAAATACTCCCATATTCATAATATTTGGGGCGAAGCCACGCCCTTTCAAAAAACTCCTGCCTGTCTTCATTTTAATGAGCATTTAACCAGGAACGACGTAAGTTCTTAGCTTATTTTCTTTCATCTCAAACAACATTGTACGCAATGTAAATATAGAAAGTATAACAAAATGAAGCATTTTAATGAATTTGAAACATGCATTCATAAAAGTATATCATTTTTTCCTTCATGAATCAAAAATACTTGACAAAGCTTTATAAACGTATATCTGAAACAAGAGGGCCATGATGGCCCTATATCGCTCACCAGATAAAAAGACTCTTAGAGAAAATTATCATGAGCCTTTGTAAAATTAAGTGACCCGGGGGCGGGGCCAATTTTGCCCCTAGGGCAATAATTTGAAAAAATTTGGTAGATGTCCACCAGACAATGCTACATACAATATATGTAAGCTCTAGGCATTGTGGTTTTGGCCAAGAAGATTTTTTAAATTTTCCTATATAAGCCTATATGAATCAAGTGACCCCTGGAGCGGGGCCAATTTTGACCCTAAGGCAATAATTTGAACAAACTTGGTAGAAGTCCACTAGACAATGCTACACACCAAATATCTAAGCTCTAGGCATTGTAGTTTCTGACAATAAAATTTTAAAATTTTCCCTATATAAGTCTTATGTAAAATCAAGTGACCCCTGGGGCAGGGCCAATTTTGACCCTAGGGCAATAATTTGAACAAACTTGGTAGAGGTCCACTAGACAATGCTACACACCAAATATCTAAACTCTAGGCATTGCAGTTTCTGACAAGAATATTTTTAAAATTTTCCCTATATAAGTCTTATGTAAAATCAACTGACCCCTGGGGCGGGGCCAATTTTGACCCTAGGACAATAATTAGAACAAGCTTGGTAGAGGTCCACTAGACAATGCTTCTGTTACGCTGTTTGTACGGGTGTTGTACTGTGCACCCGACGGATGATGACTGTCTTCCAAGATCTAAAAATAATCAAGAAGTGTGTCCTTTCCTCAAATTTATTTAAAACAGATGTTAAAACATAGAAGTCTGAATCAAGAGTCTTATAATATATATTATACCAAGTATTCGTGAATATGAACAAGTATTCATGAATACAAACAAGTATTCATGAACATATTACACATAATAGGTATTTCATATTCAAGTATCCGTAATTTAAAAGCTTAAAGATATGACGTTAAAATAACCAACAATAAACTAACCATTAAAATGAATATGTATTAAATTAAACATTAAGTTTTTGTTTAATTCATTACAAAAGTCTATCAGTAATAAGTATACATACATGTCATCATGTCAAACAGCATGGAATACAGAATATAAGACAAAAACATTGATTGAAATAATTTTTGCTTTAGTTTAGCTTTCATTTCCTGGTTCTCATAACGCTAAGATATAAAATTACTCTAAAGTGAATAATGAAACCGAAAGAATTACCGAAAAGCATATTGCGCGCTATGTGAAACAGGTCTCTTAATAAATTTCTCAAATCCAATCAATTCAAATACAATTCCATACTGTTTGATAAAGAAGTTACAGAAACAAGATACTATTCATCAATAGAACCTAAACGCT
Organism: Lutraria lutraria; assembly: GCA_964023205.1. Taxonomy (NCBI): domain Eukaryota; kingdom Metazoa; phylum Mollusca; class Bivalvia; order Venerida; family Mactridae; genus Lutraria; species Lutraria lutraria. Next base: position 17,377,687 of record OZ026849.1, read on the forward strand.
ATGCACACAACTATATACATGTATATCAATTTTTATACAAAAATATACAATTTTCAATATTCAGTTTTTCAATAAGAATCTTACAAATTAATAAACATATTCAATTTCAAAGTAAAATACTGGTAAAACATTTAACAAAGTATAGCAAAGTTTCTTACCTAAAAATAATCAAGAAGTGTGTCCTTTCCTCAAATTTATTTAAAACAGATGTTAAAACATAGAAGTCTGAATCAAGAGTGACTTCTTGGAGGAAGGACACAACCTTCATCAAAAGACCGAAATAGTAGGTACCCAATGAAAAACACTGTTACAAAATGCTTATGATAGATTGACCAATAAAATTTGTAGGGGTTAATCCGATCGCAAAGACCTCTGGGAGCTGAGACCCTAACAGGTGTTAAAAATGTCCATTGTTCAACTTTGTCGCTTTTATCGTAATACCCTGCCACTTGCTTTTATAGCAATTTGCAGTTTAGCAACTATCTTTTAAAATTATGCGACAAGCTATCAAGCTATCAGACAAGTAATCATAGTTAAGACATAGCTTATGTTTATAACAACACAGACGGATTGATTAGAGTAACTCCGCTTTTAATTTGATTAACCCAAAAATTTACTGAAATATATAAAATATCACCCCGAACTTAAAAACAACTCATCAATTGCAAAATATTAAATTAACATCTAGTACAAGAAAAATTCACAACTTTTTAGGGCATAACACTTTCCCCCTCCCTTAAATTACTTTATTCCTATAAAGTGGACTGAAAACCCACCTTTGCTGAATGCTACATATGTACAAGAATATCTAAAATAACTAAACTTAGTTCACTCCCTTTTTTTTAAACACTTATTTCAGTTATACAGTTACACACTGTGGCCTGTTTTTCTGACAATGTTTTCCTGGACTGTACCATCCCCAGTACTATTTTTTTTTATGGGAGTCCTTAATAAGACACATGCATATGAAAATATAATTACATCAATTACATAACAATCCTGATACTGAACTACGTTAATAAAATACATATATATATATACATTGTCAATCACTGTGTTAAACAAAAAACATATTTTAATGTGAATATTGTTATAAACCGTGACAACTCAAAATTTCTGAAAAGAAATGTCTACATCAACCAATATATGTTGAATAGTTGTGAACTACATGTATAAGAATATAACATGGTATATATTACAGAACTAGATATCAATAATAAACAGTGTACAATAAAAAGAAGTATCAAGTGCAACCTACTATGAAAATGGCATGAATTAACTAGACATTAATTGTCTTTAACCACGGTACATTGTACATGTACTTGTAGGTGCCAACTTCAATTATTGTAATGCAATGGGTCTTTCATTATCTACATGTATAATGGAATTAGTAAATTGTCATGTTGAGCATAGAAATTCACTGAATATGAAGTACGCAACACATGTCGAATGTGTCTAGCTGCCCTTATACCAACTCTAAAAGTGGATTTAACATTATTTTTCTGTTCTGTTTGTTTATTTATTACATAGAAACTATCCCAATCAAATGATAATATGGGTGTCCACAGTCCTTGAATTGAAATACAGGATACATCATGTGGAACCCTAATGTTCCAGTAGCTTGGACACATAGAAAGGTTGTATACAGGCACATACACACATGAAAATATGCACATTTATAAAACTTTAGACTTTATTATGTCTTATTTTCCCCGAAAAAGAACAATTAACTTTTAAACTTGTTTCTATATGTAATGCATGAATTTAAGCGATATTAAACGTCAACCAAACCTGGAAATCACATAAGTTATAATTTACCACAAAAGACATTTTTTATAATACAGTTCCAGTAAATCAACAATGAGCACTCATATATATATGTACATAATATATACAGTATTTGTATGCGTTAGTAGGTGCATCGTCAAATCATTGTAGAGCAATATTTACTTACGATGTAAACTAATTTTTCATTCGTTCAGATTTCCAATATAACTTCTCAATTCATTTGAGTTTGTTTTTCACTATTTCGCATGATAAAATGATCACACAAATGTGAAAACCTTAAGACAATCCTGATATTCTTTTCTCTGGCAGTATGTTTCCGTATAATACTATACTCCTTTTACTAACTACGCCTCAATTTTCCGTTTCTACATTGTTTTATAACTCTTCGTTCTACACTATCATCTATATGTATCATTGTACTATATACTAATATTTGCAACTCCTGTATTGCTAGTATTTTTTATGAGTTACTGTCTCTACGACCTTAATAACTTACAATATACTAGTAAAATCTACACCTAAGCTAAGTCTATGCAGCTCTATCGACAAACAACAAGATACCAAATGTGGAACTAAGAACAACAAAAGACAGAACCAGCATCAGTTTGCTCCAGTCAACTAAAAATATAAGATAATGACCATTATCTACCAAGGAAATGCATATACTCATTTCGTTCAAATGAAAGAAGGTAGGAAGAAAAAGAGATAAAATAAAGACCTGTCTCACACACTCTCACTCTGAATTTCTCACTCTCACACTTTTTCACAGAACTCAACTTTCACTTGATTTGGAGATAACTGTGGACTTATATATGGTACAAATGTAGTACCTACACTTTAGATTGACAACCACAACTTCAACTTAATCTGAACCCTTAGTATATCAACAGATATTAATTCTAAATAGTTCACATGTGTTATACGGTAATAAAAATCCCCAGTATATGAAAATATACTAAACTAAAGGACACTACCTAACAATAAGTATCTGAGAGCTCTCAACAAAGACATAACCGTGTATTTTACATTTTCTATCAACAAACTACACCAAATGATCCCAAATATATTCTACTCGATTAGCACAAATGTCCACTACGCTATCCACTACGTTTAAGACATTGATCTAAACATAAATTCTTCAACAAATCTTCTACTACAACTCACATAACTAAATAATATATGTTTATAACTGAGGTGTTTCCACTGGAAATGCTACACCTAAATATTGTTTCACATAGAGTGAAATAATATAACTATAAAATCTAACTGTCTTTGACAATATACTGCTGCCATTCATGCCATTTTTATATCTATTATCTGTACTTATATTTTTTAAAGACTGAATCTGAACTACCAATTTTTCCACATAACTTCTATAATTTTACAATATGCCCTTAAATGATCCAAATAATTTCCATAGCCCAAAATAAAACAGTATAAGATTTGCTCTACAACAATTAAGTCCGCACCTACCTACTCATATTGTGTCACATTTTATATAACTAGTCTATTTGTCTTCTGCCGCCATACTTTTTGCTACGGATCGTCACCCCGGGTCGATGTAAAAGTGGATTAGTGGTAGTACATTTCTTCCATCTTTCCAATTCCCGTTCAATATGACCCTCTTCACCTGTTCCCATGGTTAGCTGCATTTTCGTCCGGTTGATAATTGGTCTGGCTTGATCCCTCCTCGACTAGATTTAACTCGCTTGCTAAGTTGAGAGGGCAGAATTGATCCCTACCCACCACGTGTTACGCTGTTTGTACGGGTGTTGTACTGTGCACCCGACGGATGATGACTGTCTTCCAAGATCTAAAAATAATCAAGAAGTGTGTCCTTTCCTCAAATTTATTTAAAACAGATGTTAAAACATAGAAGTCTGAATCAAGAGTCTTATAATATATATTATACCAAGTATTCGTGAATATGAACAAGTATTCATGAATACAAACAAGTATTCATGAACATATTACACATAATAGGTATTTCATATTCAAGTATCCGTAATTTAAAAGCTTAAAGATATGACGTTAAAATAACCAACAATAAACTAACCATTAAAATGAATATGTATTAAATTAAACATTAAGTTTTTGTTTAATTCATTACAAAAGTCTATCAGTAATAAGTATACATACATGTCATCATGTCAAACAGCATGGAATACAGAATATAAGACAAAAACATTGATTGAAATAATTTTTGCTTTAGTTTAGCTTTCATTTCCTGGTTCTCATAACGCTAAGATATAAAATTACTCTAAAGTGAATAATGAAACCGAAAGAATTACCGAAAAGCATATTGCGCGCTATGTGAAACAGGTCTCTTAATAAATTTCTCAAATCCAATCAATTCAAATACAATTCCATACTGTTTGATAAAGAAGTTACAGAAACAAGATACTATTCATCAATAGAACCTAAACGCTATGCACACAACTATATACATGTATATCAATTTTTATACAAAAATATACAATTTTCAATATTCAGTTTTTCAATAAGAATCTTACAAATTAATAAACATATTCAATTTCAAAGTAAAATACTGGTAAAACATTTAACAAAGTATAGCAAAGTTTCTTACCTAAAAATAATCAAGAAGTGTGTCCTTTCCTCAAATTTATTTAAAACAGATGTTAAAACATAGAAGTCTGAATCAAGAGTGACTTCTTGGAGGAAGGACACAACCTTCATCAAAAGACCGAAATAGTAGGTACCCAATGAAAAACACTGTTACAAAATGCTTATGATAGATTGACCAATAAAATTTGTAGGGGTTAATCCGATCGCAAAGACCTCTGGGAGCTGAGACCCTAACAGGTGTTAAAAATGTCCATTGTTCAACTTTGTCGCTTTTATCGTAATACCCTGCCACTTGCTTTTATAGCAATTTGCAGTTTAGCAACTATCTTTTAAAATTATGCGACAAGCTATCAAGCTATCAGACAAGTAATCATAGTTAAGACATAGCTTATGTTTATAACAACACAGACGGATTGATTAGAGTAACTCCGCTTTTAATTTGATTAACCCAAAAATTTACTGAAATATATAAAATATCACCCCGAACTTAAAAACAACTCATCAATTGCAAAATATTAAATTAACATCTAGTACAAGAAAAATTCACAACTTTTTAGGGCATAACACTTTCCCCCTCCCTTAAATTACTTTATTCCTATAAAGTGGACTGAAAACCCACCTTTGCTGAATGCTACATATGTACAAGAATATCTAAAATAACTAAACTTAGTTCACTCCCTTTTTTTTAAACACTTATTTCAGTTATACAGTTACACACTGTGGCCTGTTTTTCTGACAATGTTTTCCTGGACTGTACCATCCCCAGTACTATTTTTTTTTATGGGAGTCCTTAATAAGACACATGCATATGAAAATATAATTACATCAATTACATAACAATCCTGATACTGAACTACGTTAATAAAATACATATATATATATACATTGTCAATCACTGTGTTAAACAAAAAACATATTTTAATGTGAATATTGTTATAAACCGTGACAACTCAAAATTTCTGAAAAGAAATGTCTACATCAACCAATATATGTTGAATAGTTGTGAACTACATGTATAAGAATATAACATGGTATATATTACAGAACTAGATATCAATAATAAACAGTGTACAATAAAAAGAAGTATCAAGTGCAACCTACTATGAAAATGGCATGAATTAACTAGACATTAATTGTCTTTAACCACGGTACATTGTACATGTACTTGTAGGTGCCAACTTCAATTATTGTAATGCAATGGGTCTTTCATTATCTACATGTATAATGGAATTAGTAAATTGTCATGTTGAGCATAGAAATTCACTGAATATGAAGTACGCAACACATGTCGAATGTGTCTAGCTGCCCTTATACCAACTCTAAAAGTGGATTTAACATTATTTTTCTGTTCTGTTTGTTTATTTATTACATAGAAACTATCCCAATCAAATGATAATATGGGTGTCCACAGTCCTTGAATTGAAATACAGGATACATCATGTGGAACCCTAATGTTCCAGTAGCTTGGACACATAGAAAGGTTGTATACAGGCACATACACACATGAAAATATGCACATTTATAAAACTTTAGACTTTATTATGTCTTATTTTCCCCGAAAAAGAACAATTAACTTTTAAACTTGTTTCTATATGTAATGCATGAATTTAAGCGATATTAAACGTCAACCAAACCTGGAAATCACATAAGTTATAATTTACCACAAAAGACATTTTTTATAATACAGTTCCAGTAAATCAACAATGAGCACTCATATATATATGTACATAATATATACAGTATTTGTATGCGTTAGTAGGTGCATCGTCAAATCATTGTAGAGCAATATTTACTTACGATGTAAACTAATTTTTCATTCGTTCAGATTTCCAATATAACTTCTCAATTCATTTGAGTTTGTTTTTCACTATTTCGCATGATAAAATGATCACACAAATGTGAAAACCTTAAGACAATCCTGATATTCTTTTCTCTGGCAGTATGTTTCCGTATAATACTATACTCCTTTTACTAACTACGCCTCAATTTTCCGTTTCTACATTGTTTTATAACTCTTCGTTCTACACTATCATCTATATGTATCATTGTACTATATACTAATATTTGCAACTCCTGTATTGCTAGTATTTTTTATGAGTTACTGTCTCTACGACCTTAATAACTTACAATATACTAGTAAAATCTACACCTAAGCTAAGTCTATGCAGCTCTATCGACAAACAACAAGATACCAAATGTGGAACTAAGAACAACAAAAGACAGAACCAGCATCAGTTTGCTCCAGTCAACTAAAAATATAAGATAATGACCATTATCTACCAAGGAAATGCATATACTCATTTCGTTCAAATGAAAGAAGGTAGGAAGAAAAAGAGATAAAATAAAGACCTGTCTCACACACTCTCACTCTGAATTTCTCACTCTCACACTTTTTCACAGAACTCAACTTTCACTTGATTTGGAGATAACTGTGGACTTATATATGGTACAAATGTAGTACCTACACTTTAGATTGACAACCACAACTTCAACTTAATCTGAACCCTTAGTATATCAACAGATATTAATTCTAAATAGTTCACATGTGTTATACGGTAATAAAAATCCCCAGTATATGAAAATATACTAAACTAAAGGACACTACCTAACAATAAGTATCTGAGAGCTCTCAACAAAGACATAACCGTGTATTTTACATTTTCTATCAACAAACTACACCAAATGATCCCAAATATATTCTACTCGATTAGCACAAATGTCCACTACGCTATCCACTACGTTTAAGACATTGATCTAAACATAAATTCTTCAACAAATCTTCTACTACAACTCACATAACTAAATAATATATGTTTATAACTGAGGTGTTTCCACTGGAAATGCTACACCTAAATATTGTTTCACATAGAGTGAAATAATATAACTATAAAATCTAACTGTCTTTGACAATATACTGCTGCCATTCATGCCATTTTTATATCTATTATCTGTACTTATATTTTTTAAAGACTGAATCTGAACTACCAATTTTTCCACATAACTTCTATAATTTTACAATATGCCCTTAAATGATCCAAATAATTTCCATAGCCCAAAATAAAACAGTATAAGATTTGCTCTACAACAATTAAGTCCGCACCTACCTACTCATATTGTGTCACATTTTATATAACTAGTCTATTTGTCTTCTGCCGCCATACTTTTTGCTACGGATCGTCACCCCGGGTCGATGTAAAAGTGGATTAGTGGTAGTACATTTCTTCCATCTTTCCAATTCCCGTTCAATATGACCCTCTTCACCTGTTCCCATGGTTAGCTGCATTTTCGTCCGGTTGATAATTGGTCTGGCTTGATCCCTCCTCGACTAGATTTAACTCGCTTGCTAAGTTGAGAGGGCAGAATTGATCCCTACCCACCACGTGTTACGCTGTTTGTACGGGTGTTGTACTGTGCACCCGACGGATGATGACTGTCTTCCAAGATCTAAAAATAATCAAGAAGTGTGTCCTTTCCTCAAATTTATTTAAAACAGATGTTAAAACATAGAAGTCTGAATCAAGAGTCTTATAATATATATTATACCAAGTATTCGTGAATATGAACAAGTATTCATGAATACAAACAAGTATTCATGAACATATTACACATAATAGGTATTTCATATTCAAGTATCCGTAATTTAAAAGCTTAAAGATATGACGTTAAAATAACCAACAATAAACTAACCATTAAAATGAATATGTATTAAATTAAACATTAAGTTTTTGTTTAATTCATTACAAAAGTCTATCAGTAATAAGTATACATACATGTCATCATGTCAAACAGCATGGAATACAGAATATAAGACAAAAACATTGATTGAAATAATTTTTGCTTTAGTTTAGCTTTCATTTCCTGGTTCTCATAACGCTAAGATATAAAATTACTCTAAAGTGAATAATGAAACCGAAAGAATTACCGAAAAGCATATTGCGCGCTATGTGAAACAGGTCTCTTAATAAATTTCTCAAATCCAATCAATTCAAATACAATTCCATACTGTTTGATAAAGAAGTTACAGAAACAAGATACTATTCATCAATAGAACCTAAACGCTATGCACACAACTATATACATGTATATCAATTTTTATACAAAAATATACAATTTTCAATATTCAGTTTTTCAATAAGAATCTTACAAATTAATAAACATATTCAATTTCAAAGTAAAATACTGGTAAAACATTTAACAAAGTATAGCAAAGTTTCTTACCTAAAAATAATCAAGAAGTGTGTCCTTTCCTCAAATTTATTTAAAACAGATGTTAAAACATAGAAGTCTGAATCAAGAGTGACTTCTTGGAGGAAGGACACAACCTTCATCAAAAGACCGAAATAGTAGGTACCCAATGAAAAACACTGTTACAAAATGCTTATGATAGATTGACCAATAAAATTTGTAGGGGTTAATCCGATCGCAAAGACCTCTGGGAGCTGAGACCCTAACAGGTGTTAAAAATGTCCATTGTTCAACTTTGTCGCTTTTATCGTAATACCCTGCCACTTGCTTTTATAGCAATTTGCAGTTTAGCAACTATCTTTTAAAATTATGCGACAAGCTATCAAGCTATCAGACAAGTAATCATAGTTAAGACATAGCTTATGTTTATAACAACACAGACGGATTGATTAGAGTAACTCCGCTTTTAATTTGATTAACCCAAAAATTTACTGAAATATATAAAATATCACCCCGAACTTAAAAACAACTCATCAATTGCAAAATATTAAATTAACATCTAGTACAAGAAAAATTCACAACTTTTTAGGGCATAACACTTTCCCCCTCCCTTAAATTACTTTATTCCTATAAAGTGGACTGAAAACCCACCTTTGCTGAATGCTACATATGTACAAGAATATCTAAAATAACTAAACTTAGTTCACTCCCTTTTTTTTAAACACTTATTTCAGTTATACAGTTACACACTGTGGCCTGTTTTTCTGACAATGTTTTCCTGGACTGTACCATCCCCAGTACTATTTTTTTTTATGGGAGTCCTTAATAAGACACATGCATATGAAAATATAATTACATCAATTACATAACAATCCTGATACTGAACTACGTTAATAAAATACATATATATATATACATTGTCAATCACTGTGTTAAACAAAAAACATATTTTAATGTGAATATTGTTATAAACCGTGACAACTCAAAATTTCTGAAAAGAAATGTCTACATCAACCAATATATGTTGAATAGTTGTGAACTACATGTATAAGAATATAACATGGTATATATTACAGAACTAGATATCAATAATAAACAGTGTACAATAAAAAGAAGTATCAAGTGCAACCTACTATGAAAATGGCATGAATTAACTAGACATTAATTGTCTTTAACCACGGTACATTGTACATGTACTTGTAGGTGCCAACTTCAATTATTGTAATGCAATGGGTCTTTCATTATCTACATGTATAATGGAATTAGTAAATTGTCATGTTGAGCATAGAAATTCACTGAATATGAAGTACGCAACACATGTCGAATGTGTCTAGCTGCCCTTATACCAACTCTAAAAGTGGATTTAACATTATTTTTCTGTTCTGTTTGTTTATTTATTACATAGAAACTATCCCAATCAAATGATAATATGGGTGTCCACAGTCCTTGAATTGAAATACAGGATACATCATGTGGAACCCTAATGTTCCAGTAGCTTGGACACATAGAAAGGTTGTATACAGGCACATACACACATGAAAATATGCACATTTATAAAACTTTAGACTTTATTATGTCTTATTTTCCCCGAAAAAGAACAATTAACTTTTAAACTTGTTTCTATATGTAATGCATGAATTTAAGCGATATTAAACGTCAACCAAACCTGGAAATCACATAAGTTATAATTTACCACAAAAGACATTTTTTATAATACAGTTCCAGTAAATCAACAATGAGCACTCATATATATATGTACATAATATATACAGTATTTGTATGCGTTAGTAGGTGCATCGTCAAATCATTGTAGAGCAATATTTACTTACGATGTAAACTAATTTTTCATTCGTTCAGATTTCCAATATAACTTCTCAATTCATTTGAGTTTGTTTTTCACTATTTCGCATGATAAAATGATCACACAAATGTGAAAACCTTAAGACAATCCTGATATTCTTTTCTCTGGCAGTATGTTTCCGTATAATACTATACTCCTTTTACTAACTACGCCTCAATTTTCCGTTTCTACATTGTTTTATAACTCTTCGTTCTACACTATCATCTATATGTATCATTGTACTATATACTAATATTTGCAACTCCTGTATTGCTAGTATTTTTTATGAGTTACTGTCTCTACGACCTTAATAACTTACAATATACTAGTAAAATCTACACCTAAGCTAAGTCTATGCAGCTCTATCGACAAACAACAAGATACCAAATGTGGAACTAAGAACAACAAAAGACAGAACCAGCATCAGTTTGCTCCAGTCAACTAAAAATATAAGATAATGACCATTATCTACCAAGGAAATGCATATACTCATTTCGTTCAAATGAAAGAAGGTAGGAAGAAAAAGAGATAAAATAAAGACCTGTCTCACACACTCTCACTCTGAATTTCTCACTCTCACACTTTTTCACAGAACTCAACTTTCACTTGATTTGGAGATAACTGTGGACTTATATATGGTACAAATGTAGTACCTACACTTTAGATTGACAACCACAACTTCAACTTAATCTGAACCCTTAGTATATCAACAGATATTAATTCTAAATAGTTCACATGTGTTATACGGTAATAAAAATCCCCAGTATATGAAAATATACTAAACTAAAGGACACTACCTAACAATAAGTATCTGAGAGCTCTCAACAAAGACATAACCGTGTATTTTACATTTTCTATCAACAAACTACACCAAATGATCCCAAATATATTCTACTCGATTAGCACAAATGTCCACTACGCTATCCACTACGTTTAAGACATTGATCTAAACATAAATTCTTCAACAAATCTTCTACTACAACTCACATAACTAAATAATATATGTTTATAACTGAGGTGTTTCCACTGGAAATGCTACACCTAAATATTGTTTCACATAGAGTGAAATAATATAACTATAAAATCTAACTGTCTTTGACAATATACTGCTGCCATTCATGCCATTTTTATATCTATTATCTGTACTTATATTTTTTAAAGACTGAATCTGAACTACCAATTTTTCCACATAACTTCTATAATTTTACAATATGCCCTTAAATGATCCAAATAATTTCCATAGCCCAAAATAAAACAGTATAAGATTTGCTCTACAACAATTAAGTCCGCACCTACCTACTCATATTGTGTCACATTTTATATAACTAGTCTATTTGTCTTCTGCCGCCATACTTTTTGCTACGGATCGTCACCCCGGGTCGATGTAAAAGTGGATTAGTGGTAGTACATTTCTTCCATCTTTCCAATTCCCGTTCAATATGACCCTCTTCACCTGTTCCCATGGTTAGCTGCATTTTCGTCCGGTTGATAATTGGTCTGGCTTGATCCCTCCTCGACTAGATTTAACTCGCTTGCTAAGTTGAGAGGGCAGAATTGATCCCTACCCACCACGTGTTACGCTGTTTGTACGGGTGTTGTACTGTGCACCCGACGGATGATGACTGTCTTCCAAGATCTAAAAATAATCAAGAAGTGTGTCCTTTCCTCAAATTTATTTAAAACAGATGTTAAAACATAGAAGTCTGAATCAAGAGTCTTATAATATATATTATACCAAGTATTCGTGAATATGAACAAGTATTCATGAATACAAACAAGTATTCATGAACATATTACACATAATAGGTATTTCATATTCAAGTATCCGTAATTTAAAAGCTTAAAGATATGACGTTAAAATAACCAACAATAAACTAACCATTAAAATGAATATGTATTAAATTAAACATTAAGTTTTTGTTTAATTCATTACAAAAGTCTATCAGTAATAAGTATACATACATGTCATCATGTCAAACAGCATGGAATACAGAATATAAGACAAAAACATTGATTGAAATAATTTTTGCTTTAGTTTAGCTTTCATTTCCTGGTTCTCATAACGCTAAGATATAAAATTACTCTAAAGTGAATAATGAAACCGAAAGAATTACCGAAAAGCATATTGCGCGCTATGTGAAACAGGTCTCTTAATAAATTTCTCAAATCCAATCAATTCAAATACAATTCCATACTGTTTGATAAAGAAGTTACAGAAACAAGATACTATTCATCAATAGAACCTAAACGCTATGCACACAACTATATACATGTATATCAATTTTTATACAAAAATATACAATTTTCAATATTCAGTTTTTCAATAAGAATCTTACAAATTAATAAACATATTCAATTTCAAAGTAAAATACTGGTAAAACATTTAACAAAGTATAGCAAAGTTTCTTACCTAAAAATAATCAAGAAGTGTGTCCTTTCCTCAAATTTATTTAAAACAGATGTTAAAACATAGAAGTCTGAATCAAGAGTGACTTCTTGGAGGAAGGACACAACCTTCATCAAAAGACCGAAATAGTAGGTACCCAATGAAAAACACTGTTACAAAATGCTTATGATAGATTGACCAATAAAATTTGTAGGGGTTAATCCGATCGCAAAGACCTCTGGGAGCTGAGACCCTAACAGGTGTTAAAAATGTCCATTGTTCAACTTTGTCGCTTTTATCGTAATACCCTGCCACTTGCTTTTATAGCAATTTGCAGTTTAGCAACTATCTTTTAAAATTATGCGACAAGCTATCAAGCTATCAGACAAGTAATCATAGTTAAGACATAGCTTATGTTTATAACAACACAGACGGATTGATTAGAGTAACTCCGCTTTTAATTTGATTAACCCAAAAATTTACTGAAATATATAAAATATCACCCCGAACTTAAAAACAACTCATCAATTGCAAAATATTAAATTAACATCTAGTACAAGAAAAATTCACAACTTTTTAGGGCATAACACTAGTTTAGCAACTATCTTTTAAAATTATGCGACAAGCTATCAAGCTATCAGACAAGTAATCATAGTTAAGACATAGCTTATGTTTATAACAACACAGACGGATTGATTAGAGTAACTCCGCTTTTAATTTGATTAACCCAAAAATTTACTGAAATATATAAAATATCACCCCGAACTTAAAAACAACTCATCAATAACTCCGCTTTTAATTTGATTAACCCAAAAATTTACTGAAATATATAAAATATCACCCCGAACTTAAAAACAACTCATCAATTGCAAAATATTAAATTAACATCTAGTACAAGAAAAATTCACAACTTTTTAGGGCATAACACTTCACATCAAATATCTAAGCTCTAGGCCCTGTGGTTTTAGACAAGAAGATTTTTAAAGTTTTTCCTATCGGTTGTCATGGCAACCAGAGTTTTTAATGAAATTAATTTTTTTGAACAGCTTTGGTAGAGCTTCATGCAAGGAACATCCATGTAAAGTTTCGTTGAAATTGGCCAACTGGTTAAAAAGGAGATGTTGTTTAATGCAATTGTTAACGCACGCACGCACGCACGCAGACGACGGACATCACACGATCACAATAAAAAAAGGCCATAGTCAACTATTTAAACATGGCATTTCTGTAATATTGCGCATGTCTGAAATTTGTTCAGAATTAACTGTCACAGTTGATTGATTTCCGGTGCATCCAGTTGTACTTATAGTATCATTTCTCCACATGCTGAAGCAATATCCATCACAGCCATACTTTCGGAATCTTTTTCTAAAATTTGTGTATTTTTATAATATCAACATCATCATCAATTTCCCCGAAAACTAAAACAACATCTCCTTCAACAATTCTAAGACAGAGCGGTGTATTTTCATTACCATCATCGTCGTCATCATTAGCATCATCATCTTGTACTGCAGCAGATTCAACATCCGTTTCAGTTTCAATGACTTCATCTTTTATTGTATAATTTGTCTTTTCTATGGATTCATCAGTTTCTACAGGAATCTTGCTAACATCAATAAATGGTACTACAGTTTCATTTTCAGTATCAGGATTCTTGCAAATATTGGTTACTGGGTCGACAGTATCACTGCCAGTTTTGTTCTCATTATCATTTTTTTCATCAGTGTTTGTACAATTGAAAACTTCAGAATTTTCAGAGGTTTTTGTCCCTTCATTTGTTGAATTATCTTCGATTTCAATATCTTTATTATCACAAACAGTCTCCACCAAAACTCCATCAATGACTTTAAACCCTGTTTCGAATTCCCATTCCTCACTTATCTCTTCACCGGCCATATATTTCTTCACATTGTCATGAAAAAGATCAAGATCAACACCTCCGTCAAAGTAAGGAGATTGGACGTCTTCCAGATTTGGGTGATGCATCAAAAACAGTAGACCAAGAACTATTCCTTCTAAGCCAAAAGATGAACACCAAGTGTCCCTATCGAATAAATTCAAGCAGACATTTGAAAAATGTATGTTACATCTTTCTTCCCAGTTATCAATATTAGGATGGTAGATCTCAGTGGTACACCATACCCACGGATTAGACTGAGGGAATCGGTCATCCAAAGCAATCTGAAAGACAAAAATAATAAGAAATTTTATTACAGTCAATCCTCAATTATTGCGACCACTTTCATGCTAAGACCACTTCATTATTACGATTTTTAGAACCGGCTTTATATATTTACTGAACATTTCAATTTAATTGGGACTATTTCAGGCCATCCTTAAAATATTTTTGTTTGCCGTAACGCTACATACTCACCAATAAGGGCCTTACATAACTTTTTAGCATCTCAGTATTTTGTTGTTGTTCTTTTTTACAGACCCGCCTCCCTGGTCGAGTGGTTAAAGTCGCTGACAATAAAACTACCTGATATCATTAGGCTACTGTCCAAAACCAAATTGAGTGGCTTCCCTTGAAACTATGCGCATATACAATATTGTTCAAAAAGTGTATTTACATTGTAGTATATACATGAATGTATGTCCTTACGCTAAGGACGAGCTCATGAATTCTGCTAAATTGATAAATCCCAGGAATACGTAAGTAAACTTATGAATCAAGAATTTGACAAGGATAATCTCAACAGTGACTTGATTGTACACGAAGATTATCTTATTATAAGATAGAATCTAAACTACTGTATATAGTTACCTCAAAATTGAAAATTCCTGCTTTGTAAGGTCCACCGTTTGGTTGAATCGTAATGGTGAATATATGAAACCCTTCCCAGTCGATATCCGTTATTGTGGCCTGATTGCTCGACATTTTACCGATCTTTCTCATCAACCGATGGACTTCTTTCAACCATGAAGCCATTTTTAATCCTGATATGTTCCACTACATGTAACAGACGACCAAGAATTTGAATTGTATTCGCAGGTTAAATAAACTGCTAGCCATAATAGAGAATATAAGTTGTCACTTATAACTTAGTAAATATATATTGATCCCATTATTTGATCTTTCATATTGCCGTGGCGGTGCTCACTAAATACAACGAAACGTACGGTGATTATACCGAACCGTTTATAACTGTTGTGAAATCATACATGCGAGTTTAAACATGCCCTGGTTTACGTTATACTCAATTCAAACGTGTCGTAAAAGAATAAAAATGCGAGACTCCGTCTCTACTTCGGTCATATCTATATTTAGAAAATAAATGACTGGAATATCGAATTTCTAAAAATAGCCTTTTTCTGCATATGAAATGAGCCAAAATAAGCAAAAATTCAAATTCAAGGGCAGAGAACTCAAAAACGAGATCAGTGGCCCCCATTCCCCCCCCCCCCCCTTAATATGTTTCGGTTATCATATGCTACGATCATGCAAAGTTTAAAAAATCTATTGTTCAGTTTTCATTTTGCCTGTAATATTATGTAAAAAAATGTAGCGTACTGTAGCAAATGTCTTTAACAGTTTAATCTAAATCTTAATCCAAATAAAGTATGACTGACGTTTGCGTTCTTGTCTTATACATAGGCACTCGATTCCGTGATTTCTATACGTTTATAGACGTTATTTTTCAATTTAACTCATCAAACAACGCAAATCTGTCGAAAGAAAAATCTACAATTGTTTCCCTTATTGAGTGTATAAAAAACACCAGGGTAGCGCACTCGCCATTTTTTCGATGGACGGAAGTGACAAAATAAGCGTGGGTCCCGGCTTTCCTTCTAAAAGCTGTCAAAACGTTTAAATTTTGGGCACACTACAACGAAAGCAAGGTTCCCGAAAAGCACGTGCGCTACCTCGGAATGTACCACGGAATCGAGTGCCTATGGTCTTATATACATGCAGTTCATTCTTCTTACAGACAGGATCGAATATTGGACGATACCGTTGTAAAGGTAATCGTCGTAATGTATTGCCCAAATCATTTTAAGTCTGTAGAAAAGTTATTTACGTGCACCACCTGTGTCGTGGTGTATTTGATAAGGCAGCATGTACAATGTACATATTATATGCCACTTTTCAACATGAAACAGATCGATTGAACTCAGTAAATGGCTTTTTTAGAAATTATTCTATGCGAGTTTAATTATTTATTTATATCATTTTTATGGATATATTTTGTTCTTGTTCTTGTCACATGTACACATACACGTTGAATTGTACCTTTTGGTAGTTCAAAAGAGAAAAAGATAGCATGCATTTGTTCTCTGGTGTGTATATCAAACAATTTATTTCTTTTATACATTTCAATATGATTAGGGGTATTGAATGACTTCGAAAAATATTTGCAATTACAAGAAAACGTTGCGTGTAAAACACTCAGGTCCGTAGCTCAACGGACAATGTCACTGTGCACTTGAAAACTTGGTTGATTTTCGCTATGTAAGTATGGTATTTGGATTGTTCATGTACTGCATGTGGCTGTGTCATTCATTCATAGTGTGATTTTACAAAGACTTTTCACCATAACTTTAATTATAAGAAAGCGATAACCGCACGAACCTTGCTTAAATCCCGGATATATTATATTTATTTATATAGCCTTAAGATTCGGCATTGTGTGACAGACATGCTTATTTCGACTTACCCAAACTTGTATCAGCAGCTCTCATGTTTTGTCAAGGGCCATAACTCTGCAATCAGTTGTATGTATGATTTATAACGATCCACTTCGGTTTTATATTCAGTTATTGAAAAATTAGTAGAACAAGAGTTGTTGCTAACATGTGTTGCTAAGATGTTGCTGGTTACTCGACCCACCCCAATTTCCCCCCCCCCCTTTTGCTGTCCCCAAGGAACGGTACGTCCATCTTCTTTCTTTTTTACCTTTCCATTCCCTCTTACTTACTAGTAGTTTCCTTTATCTCAAATAACATTGTATAAAATGTAAATATATATATATATATATATACTAGGATAGAAAGTATAACAATATAAAGCATTTTAATGAATTTGGAACATTCATTCATAAAAGTAAATCATTTTTTCCTTCATGAATCAAAAATACTTGAAATAGCTTTATAAATGCATTTCTGAATAAAGGCCATAGTCCGAAACCTGAAATTTTTGTGTTGCGCATGGCTAAAATTTGTTCAGAATTCACTATCCCAGTTGACTGAATTCTGTTGCAGCCCATTGTACCTATGGGATCATTTTCTCCACATGCTGAAGTGATATTTCTAGCAGTCACACTTTCGGGAACTAAGACAACGTCTCCTTCAACACATTTAAGACAGAACAGCGCGTTTTCATTAACATCATCGTCGCCGTCATTGTAACCGTCACCTTTTACAGCAGCAGATTCAATATCAGTTTCAAGGACTTCATCCTTTATTATATCATTAGCCTTTTCTACGGACATATCAGTTTCCACGGACATATCAGTTTCCACAGACTTGTCAGTTTCAACCGAAATCTTAATAACATCAATTGACACAGCAAGTTCATTTTCAGTGTCAGGAATTTTGCAAATGTCAGTTACTGGTTCAGCAGTTTCGTTTTCTGTTTTGTTATTATCATTTTTTTCATCAATGTCTGGACAATTAACAACCACAGAATTATCTGAGGTATTTTCGCCCTCGTCTGTTGAAGTATCTTGATAATCAATGACTTTATTATCACTACCAGTGTCTATCAAAACTCCTTCAATGACCATAAACTCTGTATCGAATGACACATCATCATCTATTTGCTCACCGGCCATATATTTCTTCACATTGGCATGGTAAAGCTCCGGCTCAACAGTTCCATCAAAATGAGAAGATAGCGGGTCGTCAAGGTTCGGGTGATGCATCAAAAACAGTAGACCAAGTACTATTCCTTCTAAGCCAAAAGATGAACACCAAGTGCCGCTATCGAATAAATTTAAGCAGACATTTGTGCTGTCTGCGCTGTATTTGTTTTCGGTGGTGTCAATATTGGGATGATACACATCTGTGGTACACCATATCCACGGGCAAACTTCGGGGAAATCACTTCCCAAAGAAACCTGTCAGACAAAAATAGAAAGCAATTTTACTACAATCAGCCTGCACTAATTGCAGCCATTTTTATAACAAGGATAAAGAGTGTCACCCCATTGAAGGGCCCAGCCAAGTTGGCTTATGAGACATCTATCTTGTGTGACCATTCTACCTCACGAATTTCTTCTTTTTTACCTAAAAATGCATAAGAACAACTGTAGGTTATCATCGTTGTTTTAGCATAAAAGATGTGCGCTGAAGGAAAATCGCAACACATGTCATTAGATAAACTATGAGATATTCATTCCTACCGAAAATTTCATTCAATTACATCTAATAACCGTGAAACGGTAAGATTGGGTTCCTTTCGTTATTACTTCGCTGCAAGCCATTTTGAGTCAAGTGCTAGTGATGTACAAATGTATCAAGCGATCTGATTGGTCGGCATGAAATGAACAGTCTATTGTACACACATATCCGACCAATCAGATCGCTTGATACATCACTCGCACTTGACTCAAAATGGCATGCATCGTAGTTAAATAACGAAATGAACACCGTTTTACCGCTTTTTACAGTTATTAGATATAATTGAATGAGATTTTCGGTGGGGATGAATATCTTATACATTTGTTTAGTTTATCTGAATGTCAGGTGTAGCTACTTTCCTTCAGCGCACGTATTTTATGCTGAAACAACGAGATGCGATGTTCCACATTGTTTGGCATATAGACATATAGTAGGCTTTTCACCTTGATAGTATATATAAGATCAGTGACGGGAATTTTTTTGCATCATTTGTGGACCAAACACTGATACTGCCACCTGTGATCTTAACCAGTAACTTAATGTAGTAACTTGCAACATATAGTTCATAAACTTCATACGCACGATGTAATCTTTTAGATTTTCGATAGTACTCAATGATTAACTATGAATTTTAGCCATTTTTAGCAAAATATTTTATCCAATTAAAGTCGCACTTTCAACCGTATTAAGCAACCGTCCAAAATCGAGTTGCTTCCCTTGTTACTACGTGAATGCGGTTTAATTGAATGTATTTATACATGCACGTCCCTACGATGTTATGAATTAAACAAAATGGATCAATACAAAAGTATGTATGAAGAGATTGGCACAATTGATCAGTTAACATGATTGTATACAATCGTATTATCGTATAACAAATACTATATACTACATAATGTACTAACTACATTAGGCAACTGTCCAAAACCAAAATAGAGTTGCTTCCCTTGTAACTATGTGCGTGTACATTGCAGTTCAAATGTATTTAGTACATGTATGTACGTCTCTACGCAAAAGATAAGATTAGCAATTCTGCAAAATCGATGAATCCAGGGAATGTGTAAGTAAACTTACGAATCAAGAATTTGACATTTACATACGAACAGTGATCATGTTAAAAAAAGAACAGAAACTTAATTAGATTGTTACCTCAAAATTGAAAATTCCTGCTTTATACGGCCCATTGTTTGGACGAATCGTAACGGTGAACATATTAACTTCACCATCCCAGTCGATATTCGATATTGTAGCCTGATTGTCCGAAACTTTACCGATCTTTCTCATCAACCGATGAACTTCTTTTACCGGCGGTATCATGTTTAATCCTGGTTCGTTTATTCATGTAACTGGCGACCAAGAATAAAATGTTTACGTATGCATTATTTAAAATGAATTGTCTGTCATAACAGACAGTTACTAATAATTAAGTAAACATATATTTATCCCATTTAAGCACTATTACTATGGAGCTCATTTTATACAACCGTTCGTTCAATTAGTCCTTGATACAATAAAACGTGCGGCCATTGTACGATATTTCGTTACTATTGTGAAATCATACATGGCCCATTTTTTTTAAAATGACACAATCTTTAGAAAGTTAATAATAGCACAAACTGGAATATCGAATTTCTAAAAATAGTTTTTACCCATGTAAAAATCAAAGCACTGTAAGTACTAAGTATTTACGTTTATCGGTTTTAAACGCCCATTCGACAACTAAGGTAACTTCACAGACCAAGCGAGAAGAGAATGAAGATATCATACTAGTATACACGGTATAGGAGAACCAGACTAGTATACACGGTATAGGAGAACCAGACTAGTATACACGGTATAGGAGAACCAGACTAGTATACACGGTATAGGAGAACCAGACTAGTATACACGGTATAGGAGAACCAGACTAGTATACACGGTATAGGAGAACCAGACTAGTATACACGGTATAGGAGAACCAGACTAGTATACACGGTATAGGAGAACCAGACTAGTATACACGGTATAGGAGAACCAGACTAGTATACACGGTATAGGAGAACCAGACTAGTATACACGGTATAGGAGAACCAGACTAGTATACACGGTATAGGAGAACCAGACTAGTATACACGGTATAGGAGAACCAGACTAGTATACACGGTATAGGAGAACCAGACTAGTATACACGGTATAGGAGAACCAGACTAGAATACACGGTATAGGAGAACCAGACTAGTATACACGGTATAGGAGAACCAGACTAGTATACCCGGTATAGGAGAACCAGACTAGTATACACGGTATTGGAGAACCAGACTAGTATACACGGTATAGGAGAACCAGACTAGTATACACGGTATAGGAGAACCAGACTAGTATACACGGTATAGGAGAACCAGACTAGTATACACGGTATAGGAGAACCAGACTAGTATACACGGTATAGGAGAACCAGACTAGTATACACGGTATAGGAGAACCAGACTAGTATACACGGTATAGGAGAACCAGACTAGTATACACGGTATAGGAGAACCAGACTAGTATACACGGTATAGGAGAACCAGACTAGTATACACGGTATAGGAGAACCAGACTAGTATACACGGTATAGGAGAACCAGACAATCGTGTCCCTACTACTGGTTCGAATCGTTTCCATGGTTATTTATCAATATTTAGTGCCATGTGCTTTGTTTCTAGGCTACTGGCCCGCCCAGCTGCACTTGATTAGCTGAATGGGAGGACCTTAAGTCTACCGTCCTTGGATACGTGAGTTCGAATTCTGGGCGTGGCTCGTGTTTTCTACGTGATCATTCTCTGGAAGTTATTTTATCAAAGACTGTTCGTCCGCCAACACTGTTCATTCATGTAGAAATGTTGACAACTACATTTACTTTATGACTTTTAACATTCAAATATCACCAGTATACGACTTACTGCACCTTTTTGTTTGTTTACACTACATGTGTTTAAAAGGCTAAACTCGTAGACCATTGAGATGTGTAGTGTGATCACGATGAATTCTGGTGGGAAAAAAACGACGCTTAAAGCCCCATAAGCTTTTTGCAACAAAAATATATGTAAAAAACAAACATTTGCTCATATTATCCCAAGATAATTATTATCGACGAAACAAGCCCTTTTTCTTCTAAAAACACTCATTTCGCTGTGTATTTTGCTTTTGTAAACTTGAAATATATAGAGCGCGTGACGTCACTTAATGCCGTGTGCATAATATGACTGCGGGGAAACACAGCTGTTCTATAAATAGTATTTTTTTCAATGACATTTTTTCTTGCTATAAAGTATGCACGGGAGGAAAACACACCGGATTCCTCTGTTATAGAACAAACAGAAACTATTAGGACCGTTAAATGTATATGCTTATGGGACTTTAATTACCGAAACATAGTTTTTGGATCTGAATTTTGTCGGAAAGTTGGAAATCTCGCAACTCTAAGGGGAGAGAAGATATAGGACAGCCCCTACTCTTGTTTCAGATAGTTTTGTTCCCGTTCTTTATCGTGCCAGTGTAAAGCATCAATACACGCCTCGCTTGTTTCCTGAGATTTTCTTACATTGAACAGCTACTATATAAGTGACCCCCCCAAAAAAAAAATCCACATGTGGTCTAATCTCTTAATTGTTTTATTGCCCCTAATCAGATAAAACCAGTCCGGTCACGGTCTGTAGACTTGACACCTAGTCAAAAAGTGGGGTAATAAATTTTATTGATTTAGAGTGATAATAAGTTTATGACTAAATCGATTTTGTTTTTATAAGCATAGAGTAACAGATAATGTAAACAGGTGCTAGTCTATCAATAACCCTGTCTGTTTTATTACCCCCTACTGTGGAATTAGGGGACGTTCTGGTCCATAAGTCACATGCCTCGCATTCCTGGTTCAATGTCTTTAACACAGATCTTGGCTAGGTAGTTGGCACTACCTTTTGTTTAGTAGGCCAGTGCATCACCATAAGACCACTGATAATCTCATACAGACATAGTTTATGGTCATTGGCATTATACACATTCCTAACAAATTGGCATGACGAAAAGTCCTCAAATATTAACATGATAACAAAATTATGTCCATTAACTATTTTGTCAACATTTATGTACAAAGCTTCCCCATCAGTACATTCAGTGCTTTGATTCCTAGTAAATTATAATTTATATTATTATGAAGTAAGTAAGTAAGTAAGTAAGTAAGTAAGTAAGTAAGTAAGTAAGTAAGTAAGTAAGTAAGTAAGTAAGTAAGTAAGTAAGTAAGTAAGTAAGTAAGTAAGTAAGTAAGTAAGTAAGTAAGTAAGTAAGTAAGTAAGTAAGTAAGTAAGTAAGTAAGTAAGTAAGTAAGTAAGTAAGTAAGTAAGTAAGTAAGTAAGTAAGTAAGTAAGTAAGTAAGTAAGTAAGTAAGTAAGTAAGTAAGTAAGTAAGTAAGTAAGTAAGTAAGTAAGTAAGTAAGTAAGTAAGTAAGTAAGTAAGTAAGTAAGTAAGTAAGTAAGTAAGTAAGTAAGTAAGTAAGTAAGTAAGTAAGTAAGTAAGTAAGTAAGTAAGTAAGTAAGTAAGTAAGTAAGTAAGTAAGTAAGTAAGTAAGTAAGTAAGTAAGTAAGTAAGTAAGTAAGTAAGTAAGTAAGTAAGTAAGTAAGTAAGTAAGTAAGTAAGTAAGTAAGTAAGTAAGTAAGTAAGTAAGTAAGTAAGTAAGTAAGTAAGTAAGTAAGTAAGTAAGTAAGTAAGTAAGTAAGTAAGTAAGTAAGTAAGTAAGTAAGTAAGTAAGTAAGTAAGTAAGTAAGTAAGTAAGTAAGTAAGTAAGTAAGTAAGTAAGTAAGTAAGTAAGTAAGTAAGTAAGTAAGTAAGTAAGTAAGTAAATGTGCTTTAATTTGCTAATTCTGTACAATTCACTATCAGAATATACAATTTTTTAATTCGAATTAATAATCATAAATGTGAGTACGCATAAATTGATTAAAACCAAAATTTATTGACAACCACTTCATTGCCTCTCATCATAAATAGACGTGTTGTCAAGGAGACGTATGTTCACAAGTGACGTCACAATGAAAATTCACTTTTTTTTCATGATGTCGATTGTTTTCGTGAAATTGAACCGGATAGACATTTTAAAACAGACATGCTTCTAAGTATGAATTCAAAGTTCACTGTTGATGCTCTAATTAATGACCTTCCAACATTTATTTAACATCAGTACACGACAGGTGCCTTTTTGTTGTTTCCACTAATTGAGTGGCTTAAATCGCAGACCTGTCAATGTGACATGCCATCAGGGTAAAAACTGATGGAAAAACGATGTTAACATCGCCTAATTATCCAGTCATTGATTGGAATATAATGGAAAACTAGCTAAAGTACTTTATGATATTGCCACGATGTTTGAATCGCCTATTGTTTTCATTGTTCGCCCCGTAAGTGCGCCGGTCGTTGACGTAATGATCTTACCTGAATGACACCTTATTAAAATGTACGCCGTCTTTTCCTCGATTACGTACTTCAAATCTAGGGGGTCCCAAATCCTTCAAAAGAATATGAAGATCATACGTATGCTGTTTTTTCAGTACAGTACAACCTCTCCATAGCGGCTCTCTGTAGAGCAACAACCTCTATATAACGACACCTTAAAAATTTCCCTAAGTTGATATTTACTATAAATTTAGCCTATTTAGAGCAACAACCTCTACACAACGACCAATATTTTTAGCTCCATCAGTGGTTGAACTGTATTGTCTTTTTTGTGTTCAAATTGTTTGACCAAGACAGTTATAAATGTAAGCAATTATTGTATGCATTTTGTAAGTATAATCAAAAGAGTAAAATAGGTTAATTTTAACCAAAGAAGAGAAACTTGAAAGTGGGAGGAGACACTTGAAAGTGGGAGGGGACATATAAAAGTGGGAGGAGACACTTGAAATGGGCGGAGACATTTTAAAGTGACAGGGGATACTAATATTTGTCAGTGAGGGGAGACGCTTAAAAGTTGAAGGAGAAATCTAAAAATTGGAGACACTAAAAGTCTTTCACTAAAAGAGGATTCACCTACAAGGCCTAGGGGGAGGAGATATTACAGTGGGAGGAGACACAGGCGGGAGGAAGCATTTATCCGTGGAAGGACGAACTTAAAATGGGAAGAGTTACGTGTTTCCCAACCACTGTATTATATTTTCTACGCTTTGTCTTACATCTAAATCTAATTAGAAGAAATTTATGGTCTTATATTAGGTACAGATATTGTTTTGACACAATATCTTTTAATTATTACAGAAAATCTTGTAATTGCCCCGGCCATAACATAATTAACAGCCAATCCCTCAGCGGACCAAGAAAGTAGGCGGGCCGCCATTTTGTTGTAGTACTTCACGGACTAGTTTCCGCCATTGCTAACCTTAGGAGTTCAACGATTGTTTCTCTTTCCATGGGAATATGATGCCCATTTTATCAATCGCAAACGATAAACACGTTTGAAAGTCTTGTAATTCTACGAAAACGAGTACCTAGCATTGAAAAAATAGTCAACGGACACCAAATAACCAAAATTTGTGTAACCCTACACTTATATACGAGGCGTATTTCTCAGTTACGGAAATACCCGAGTAGTTACGATTGTCTTGCTAGCTATCTTTCGGAATGCCCATGGTTCTAGCCATGTTTACGCATCCTCAATAAGGGTCTCCGTTGGAAAGTCGCTAAATGACTCCGACGGAGATTACCGGCGATATAGAAAACATGTAAACGGACTACCTCGAGGCGTTCCGCACACATCGGTACACATGAACTCTTTTTCATAATGTATTTATTGATCATCCCGTTACTAGAGCATGCAGCATTGATATTTTTTATATCAGTTAGATAATGAATTTGCTATAAACTAGAAAAACGGAATACAGCGCGTGCATTGCTTTTAAAATATCGAATATGTAACATGAGGCGTGCTAAAAGTATGCAAACATATAGTGACTTGGAACAGCCACATGTCACATAGACGCTTATTGAAATCTGAACGAAGTGTACAACTAATACTGTTGCAATAATTTAATCAACCGTATTAGGATATTGTTGTTGTTGTTTATGTTCTACGATCATGTGGGCGCTCTAGGATCGATTTACACGTGCATGCTAGATACATGAAGGAACTTGATCTTCGGTGAATATGCTCATATAATTATGAGTGATACTATTTTTTTAATATTACTATTGTTGAAAAAACTACTGTTGCATCATCAATTAATTTATTAAATCCTGGATAATGAAATTGTGAAAAAAACTTCCAGTCGCAGAACGAACGAGATAGATCATTTACATATCATAAGCATAAATAACAGCGGTGGAATTGGTACTTTCGATATCGGTTCACAAAAATATGAATATGTTGTTCTTGATTGTAGTTTGTTCTCATTTCTTGTCCAATGAAATTTCCCCATTTCGTTTGAAATTTGGAAAATAATATTATATCGCATAAAATGCGCAGAGAACCAGGTTTGGAGAAAATGTTTTAAGTCATTTTAATTTTTTTGCTTGTCGAATTTAGGACAAACTGACGATAACTAGTACATAGGGAATATTTGTGAGTACCAAAAATGTGACGGATTTCGATTGTCGAACGGGAGAGGGACATCATGCATTAACAAAAATACGTGTTTTGTATTCATTCCGCGAAGATTCTAACTTGTTTATTTCAATTTTCAGGAGAAAACGGGCATCATTTCGGAAAACTTTTTGTACATGTCGTATATTTTTTTTACCCTTGAAGTGGAAATTGCTCAAACTTTTTAACCGTGAAGAGGAAATTGCTCAACGGCGCAGTATTGTTTTTACACTTTCCATAATTATCTTACTGAAATCTACAGGTCGTTTGATAAATGGGTGTACGGCACGTACTGTGTGTAGGATTGTTTTAAGCGTACACTAATTAAAACTCCACGGCATGTGGAATTGCAATGTTGGCATTTTCAAAAGAGGTCATTTTGATGCTTAATCATAATTTTTATATATCTCGCCGATGATTAAATTAATGGACGAATTATTTACGACGTAACTTTTTCTAAAAAAAGGCTTTCTTCCAGTATCCGGACATCGGGGAATTGCTGTTATGAAAGTATTTGCTTTCGATCAAGCGAATGCTGAATTTTTGTCGATGTTTATTATTAAATCAAAGTGAAAAGAGGAACATCTGATATATTCTTATACTTCTCCTTAGCGTTAGTGCATGACGGACTATTTTCAGGACGAGCAATGATACAGTCAGGATAAATAAAAGGATCTGATTATCTACAAGATGCGGAATTTGTCACTTGAATTTCATTCACTTCCACAGAAGAAGGCCCTATTGTTACTTGCCATTTTTGCTTCAATTTCCTGTTACAATCAAATCGAGGCTTCGATTGCTATATCAGGATTTTCTAAAATTTCCAACAACACCAGGATGACAACGACGAGCACGTTAATCTATTCGCGTAGTGTTTTAAACTGCGCCAAAATATGTGCTTCGTTTGACGCCTGCTGTGGGTATAACTTTGTTCACAATAGCAAGATGTGCGCTTTTCTTTTGGAAGAGGATGTAGCCAGGAACGATATCGAACACGAAACAGGGACAGACATTTACGTACACAAGTCATGTATGACGTCACATCCGGTAAGGCTTTATACCTATACGCATGAATTCTAACATCCGTCATCTTTTATACGATGAAGGTAACCAGCCCTGGTTAAAATCATAAACTAGCCCTGGTTAAAATGATGGAATTAAATAATAAAATATACATCAATGCTTCCTAAAGCTTCATACCAACACACCATATACGGAGTTACAGACGGCGCGCGTTCAATAAATTTAGTCTCCTTGTGTTTTCTGTAGCTCGATATTTTATATATTTATATCTAATATTGATACGGTATGCTTCAAAACCTTTAATAAATCAGGATATATTTATCAAATACACGTTGTACAACTTTTGTAAAGCACTAAAACATATGAATTATGATGCGGCCAAAAAGTACTGCGTTTTTCTACATCCGCCATGCAATTGTTAAAATAGTTCCCGTTCCATGTTGCAGTGCAATCAGTCTGTGTAAGTTCAGTTTACATGAGTACTTTCAGTACTTTGATTACTGTATTTTCATTTATTTTCGTTGGGCTCAATTTTCGTGGTTTTTACTAAAATGGCTATTTCGTGGGGACATAAATTCGTGGATTTTATTTTTGAAAAGAAATGCCGTATCTCTGCATTTAAATTCGTGGGGATTTGAATTCGTGGAAAAGCCTACCCACGAAATCCACGAAATTAAATCCCCAACGAAAATTAATGATTCTACAGTATGTAATGGATATACAGGCACATCTATGTTCACGGTCACCTCCGAATAAAACATACCCTCTGATTAAAGGCCGTTCTTTAAAAATACCACTAATTATTATGAATAAAGTGACTTCAGAATAAAGGTCAGTTCCTATACATAGTTCCCACATCTACAATATTTTCCTCCCTTGGCGGCCATCTTGCTTGGCAAATTTCTTATGCACTTAATAGAAGAAATCAGAAAATTGGTTATTAAACAACTTAATGTATAAAACTTAATCATGAAGTTGTGAAGGCCATAATTACATCAGGTTTAAGAAAATGTAGTTGTCACATATAAATATCCTATATTTAGAATGATCAAAAAAAATATAAATATCTTCTATTAGTGCTTGTTGAATTTGCCAAGCAAGATGGCCGCCAAGGGAGGTAAATATTGTAGATGTGGGAACTATGTATTGTTCACAAGGTTGAATGCACTGAAAATGGGAGATAATAAAGTACGTTTTCGGGTTCTTTGCATGTTTTATGGATAGATATGGTAAAGTAAATCAAAATAGCTTAAAATTCATGATTGTGTATAAAAAAAGTCTTTAATGTATAAAAACGTCTTTGAATCCACAAACAAACAGAGTGTTGCCAGGAAAGTACTTTTGAATCCCTTTTTTTATTAACCGATGATTTCAACAGATCAAAAAAATAAAATGTAAAGAATGTGTTTGTTCCACCGTAATAAACTGTTTTGAAATGAGTTGAGGAGTCCCGGTCTGAAAACTTGAACAATCCACCACAAAAAGCGACCGATAACATACAAATGTTTCTACTTAGAAATTCTACGCCTCGTCATGTTTAAGGAAATTAACGTTTCATACGGCATACACACTTATTATTACGACGACAAATGTACCATTCACCATATCGTTTTATGTTGGCTGCTGATCGAAGCCTTTTGTTTGCTCGCTGCAAGAAATCGAAGTGATATTGCTAGAAAGGTGTAAACAATGTTTGTTCCTGAATACCCGTTAGCCACCAAAATTCCCTTCCGTAACCCTAGACTTTTCATTAGGACCTAGAAACGGTACATACACTTTCTGATTTTTTTTATCATTCCTTACCCTTCCAAGAGTAAAAAAAGAAGAAATAAGCATTGGCCTACTTATTCTATTTTTGATGAGCATGTAACAAGAAACAAACAATTTCTTTAGGCCTTTATTTAGGCCTTAATCAAAATGACTATTCAATCACGATTCTCCAATATCTTCGACCTGTTCTGGAATAAAATTGAATTAGGTCATTATTAAAATTTACCACTGATCGTCCCTCTGTGTGCTTAAAATAATCACCATTGTTTGTTAGTTGCCATTATTCTCGGGGTCTCGTGTACTTTGATTCCACTGTGCCGCATAGACTCGTTTCGTTGTCTAGGTTACACAAGCAGTTAGTATGAATTGTTAGTGACCGCTATCTCGGTTCAAAAATTACTTCAATTACTTGAAATCTGGGGGAGGATTAATCGATTAGAATCGATACCACGATATCTCTGATAAATCTAAAAGGTACGGATTAGAGGGAAATGTTCATTGGAACTTTTCCATCTAATGTGCATACATACGACGCTATCATCTGTTACATCAGCCGAGCTGACGAACTAACAACACAAGCACCGTATCCATAGTTCAAAACGTCAGTGCAAAACAAGGCAAACAGAACTTCGCGAACATTTTTTCACTTTCTGCCGTCCAAAACCGCCAAACAAAAAAGCAAACAAACCACACTAAATATCAATCATGATTAACATTTAAAATATTTTCAATGTATTTTCCAGAGAATGTGGTGTTTAATTTTACATTTGAATTTTAATAGTATATTAAAGGGGCATACCCTACAACTTGGTGCATCTAGAATCAAGGCAAAATGATGATAAATTAGAAGCTTGTAAAGAAAAAAGCCGACAAAGAAAGTTTCAGCCAAAAATTCATCCAATTAAAAACATTAGTTTCCATAAAAGATTGGAAACTTTTTGGAATTTGTTGTACAATTTTTGGGTGGAAGTGATTTATTATTTATAGCTATGATTTTTGCGGCCAGTACCTAAACTAGTCATTTTATGACCCAAGTTCTTCTTGCAATTATCCATTATATATTGTTTTACATATACATCTAACACATTTATACACTTTCACAGAATGTTTGTCAGTTGTAGGGTATGCCCCTTTAATCTATAATTCTGAAGACTAATGGGTCAATATCAACAATTTCGACTTTTAGAGTCTGGTAACTTTATACATTTCAGACCACTTCAAGCCCATATACAACTACATCAGATCATCTTCTTGGATCACCAACAACTACAAGTTCAATTGAAAGCGACAGCGATGATGATAATGACAAAGAGTCTAGTGGAAATATAAATTCGGAAAATGGCAGCGCCGAGAGTGAAGAAAATGACAGCAAAGACAGTCAATCTTCAGTGAATGAAGACAAAGAAAGCAAGAAAAGTGAAAATTCAGTTAATGTCAGTGATAGCAAAGACGGTAAAACTTCAGAACATGACAGTGTCGACAGTGAAGACAACGTTAGCAAGGAAGGTAATCATTCGCAAAATGACAGTGTGGAAAATGAAGACAAAGATAGCAAAGAAAGTAAAGATTCAAAAAATGACAGTGCCGAAAGTGATGACAATGATAGTAAGGAAAGTAAACAATCGAAAAGTGACAGTGGCGAAAGCGAAGAAAATGATAGCAAGGAAAGTAAAAATTCGAAAAGTGACAGTGGCGAAAGTGATGACAAAGATAGCGAGGAAAGTAAAAATTCGAAAAGTGACAGTGGCGAAAGTGATGACAAAGATAGCAAGGAAAGTAAAAATTCGAAAAGTGACAGTGGCGAAAGCGAAGAAAATGATAGCAAGGAAAGTAAACAATCGAAAAGTGACAGTGGCGAAAGCGAAGAAAATGATAGCAAGGAAAGTAAAAATTCGAAAAGTGACAGTGGCGAAAGTGATGACAAAGATAGCAAGGAAAGTAAAAATTCGAAAAGTGACAGTGGCGAAAGTGATGACAAAGATAGCAAGGAAAGTAAAAATTCGAAAAGTGACAGTGGCGAAAGTGATGACAAAGATAGCAAGGAAAGTAAAAATTCGAAAAGTGACAGTGGCGAAAGCGAAGAAAATGATAGCAAGGAAAGTAAAAATTCGAAAAGTGACAGTGGCGAAAGCGAAGAAAATGATAGCAAGGAAAGTAAAAATTCGAAAAGTGACAGTGGCGAAAGTGATGACAAAGATAGCAAGGAAAGTAAAAATTCGAAAAGTGACAGTGGCGAAAGCGAAGAAAATGATAGCAAGGAAAGTAAACAATCGAAAAGTGACAGTGGCGAAAGCGAAGAAAATGATAGCAAGGAAAGTAAAAATTCGAAAAGTGACAGTGGCGAAAGTGATGACAAAGATAGCAAGGAAAGTAAAAATTCGAAAAGTGACAGTGGCGAAAGTGATGACAAAGATAGCAAGGAAAGTAAAAATTCGAAAAGTGACAGTGGCGAAAGTGATGACAAAGATAGCAAGGAAAGTAAAAATTCGAAAAGTGACAGTGGCGAAAGCGAAGAAAATGATAGCAAGGAAAGTAAAAATTCGAAAAGTGACAGTGGCGAAAGCGAAGAAAATGATAGCAAGGAAAGTAAAAATTCGAAAAGTAACAGTGGCGAAAGCGAAGAAAATGATAGCAAGGAAAGTAAAAATAACAATGTTGACAGTGAAGACAAAGGGAGTTGATAAAATATCATCTTCGGAAAACAACGGTGTTGATAAAGATAAAGAAATAGTCAGATCAGTTTTTTACTTAACTAACACCAAGAACACCATTTATCTTAAAATTTTATGAAAGGCTTTAAGCTGATAGCTGAAACTAAGCGCGATCGAGTTTTTGGCGATTAGTTTCGAAATAATTCGATCATCATATTATGCCGTGATTTCGCATATATAACTCCCCCATGCCTTAGGAATTCTTAACAAATCTAAACAACATATGAAAGAATAAGAAAAATAATCAAATTGAATACCTCTGAAAATGTTTGTGCAAGTACACTCAAATGTTACACATCTTTTCGTATTTTATTAAAGCACGACTGGTATGTTTTACTTTGAAAATGTAATGTCTGTTTTTGGAGGACATAACATCCCTATTGACAAGTTCTTTGACCGAAGGTGGTATGTTACAAGTCAAGCATGAATCAAAGAAGCGCCCGAATGTCCTGAAACTTGTTTATCGTCGAGATAGTATCGTTCATGATGACAATTTCGTTGACAAAAGGAGAAATGCTTAAAGCCCCATTAGCTTTTTGTTGTAGAAAAATATATGCAAAAACATGATATTATCCCAAGATAATTATTACCGACGAAACAAGCCCTTTTTCGTCTGAAAACACTCATTTCACTGTGATTTTTGCTTTTGTAAACTTAAAATATGTAGAGCGCGTGACGTCACTTTACTACGTGTGCATGGCATGACTGCGGGGAAACACTGCGGGGAAACACAGGTGTTCTATAAATAGTATTTATTTCAATGATATTGAAAAAAATACGATAGTGGTTTCGGAAACATTTTTTCTTGCTATAAAGTATGCATGGGAGGAAAACACACCGGATTCCTCTGTTATAGAACAAACAGAAACTATTAGGACCAATACATTTATAAGCTTATGGGACTTTATATAATCAATGTTTGACAAAGTTGGTAAGAACTAAGAATTAAAACTAACTTCGTCTGAATATGACCTGGGACCGATGTGTATATATTGTTTTGGTCTTAGACATGACATTCGTGATTGAACTTTAGTAAGTGATGGTGACAATAAAGAATGTAATGAAGATGAAAGAATAGCGAATGACATTTAAGACGACCTGGATGAAGATGGTGAACCACATGAACACATAAATAAGGAAATATTTATTGAATGCTCAATGGTCGGATTAAGTTATGGATAACTGACTGTATTTATTCTGACTACATTGAATATTTTAATCTAGATACAACGTGACGCGGTTATAGTGATTCCAAAGGACCGAATACGGTGGAATCATTCATTTTCGTTGGGGATTCAATTTCGTGGATTTCGTGGGTCGACGCATCCAAGAAATCAAATCCCCACGAAATAAGGCTTTTTTCAAAAATCAAAATCAACGAATTTATGTCCTCACGAAATAGATATTTTATTAAAAACCACGAAAATCGAGCCCAACGAAAATAAATGAAAATACAGTATTTAGTCCACTATATCAATCGATTACTACATTGTATATCCATCACTATGAAATGTTACTTTATTATCCGATCCCTCTGTAAATAAGGTTTTTTCATAACCGTGTTTACTGTATCTAAATATGTAAATAGTGTGTGTTTATGTTACATACAGTCAAAACTTTCTCAGTGGCCACCCCCGAATAAATGCCACTGCTGTGAATAAATGGCATTCTTTTAAAAACTTCATTATTTGGAACAAAATGATCTCTAGCCATCTGACTAGTCACATTATGTTGCCTTTTGTTCACAGGTTTTGACTGTATGTGAAAAATAGTTATAAAAATGTTTAATTGAAACATTATATCTAAATAGGTTTATTTTGTTTTGTTTTGAAAAATCACCATTATTAGTTAATTATTACCCATCGTATTAATTTATTTTTTTGTATATGCCCGGTATCTCGAGACATACTGCAAACTGTAGACAGGTCAACAGACTGCCTTTATATCGGGTGTTTCCGTGATGAACGTTCGGTAACAATCGGTACTTTCCGGTCAAGGCGGAATGTACCGATTGCAGTTCGGGTGTTTTTTAACTCTACAAGCGTTTAAATGATTCTGATGTATGCAAGTGTTTATTTGAGTCTGATATAAATAAACGTCAATTTCGTCATTTCGTAGAAAATGGCAACTTCAAATCGTTTCCAAGATTTTTCAGAAAACAAACAGTCAAACAAACAAGCAAACAAACAAACAAGCAAGCAAGCAAACAAACAAACACACAAACAAACAAAATAATTAATTTTTAATACACTGTCCTTTTCACATGAACATTTCTCGTGCTTACC
This sequence comes from Lutraria lutraria, assembly GCA_964023205.1. Lineage (NCBI taxonomy): Eukaryota > Metazoa > Mollusca > Bivalvia > Venerida > Mactridae > Lutraria > Lutraria lutraria. The sequence continues at coordinate 17,412,188 of OZ026849.1, forward strand.
TTTTAAATATTTCAATACACGTTGCATCATCATTAGTTGTCGATGCGCCATAAAACAACATTAAACAAACATAGCGGTCATTTCTTATCATTCGCGTATATCTCTGACAATGTCTGAAAAGCAATTCAAAACATATAACTGAGTCTTCTTTAGATTTCATCTGATACTCAAATACATGCTGTTATTTTTCTGTTAATGTGCACTTGTTGTAAGATTTTTTCACGAATACTTTAAATTTTAGCGTTTTGTTTCCCTCGAAGTCTACTGATTATAAAAAAACTCTTCCCGCCAAGAAAGATGAATACAATATTTTCCGATATTTTCATGTAAAATGATATATTTTTCCTTCAAAGTAATGTACAAAAAAAAATTGTTTTACTTTGTTGAAAAATTTTATAATATATATATATACATCATAACGAACGACAACTCTGTATAGAGTTTGCTCAGACAGAAAGTCATGACGTCATCACAGTACATGTGATTTAAGCTAAAAGATTACTTGCTTGTACGCTTACTTCCCTTGCGTCAAGTTAAAAAGGTCATCAATTAAATTCAGGCCCCAGTTTCACGAACAAAATTGAGTAGAAACTCAATAATGGACTCAAGTATTTTTTTCCTGTATAGAAATCTTGTGTCACTGACTAGAAATGGTACCATTTGTTTTCTGATGTACATAGAACATGTTTAACATGCCAACATACATTATTTTTGGTTCAGACGACAAATTAAGGCTCACAACTCATTTTTCATATGAGTCGAAAGTCCAGTATCCAATAACAGACTCAAATCTTTTTTATTCCATATCAAAAGACTATTGTTAGATTGAAATTGTGGGAAACTGTTATGAGACCATATTTGTACCTTCTTTTAATGCCACTTTTAGAACAAAATACAGAAATACTTGATATAATAAATAAGTTGAGTTTAAGCAAAAACTTAAGTTTTTTTGTGAAACTAGGGCCAGATAATCTATAATCGTGTCCCGAGCTCATTTAGAATGACACGTTAGCGAACAGGAAATCAGTCGCGTACTAATTAATATGTAATATAAGGCCATACTTAGAAAAATATTGAATTACAATGCATAAGGGCGGACGGACGGGCGGTGTCCACAACAGTGTCCGCCTTCTTATTCAAACAGTTTTATACGGATCCACACCAAATTTCATGGAAATATTTATAGCCATGAGATCACGGCCAAGTTCGATGACCAGCCCAATTGGACCAGGCACTTTTGAGTTATGCTCCTTGACGCTTTGAAAAATGAATTTTGCGGGCGTTTTGTGACCTGAAACTCATGCTTGTTAACATTATAATAGTATGCTTGTTCCGAAAACATAATACATTTGTAAAAAAAAAGAAACAAAAGAAATGTTTTTTTTTTTCAAAATCGCTAAACATGTTTTTGAGGTCGGCGGTTAATTGAATGAGTCGATGGAGTTATTTAGAACCAACCATTTTTTAGGTTGGCCTAAGCGTACATTCTAATGGGTAAACCATGTTACAAGGAGACGCAAAAGATTATCAAAGTCGTTGACGACATACTTTTAATGGCGTTTTTTAATACCTGAGAGTCAATTATATAAGGCTCATTATATACAGTTAACATGAAACATTTTTTTTCTATTAGCATCATGAACTTTGATAATTGTATTATTGATGTTTAATACCAAAATGGAATATAATATGGCCAAACATGGTATGTGTCTGCACTCATTTCTTAGAAAATTTCATTCTGCGATTAAATATCTCTTTTTTGTTACTTTACTGATTAATAAATATTGAACAGTAACTCAATTGAATAATAAACGCTATATTACGATCATATCACAAAAGCTTAGCACATTGCGACGGAAGCATAGATTTTGTCCCGCCAAAAGCGCGCGACCTTTAAAAGCGATTACTGACATGGATTAGATCGTCAGATCACACAGACGCTCGTGCATTTACGAATAAAATAAAACGACATGGGAGCTTTTATCCATTAGAAAGGTATTGCATCAAACTGATTAATTCGGAATTGATATCAAAAGAGGGAAGTGATTTGACTTGGCCAACATACATTTTGTAGTGAACACTCGGGTTATATATTTGTACATTTTTCTTATTCTTGATGAGTGCAATGGTGTAAAAGGTGGAAGGCATAGCGGTGTTTCATAATTGTGGATAAATAAGCAAAATGAATAACTTGTCAAATATTGCAAGGATTCCTTCGAAGAATGCAGTTCTATTCTACCTGGCATGTTTTGTGTTACTTTCCGGCATTGTTGTAATACAAGCATCGATTGATATTAAAGAGTTTTCACGGCTAACTCAGAATCAGAAAATGGCAACGAGCAGTCCACCTGTCGTGTCAAAGAGTATTCTTGGGTGTGCCAGACAGTGCGCTGCAAAAAACACTTGCTGTGGGTATAATTTTGAACATTCGAATATGGAGTGTGCTCATTTAATTGAAGCTGATCTTTTCACAAATGGTGTGGCTTATCAGCTTGGAACAGACATATTTATACACGAAAGTTATCTATGGTATTTCACGGTATGTATATTTTAATATCGGCTAAATAATAACATCTATTCACAAATAGGCATACGCACAGGCTGGGTTGCATTTCTGTTTCACTTGCAATGGTATAAAAGGTGGAAGGCGTAGCTGTTTAGGTGACAGCTCAAGTCTTATTGTATACATTTGTCAGTCTCGTTCATTTGCAATGGTATAAAATGTGGACAGCATTACTGTTTAGGTCGCAGCTCAGGCCTTGTTGTATTTCATTCGTCAGTCTCGTTCACTTGCAATGGTATAAAAGGTGGAAAGCATAACTGTTTAGGTGGCAGCCCAATCCTTATTGTATTTCATTCGTCAGTTTCGTCAATATGCAATGTTATGAAAACTTGAATGCGTTGCTATTTAGATAGTAGCTCAAGTTGTAATGTATATCACTTATCATTTGTGTTCAATGACAATGGTGTAAAAGGTAGAATCCATTGTTAAAAGGTTTGGAGCTCAGGTCTCATTGTGCGATCTTCGGTCAGTTGTAATGGCTAAAAAGTGAAAGTTGTCAACATATCTATCCCTAGAAGGAATGCGACCATTTCCTACCTTAATCAGGCGTCTTTTATTGCAGTACTCCATACTTCAATCCTTACTACGGTTACACAGTTTAACACGCTTATTGTAAACCAGGATATATCGGATACATTAACGTAAATTTTCCCGTCGCACCTTGCCGTCTTCTGGTCATTGTTACGTGTATATAGTTTAATTTGATATAATGCAGTAATTTTTCGTATCTCCTGAATTTTTTACATCCACTGTGCTTTACTGTAGTTATAAAATGAACATTTGAACGCAATATTACAGGTAAACTCTCTTATCCGAAAATTTCTCTTATCCGAACATATATCCAGTCCGAATAAGTGAAATGGCGATGTTTTACCGTGTAGTTGTTTCTTTTTGTTAGTTTTATGGAAGTGTGACACTTTTTATTCTATTTAGACTGTTTTAGTGTAAAAAAATGTTTTTGACAATAATTGCAAACATGTATGTATCAACATAATTACACAGTACAATAAAAGTTCTGGATTGCAAACTACTAGTATGCATGATGTAATTTAAGTTAAATTCTGTCACACACTGTCCGGGAAAGAAGTTGGGAGAAATTTTTAAATGCTAGTCTGAGAAAGTTGAGAGTAAAACGAGGTTAGTACTGGTACATTAACCAAGACAACTGATTTATTATTTTGATTGATTATTCGCCAGTATACAACTGAATAGATATCTTTTAGCAAATTAACCTCATGCTTTTGACAAAGACTTCAAAATGGCGTCATAAATTGCCTCATAGTTATCTTTTATCATAAATGGAGACGGCCCGCAAGTTGCTAGATACTGTTGAATCATTCATTTTCGTTAGGGATTTAATTTCGTGGATTTCGTGGATCGGGTCATCCACAAAATCAAATCCCCACGAATTTAAATGCAGAGATAAGGCATTTCTTTTCAAAAATCAAAGTCCACGAATTTGTGTCCACACGAAATAGCCATTTTAGTAAAAACCACGAAAATTTAACCCAACAAAATAAATGAACATACGGTAGAGTTCAATTAAATGGTGAACCTGAACTTCTAAGTTTCTATGTTAATCCTTAATAGATAGGTCTAAATAGAATAACGTCGCTTCTCCTGAGATATCAATCGTAACTACTCGGGAATTTCCGGGCATTTCCGTCACTGAGAATATGCCTCGTATATACGTTTAGGGTTACTGATTTTGGTTATGTGGTTTGTGCAAATTGTTAATTTCAGAGCACCACCACTACTGAAGCAGCAACAACAACAACAACAGTGGCACCCACAACAACAACGACAACAACAGCGGCTCCCACAACAACAATGGGACCAACAACGACAACAGTTGCACCTACCACGACAACAACAGCAGCGCCACCCACAACAACAATTTATGTTTCCGATGAGGAATTAGACGATTGAGCGTATATGAAGATAAAAATAAAGTTTAAATATTTTGTGACCCGGGTGATGTCATAAAACGTAGCAACACCACCTTAGCAACGTCCATATTTGGCATAAGAATGATGAATAGTGTTCATTTTCATTTTGAATAGCTTTATGTAATACTGAAGTTGTGTGATTTAACTTTTCTCATTTTATCGACAAATGAATGAAAAAAAATCTAAATTAATTCGATTTCATTTTAATTCGACTGCGCAGATTTATCACTTTTACTTGAAAAATAAATTTTGGTTGATTTTCCAGAACAAGGATCACGATTTTCTCTACAATAGAACTATGACGACACAGTTCTTCAATTCAGAACAACAGTACATGTACATAACAGTGTGTTCTTGTCGATGCTTAGGTATTTATATGTAAGGCGTAAATTTGTTTTGTTTCTGGCTGCCCGACCCACACTAATTTTCCCAAACGATCCTAGATTTATTTGTATTAAGCCCATGGAACGGTACATCTATTTCCAATCTGTTTTTATCTTTACACACTCTGTCAAGAGCATCAATGAAAAAGCTCCGACCTCTCTACCCTGCGTTAAATCAGCATGTTTCCAAACACTTTTTCTAGACGAATTATACTTATGAGTATTAGTTTATTATAGCTGTTTGCGAGTATATAGTGTAGTGTCTATTACTAGTTTGGATAATCCTAGCCATTTGATTGGCTAATGGTGTTGACTGAATCTATTAATAGTTGTAAGTAATCGATGGTTTACATAAATTGCCTCATCATTTCGATTCTCCAATCGATTATTGTTATCGATACATTTCATGTTATTAAACAGTTTTATATAATATTCGACATTCATAGGATTTCTGCGTGTGTTTTTTTTTCATTTGTACGAAGAAAACCGAACCGATCCGAATGAAATTTTAAATATATAACGTGAAGAGAAATTCCGATTTTAGAGAATGGTGATTTCTATTTGCTCTGCTTTTTAGGAACAAAGTTCCTATAGGTAAACACCACATTTTGTTTTAATAAAACAGTGACGCCTCTCATCCGCCTTGAAAAATAGTACCATTTATTGTATAAGTATACATTGCAGACTTTACAGTTCTGATAATAGTTGGAGATATTTTACAAATTTTACAAGCATAATCACCAAAATAATATTTGTAATGAAAATAAAAAAAAAAAGTTTTTGTATTATTAATCGTAAATATTGTCATCATGGTTTTTGATACTCAAATAAAACTAAAACATCATTTTTTAATTAATAAATCGATGTTCAAATTGATATTTAAGATATGATTTATTCAGAGATTGTTTGAATTTAATTTGTTTTATTTTGAGAATTTGTGATAAGAAATGCATGTATTTACATAGTACATTTTTGTACTTACCAGATTAGGATTTTGAAAGCATGTGAAATATTTTGGCGATTTAATTTGTTCTGCTTTTTCTGCAAAAACTCCTTATATATACATGTGTTACATAAATGTAATATCAAAAGGCTATTGTCAACCCACGTACTCGTGCGGAATCCGGAAAATTGAGATCTGAGGATGAAAATGTTGCTCAAGTGTTCAAACTTTGAAGACAGTGTTGGAACAATATGTAAGGCAGTTTATTGACTTTGATAGAATTTCCAGATAAATTTATTTTGATATCTTAGTAAAAGAATACAATTTACAGTGCTCCCACATCTATAGTGAACCACAGATAAAGTGAACCGCACTGAGATAAAGTGAACCGCATTGAGACATAGTGAATGCGGTTGTTATGATGTATTAGTATTGGATGCTGTGAAATAATTATGTTTCCCGGCCACGGCATTTTTTCCAATGTAAAGGATCACGTGAAATTTTGATATAATGAAGAAATCATTTCTATCCTCAGTAATTCACTATCTATAAGTGTGCTCTACTGATTTTATTTTGTAAAACTTGTGAGTAGTATGATATTATGAACGCCATTTCTCACTGAGCCAACCACAGGACATCAGCTTTATTATTTGACACAAATACTGTTGAATCATTAATTTTCGTTGGGGATTTAATTTCATGGATTTGGTGGATGGGCTCATCCACGAAATCAAATCCCCACGAATAGTGTATTTCTTTTCCAATCTGATTAAAATCATATCCTCAAACCCGCTACGCTATGAGGATCTGAAGACGACCTATAGAAGGTCACCTCAGGTGACCTTTTCCACTAGCCAATCAGCGCCTTACTTTCATAATTCTGAAAGTGACCTGATTCTATTTTTAACCGCAGTAAAAAACAATATTTAACTTGTAGTTATCACGAACACCTATTCTTACGCAACTAAATGTAATGATAGCGCCCATGTGACATGCGTGTTTATTAAATTCTCTATACGACTATGGCCGAATCGATCAGGATTCCTAAAAAAATCAAAAAGTGGTTGCAGACAAATGTGTTATACGTAATTTAATATTTACTAACGTTTAAATAACATCGTCAGGTAGACAGTTCATTCGGCCAAAGTACCGATGAAACGAGTTATACGATTGGCTGAATTATAAATAGATATAAATAGTGATAATGGAAATTCCGACTTTTGAAAATAGAAACTGGTATAGGCCGTCATCAGATCTTGCCGTAAGGGAGATCGAATACTTTAGTCAGATTGTTTCTTTTCAAAAATTAAAATCCACAAATTTATGTCCCCACGAAATAGTCATTTTAGTACAAACCGCGAAAATTGAGCCCATTCCATGAAATCCATTTTTCCTTTTCAATTTTACAGAACAACAAATAAAAACATTGACACACTTACTTCATATTCATTTTATTGAAACACGTGCGTGAAGAAAACGACAAAAAAGCTAAGAGAACCACACGAACAAGACATCAGTTATATTATTGAGATTGTCACACTAAAAAGTTACAAATAGAAATATAGAAATAACATGGACAATCGGTCTGACATTAAGTATAAGAAATAATTAAAAAGAAGAATCGAAATGTATACATATAGAAATGGTCTCAAAGCGAGGTTTTAATGTTTGAAGAAAATAGTATAAGATTTTTTTATAAAAAAGTAACAAAAAAAAGTAAGAAGGTAGCAAAATAAAAGTAAGAACAAAATAAACATGATGTGTTTTTAAAACAAAATGCCCCCCTCCAGGTGACCTTGACCTACTGACCATAAAATGCACAGGGTCACGTAGAGGTTGTCTTGAGGAACCAACATATGAAGTATAATGACGGTATGTGGTGGTTAAAGTTTGGTACAAACAGACAGACAAACAGACAGACAGACAGACAGGCCAAAAATCAATATGCGCCCGATCTATCGATACAGGGGCATAAAAGCATAAAAAGTAAGAAAGACAACACATCACACCTCTAAAATATCACATAAGGTAATGATTTAAGTACAAGAGGGCCATGATGACCCTATAAATGCTCACCAGGAGAAAAGGTCATTTGGAGATTAACATTGTTGAAGTTTTCTATACGAGTCTAAGTAAGATCAAGTGACCCATCTGGGCCGTTTTTTATCCCATGGCCATTATATGAACAGATTTTAAAGAGGTCCATTAGACAAAGCTATATACCAAATATCTTAGCTCTAGGCCTTGTGGTTTCGGAGAAGAAGATTTTTTAAAATTTTCCTATATAAAATAGAATAAACCCCAGGGCAGGGCTAATTTTGACCCCGGGGCCATAATTTGAACAAACTTGGTAGAGGTCCACTACACAATGCCACATACAAAATATCTAAGCTCTAGGCCTTGCGGTTTCGGAGCAGAAGATTTTTTAAATTTTCCTATATAAGTCTATATAAATCAAGTGACCCCCGGTGCGGGGCCAATTTTGAGCCTAGGGCAATAATTTGAACAAACTTGGTAGAGGTCCACTAGACAATGCTACATACCAAATATCTTAGCTCTAGGCCTTGTGGTTTCGGAGAAGAAGATTTTTTAAATTTTCCTATATAAGTCTATATAAATCAAGTGACCCCCGGGGCGGGGCCAATTTTGAGCCTAGGCCAATAATTTGAACAAACTTGGTAGAGGTCCACTAGACAATGCTACATACCAAATATCTTAGCTCTAGGCCTTGTGGTTTCGGAGAAGAAGATTTTTTAAATTTTCCTATATAAAATAGAATAAACCCCAGGGCAGGGCCAATTTTGACCCTAGGGCAATTATTTGAACAAACTTGGTAGAGGTCCACTAGATAATGCTACATACCAAATATCTTAGCTCTAGGCCTTGTGGCTTTGGAGAAGAAGATTTTTTAAATTTTCCTATATAAGTCTATATAAATCAAGTGACCCTCGGGGCGGGGCCAATTTTGACCCTAGGCCAATAATTTGAACAAACTTGGTAGAGGTCCACTAGACAATGCTACATACCAAATATCTTAGCTCTAGGCCTTGTGGTTTCGGAGAAGAAGATTTTTTAAATTTTCCTATATAAAATAGAATAAACCCCAGGGCAGGGCCAATTTTGACCACGGGGCCATAATTTCAACAAACTTGGTAGAGGTCCACTAGACAATGCTACATACAAAATATCTAAGCTCTAGGCCTTGCGGTTTCGGAGAAGAAGATTTTTTAAATTTTCCTATATAAGTCTATATAAATCAAGTGACCCCCGGGGCGGGGACAATTTTGACCCTAGGGCAATAATTTGAACAAACTTGCTAGAGGTCCACTAGACTATGCTACACACCAAATATCAAAGCTCTAGGCATTGTAGTTTTTGACAAGAAGATTTTTTAAATTTCCTATATAAGTCTATGTAAAATCAAGTTACCCCCGGGGCGGAGCCAATTTTGACCCTAGGGGAATAATTTGAACAATCTTTGTAGAGTTCCATTAGACAATGCTACATACCAAATATCTCAGCTCTAGGCCCTGTGGTTTCGGACAAGAAGATTTTTTAAGTTTTTTCAATTTGTTGCCATAGCAACCAGAATTTTTAATGGAATTCAATTTTTTGAACAACTTTGAAAGGGGACCACCCAAGGATCATTCCAGCCAAGTTTGGTTGCAATTGGCATAGCGATGTAGGAGGAGATGTTGTTTTAAGTAAACATGGACGCCACGTATTCGTAACGACGCACGACGCACGATGGACGCAGGGCGATCACAAAAGCTCACCCTGAGCACATTCGTGCTCTGGTGAGCTAATAAAAAGTACTTGTAACGGACATAATGAAGCAATTATTTGGGACCCAGGGCGTTTTCTTTTGTATGAAAAAAAAGATGCCGGTAAACGTCAAATAATATTTTTCTGAAACATGATTTTGTGTAAGACATTCAACAACAAAATTAGCTCAAGATCAGAAAGAAAACTAAAATAAAGAAAAATATATAAAATTACAGAAAAACTTAATAAACGTCATTATGGTTGGGAACTTTATGTGTAGTACATGATTGTAAATAAGAAGTTGTTTTTAACAATCGTAACCATAGTAACGTCACAGAAATATTGGAGGATATAAAATCACATTTCTGAATCCCCTTCTTCAAAGAAACAATTAATTTCACAAAATATATACATTTTTCTATCAAAAGAATTTTAAAAATTGTCTTTTCCACGACTGGTTTAGTCACAACAAGGTTTTTCCCCACAACACGAGCCAGCAACTTGTGGTCTCCGTGTTTCCTGAAAATAAAGTGAAACTTAATGTAATTGTTTATAACATAGTGACAATACCTCAATCTGACAATATAGTACAAGCCTCTCTAGAGCGGCCCTCTGTAGAGTAACAACCTTTCTATAACATCACCTTCAAAATTTCCCTAACGGTAATATCATTTCTATTTTTAGAACGAAAGGTTCCATTAACGGTGATAGCATTTCTATTTTTAGAACAAAAGGTTCCATTCATGGTATAGCATTTCTATTTTTAGAACAAAAGGTTCCATTCACGGTATAACATTTCTATTCTTAGAACAAAAGGTTTCATTAACGGTGGTAGAATTTCTATATTTAGAACGAAAGGTTCCATTAACGGTGATAGCATTTCTATTTATAGAACAAAAAGTTCCATTAATGGCGATAGAATTGCTATTTTTAGAATAAAACGAACCATTAACGGTGATAGAATTTCTATTTTTAGAATGAAACGAACCATTAACGGTGATAGAATTGCTATTTTTAGAATAAAACGAACCATTAACGGTGATAGAATTGCTATTTTTATAATAAAATGAACCATTAACGGTGATAGAATCTCTATTTTTAGAACAGAATGTACCGCGAAATACTGGTATGATTCAAACATTTCACTCACCGTTTCAACTTTCTTTCCGAATTTGCTGTAGTAGGTCATCTGTCCTGTACACCTCTTTCCGGTATCCTTGTCAAACACACCACACGTAGAAAATGGCGGGTAATACAGATGTAAAGTGACGGTCTGTTCCTCTTGGCTCGGGTTTGAAACCCGGTGTAAACCCACTGAATCTGGAAGTATAGAAATTTTCATTATACTATTTTCTAATTTACAATAAAGTTTTCATTGAACTGCATTAACAGTTAAACCTGGGTATACGAACTATGTGAATAAAGACATACAGTGTATATGTTCTAAATACTAAAAAAATATGGATGTACAAGTCACGACGATTCGATACATTTTTTACTTGATTTTATAACGATCTTTCCAAGCATGAGAGGACGTTTATTCGGATGTGGTACTCGATTAAAAAAGACGAATAAATAAACAGTTCTAAATTATTATTCGAATGATAGGTTTAAAATCACTAAATCTTAGTCTTAGTTGCCTCCCTTGGCACAACTTGATTTAAACATTTAAAGTATATGAATGCGTTCTACATTGCCAAGATTCTAATTTGTTAACATACCATTGATATGAGTCACTTCGTCTCGTTTGTATGTATTCTCCTTGACGAAGGTCATTTGTTGTTCACCTTCCGGCCATTCGAAAACCTCCTCGCGTGTAGTTCCTTCTAAAATCTAAGTAAAACATCATACATTTTGAATTAAGACGTATATATCATTCAAAAATCGATTAATCAATCATCAATAAATCAATCAGTCAAACAAGCAAAGCAGTTAATCAATCAATACATCAAGCAAGCGAGCAATCCATCAATAAATCAACCAATCAATGAATCGATCAATATGATAATAAATCGGCCAATTCATTTAAGTAAATGATCGACTAAACAAACGAATAAAATCAATCAATCAATCAATCAATCAATCAATCAATCAATCAATCAATCAATCAATCAATCAACGTAAAGTCAACGTAAAACAGTTTAAGACAAACAGTTTAAGATGCAGTAGTCTCCCCTTCAAAATAAAAATCATCAGGGGAGATAATCCCTACAATAATGGCGAACTGAACTGGTTCCCGCTGAGTCTGTCTATACAAAGTCTTGGTGCACTGCAATTTGGAACGGGAACCAGTTTATATTGCGAGCATAACTGGTTCTCGTTCCATATTGAGTGCACCAAATGGTTTCGTGCAGACAGAGTCAACGGGTACCAGTTTAATGGCGAGCATAACTGGTTCCCGTTCCAGTATACCAAAGGGTTTTGCACAGACAGAGTCAACGGGTACCAGTTTAATGGCGAGCATACCTTCATCACACACTCGGCTTTGGAATGACAGTGAATGGTGGATGATTGTCCTCTGTTCCAACACAATACAATGAGATTAAACATTTTATTCCCTTCATCTACCAAATTCCTTGTGTACCTGAAGCACAATGTTCACTGACATTGATTAGGCGCTAAAAAATTTGTTTTTTCTGATCACCTGGATCCGAGGTTATAAAACTTAAGATCGGTCTCCAAACTCAGATCTCATATTTTGTCCTTTATTGTTAACATAACAACTAAGGTTATGGATACTATGGAATCAATAATTTTCGTTGGGTTTAATTTTTCGTGGTTTTTACTAAAATGGCTATTTCGTGGGGACATGAATTCGTGGATTTTGATTTTTGAAAAGAAATACATCATCTCTGCACTTAAATTCGTGGGGATTTGATTTCGTGGATGAGCCGACCCACGAAATCCACGAAATTAAATCCCCAACGAAAATTAATGATTCCACAGTAATACATTGTCAGTCAGCCAGTATAGTTAATCGGAATACGTATTTGAACTTTAAACTGTATTATTTTTTCACCAAGAATTTGTGGTGAATGAAATTGAGATGATTTGAGCTCGTGGATTGATCTCAAGTTTTATAAACTCACATCGTGACATTCCTAAATCACCACCCTGCAAACACTAGCCCCCTTTTTTCAGGCCCTAGAAACATTTTTTACCTTTCCGCAATTTTTTACGAATAATGATAAAAAATAAATTACCCTACCTATCTTATTTGTTTCTCATTACAAGCTCATTAAAATAAATATAATTCATGTACTGTACAACCTCTCCAAAGCAACACCCTTTGGAAGTAGCAAAAGTGTGTTGTTATTGAGAGGTTGTTGTTCTAGAGAGGTTAAATTAATAGTTAAATTGTGCAGTGGGAAAAAATCATGCTGTTGTAGAAAGGAGATTGTTGTTCAAGAGAGAGTCGCTCTGGAGAGGTTGTACTGTATATAAAATAATAATGCTGTGAAATAATTACTTCCAACGACTTCACTAAAACAAAGATCATTTTGAGCACGTATATATTACAATATCTGCAGCCAGTTATCGGTTTGTATAAACGCCAAATATTGTTTCAAATTCTAGTAATGAACGAATCGACAAATCTAAATCTTATCATTTATCATTTACAACGTTCGTCAACAATAAAATTGATATCAAATTTCTGAGAATAATTGCGGTCGTGTAGATGAAACATAAACATGTCTAGCCGTTGACTTGGTATTTATATTTAGCAATCGAAAGCTTTAAAGTGATTGTAAAGTACATTGTTTTTTGTGGTAGTGTTGCATATATTACAGAAGCCGTGCAGGATTTGAAGTCAGTGTGTGTGTGTGTCCACATGTGTTAAACGGAAGATGTTCACGTTTGGGGCGGAGAACACGACAGTTGAAGGGAGAGGCGATGTTGTTGTTTTATTTTGGTGCGCGGAAAACTGAGGGGAGTGCGCCGCTAATTTTGCTTTTTTGTAGATTTTTTTCTTTGTACAATTGAACGAGAAATATAATGAACCAAGAGAAATAATTAAAAAATTAATGGATTACTTATTCGAGAAATGACCGTTCTTGTAAATTATTTTCTCGGAGCGAGAATTTTTTTAATTCTTTGCAACGAATTATTGGTAAATACATGTATGTACACGAAATGATCAGCAAAGTGAACCATGATATTTGAAAAATTTTCGAGACGTATTATACTCTATATCACGGATTACTGTTCGGCAAACTTCGGGTCTTTCCGTAAAACAAGCGCAACAAATCTACCAATATGGTGTCTAGACAATAATATCATCCGTAATAAGGCCTAAATAAAAAAAAATCTGTTTGTCATTACCTTACCCAAGATGTAAAATATTGGGTGGGCAGGTAGGTAGGGATTTTTTTCAAGTATTTTTTTCAGAAGATTTTTAAACCAAGATTGAGTAAAAACATAATTATTAGAAAACAGATTTTTATACAATTCCATACGCGCCAGTTAGACGCAGACATCCTATTGTTTAAGACGTGGTTAACGAAGCAATATAAGTATCGAGAATTACTATTTGTGGCCCTTAAAACCTTAATGGGGAAGAAATGGGGTCAAAGTCATTTTTCAGGGTCGCCGGCCGCGTCAGGACAAACGTTTATATCTTTATTTTAAATCTTATTTATAATTTAGTGATTAATTTAAACGAGTGGAATTAAATTGTTACAAAATGCCTATTTAGAGAAATGATTCTCGTCATTTCAAGCCAGTATACATTTCACGTATCATCACGGGTTATTTATTTGTCGGCAAATTTATACAGAAAAAGCCTTGACTGATTCCTTATAGGCCGATTTAATACCAATTTATGTAGTAAATTCGATGTAAACAATTTTAAGTTTCGAGTAATTTATTTTTACGTGGCGATTAAAAACCCATAAAAATTCCGCCAAAAATATTTTTCATGATACAGTGTTCTGAGCAAAATCATACAAAGTCACAAATATACATTTTCTGTATTCCTTTTTGGCAAATCAGAAATAAAAAGGCATGAAATTTAATTATATGTATAAATATTCCTTTTTTAAAAACATCGAAAATTCTAGTCCACGGATATTACCCCTTGTACGGTATCCAGTACCACTAAGGATGGACAGATTCTATTTTAACTTTTGCAGTTAGCTGGACAGCTTCCCCACATGTGAAATTTTGCCACAAGTTCAGTACGCGGCTATCTTTTTAAGACAAAGTATTACGTCAGATAATGTTGAACATTACTGTAACATACATTAGCCAATCATAATAGAAAAAAAATTGGTCAAATTCGTCAAGACTCAAAGACTTTATGCCATTTTTAACCGAAACACTGAAAACTGCGCTATTGAAGTATTGAAATCAGCCGCAAATATTTTCAAAAAAAAAAAGAACAAAAAAAAATCACTTACTTTTCATCGTCAAAATACACATATTTTTCCCAATCTTCCTTGTTGCTTTTGTACGATGCCATGTAAGCTTTGATTTTCTCAACATTTATTTCGTCTTTACACAAAACATGAAGACCTTTTACAAGATCGTCCAGATTCTTCGGTGAATTGTCCGCCATGATTAATTCTCCTTCTTGTTGATTCGTCTAGCAAAAAGTCCCGGTATGCTTCACCAGCCGGAGTCCGGTCCTTATATACGGACCGATCATGGCGGCGGCCATGCTTTGCAAAAATTGCGACACGTCATTTGGCAAGACCAGCAGGTTTCTGTTCGTGTTCCATCC